>OX608073.1:219016686-219479186 GCA_951509635.1 Eupeodes luniger
TCTTTAATAACGGGCGCAATTCGACTTGGGAGTGTTTCTACAAGATAATAGTAAAATTCACGTTATATGCCATCCCAAACTTCCTGGATCTTTTGCTTTAACTCGCTTAAGTTTTTAGCTGGATTTGTTCTCAATTATGTTTTCATTTCCCCTAACAAAGTCTCAATTGGATACAAATTGGGACTATTTGCGGGCCAGATTAGCACCGGAATGTTGTGTTCTCGAAGCCAGATCAGATCATATTTCACTTGGCTGTGAGACATGAAGCGCCATCTTGTTGAAATGTAAAACAGTCATCTTCTGTTTTCAGCCTTGAAATGGAAGTTAAAAGATGGTGCTCTAAGATGTCCTGATATTTAATGGTATTCACAGTGCCTTCGACGAACCAAAGGTTGCCCACTTTTTGGGCAGACATACATACATCCCCAGAACATAACTGATGCGCTGAATTTTGTTTTTCGACCAAAGCAATCTTGGTGAAATGCTTCATCTTTCGTTCTTAAGACTCTTGATAGTGAGCCTGCAACACAAAGCTTGGACCGGGACTCATCGTTCCAAATATGTAACACTTCTCCGTTGCCTCAACGTCCAGATCTGATGATAACGAACGCACTTAAGGCGCTTCTTTTTTGTGCAAAGAAGTTAAAAGTGGTTCTTCTTTGGCCTAAAGGTCGATTTGCAAGAAAAAATAATTTTCAAAGACTATACGTATATTAAATTTATATAATGGTACAAATTACTTTATAAAATGTATATCCAATTTTCTTCATTTCTCCAATGTGTCTACAGAAACTTGTTTTTGATAGCGTTTTTTTTTTGTATTGTATTGTATTGAAGCAATTGGTGGCCTCTCAGTTTTCTTCAATGGGTTCACATTTCGGGTCTTTTTTAATACATTAACTACTATATTTCGAAATGAAGAACTTGAAATTTCAGGTATTTTCTGATATCGCACGCCGAAACATTTTTTTGCAATTTTGTATTATTTCCTCACGTATGTTTTCCGACAAGCATTTGCCATGCGCCAGGATGAATTTTGATTGAGGTTGAAATCAAAGCATCCTTCACTAATGAAACCCATACTTTAATACTCGTAACGCAATAAAAAACTTCAAGAAAGAGAGACATGACAAAAAAAAAATAAATTGAGTGGCGCAACAGTCCGTCAAGAACTAGGGCCTAGTGACTTACAATTCAACCATTCCTGTGTGCGAGTACTGTTGTCAGGGATGGAGGGGACCTACAGTTTATATGCCGAATCCGAACGGCAAATTTGAGAAAGCACTTTTCATGACAAGAATTACTCTTGGAGAATTTGTCAATTCCTCGCAAGAGGCAGTACCCGTGAAAAAAACTTTAGATGACATAGGCAGGGATCGAACCCAAGACCTCTGGCATGACAGTCCAACGCACTAACCATCATGCCACGGAGACATAACCAAGCCTAGGCTAACTTTTCTGCGTTGAAAAACTTTCGGGCCAACTATTTTGCAACGCAAAACAAATGAGTTTACACTACTAAGAGCAAGACAACATTTCATTTGTTTAAATTGTTAGTCAAATTATTGAGGCCACATATTTATGAACCATATCTAGATAAAAATATCATTTTTTTATTAATTCTGTATAAAAAAAGATTTTGAGAAATTAGTTTTACAAATATAATCATATTAGGCCAACTATTTTGCATATGGGCGCGAATAAATTACAAAGCATTTATTACAATAACATACACTGTGTGTCATCAGGTTAGCACACTTCCTCGCGTAAGTCATTCCAGCTAAACTAAATGAGTCAGAATTTTTAAATTATTGCTGTTTATGGCCGATTTTATTCTAATTTAAATAAACCAAAAATTATAATTTCATCATTCAGAAAAAAAAAAAAATTTAAGAACAAAACAAAAATAACAATTAATTTGAGCCATCAGGTCAGTACATATGACTTGTTTTGAGCTTTTAAGCAACTAATTTATTTCCGAACTTATCTATCAAACATCTAATAATTCTAAAATATTTTTTGTTAATTTAATATTGCGTTGTTGAGCCCTTGTTGAAAATAACCTCATATATTTGATTGGAAAGTGAATCGTATAGTTTTCCTATGTGATTCAGAGAAATAATAAACTGACCCTTTGGCCCTCAATCCATGACTTAAAAACCCGCACCGGAACGTTCTCTTTAATGTGCGCCCGTGCAAAATTCAACAGAATTTCCTTTCGAGTAACATGAAGTGAGAGCTTTTTCTTCAATTTCATTTTGTTTAAATGTGAAGCATTCCTTATCACTCTTTCAATTGTTCATAAACTTGCTTTTACGCCAATATTTGCTAAATTATGAGAGTTCGATGCTTCCCTCAATATAAGTTTTCACAGTTAACGATTTTCTTTTACCCATTTTAATTTAAATACGCTTTTTGAAGAACAAACAAAAATTGGTTGTCAAACGAAAATAATCTAAAATGATTTGAATGTTGTAACCTGATGACGCAGAAAAATAGAGCACACTTTTCTGTCGAAATTGAAGAAAAGTAGAAAAGAAACGTTTAACGAGATATGACAACCACAACATCAATTATATTAAGCTAACCTGATGATTGGAATACTAAGCATACTAAGAAAACAAAACCCACATTTAACATGCGAACAACATTTATTTATTTATTCTACTAAGAACTATTACTAAGGTTAATTTTCAAAATATTAAAAGATATTTTTTTGATTAGTGGTATAAGTATGCAAATTAATATTGTCTTATTGTGTTATTAATTTTGTTGGTTTTACTCACGCACTATTATTTTCATCATCACTAATAATGATTTTTTTTTTTTTAATCTACCCCACGTTTGTCGCCAATTTATATTTTCTTTACCATAAGGTATTTAAAAAAAAAATTATTAAAATTTTTTTTAAATAAACCTGAACCGATTATTAATAGCATAGCAGTCCAGATTGGTTTCAAAATAAAACGGCTTTAGATTAATTTTAAATTTGTTTTAATGCATTAATATTAATTTGCAAATTATTTTTAGCACTTCTTGCAAACAAATAATTCTGAAAGCCATGTTTTTATTTAAGAATATAATGTTTATGTATAAGGCTTATTTATTTGGCTTACAAGACAGTTTTAGATATATTATTTTTCATGCATATAGAACGACCAACTACGTTATATGTATATGTACATAAGCAGGGCCGGACAAAGCATATGTGCAAGATGTGCAAATGCACAGGGCACAGAATTCTATGGGCGCATTACCAGGAGCAAGAAAATGTAATCTGATCTTGCGCAAACAAATATGTACTACTATTTGCAATTTTTTAAATTTTTGTTGTTTTTTTTTGTGGATGAGAACTCACATTCAGGTACGGTGCATAATACAAAACCTGCACGTTCTAGCCCATACGATTCAATATGAATAAGTATTTTGCTTTGTCTTACTCTCTATGTTAATTTTGGGACTCGGTGTGCATGAAATAAATCTTGCACATATGAGGTGGCATGGAAATTTTTTGTGTTGAGATTTTTTCTTTTTTTCTCGTGTACGAACAGGGCAAATATTTGGAAATTAGGTAGGTGTCTTTGCTAAAAATGGTCAATGGATGTGCAAGTTTTCTTTTTTGCCCACTGAGTATCGAAATTAACATGGGAGATATTTAAAAAAAAACTTATTTATACGGAATCATATGGGTCAGAGCGTGCAGGTTTTCTTATTGCACACTGTGTAAGAGTTAAGTGCCTGATTACAGGAGATGAAATTTTTAATAGAATGGAAAAGGAGCATAGAGCTTAAAAATTAAAGAGGGATGATTCTATGTGGAGTCGAATTGTTCTAATTGTTTTTTTTTTTTTTTGAAAGTTAATGACTATTGTAACGGCGACTATTAATGTATATTTAGTCTGGTGCAGAATGCAGATTGTTTATTCGCTTTGGTGGTTAAATAATATTAAATAAATAGCTATCAGTTTTTAATAGAAGTGACGTATTTTGTGACAAGACCGTAATGTGACTGACTCAGTTGAGTGCAGTTAAATTTTTCGATACAATTCAATGTTTGTATAACTTTTTTTCAAGTTCCACAACGAGGTGGGATATTTATAAGAAAAAAGTTACAAGTTATACTTTGAAACCCCCTTCTGAGAATAGATGAGAGAGCAGGTTAGATGCATTGAGTTGAGGCCTTTAAAAACAAATTAAGAAGAAATACATGAAGCCCTTATAGAATTAAGAAATCTAGAGGCAAAAAACATTGCAGAATCGTTAGGAAATACAATTTTTGACTATACATTTATTTGCTGCCTGCTAATTTGGTTTAATATTTTAGAAAATATAAATAAAACTAGTAAATATTTGCAAAGTCCCTCCGTTAATTTATCAACTGGCATAACAGTTTTAGAAATACCAAATATGTTTCCTGTAGCTTCATCATTGCTATCTCAACGGAGAAAAATACTGATGATGTCCTGAAACTATGTTAGACCCGAAACAAAGATTTAAAGTTGATTTTTTTTTTAAATACTTGAAAGGTTTGATACGTATAGGTAGTATCAATTTTTCATTTTTAAGTAACATAAGTGAATGTTTAAAAAATAAAAATGTACGTGCTTCATGCCTTAATTTGCAAAATGTTTTAACATAAGGTAGTTTTAAAGATTTAGATAGAGAAAAATTGTTTCAAGAGTTAACCGTAATGTGCTAGCTTCAGGAGAACGTAGTTTTTCTAAACTTAAAATTATTAAAAATTATCTTAGGACAACCATGACTCAAGAGAGATTGGTAGGTTTATCTATAATCCCCATTGAAAAGAAATTATTAAATTCCTTAGACTTTGATGATCTCATTTCTGAATTTGCAAAATGTAAGGCCAGAGAAAAGTAAGTTTCCAAGTTTAAAAGTTTCCCCTCTGCTAATTTCTTCGCTGCGTTTTAGTTTAATGGTTTAGGCCTCCTGGGGATACCTTAATAAAAAAAACGCATTGAAAGTCTACCTCCTGGGTAATCTGGGAAAGGCTTATGCTTGTGTATCAGTTTATGTGTAAACAAAATATAAAAATGGGGCGCTTTCTACAAATCTTGCAAAGGGCGCAAGTTTGGCTGGGGCAGGCCCTGTACATAAGTGCTGCAATGAAATTGTGAGGAACACAAAAATATTAATTTGTTTTCTTGAATCGGAACCTATATTTAACGGGCACTCAAGGGGTTACTAATACCCTTGACATGTTTAAAGTTTAAACATAGTGCGGTCCTTAGGAAAATAGGTATGGATTAAAGCGGAGAAACCGGTGCTCATTAGTCATTATCAAAATGAGAGGGAAAAACAGAGTTGGGTAAAGCATTACACATGTTCGATCTCCTGTTAAGAAGAAAATCTGTATACTTGACAGTACGTCCGAATTTGAGCTCAAGGGTAAGAGCCCGTTCACACGATCCCGAATCGGCGGTTTTGCCGTATCGGCGATTTTGCCGTATAAGCCAGTGGCAATATAATTTAAATGAGTATATTCAGACGATACGGCATTTAACCGTATACGGTAAAATCACCGATTCGGTCGATTTTGGCATTCGGTTTTGTCTCTGCAAATCGTTTTCGGTCGTGCGGCAAAAAAACCGATTTGGTTTATAGTGGCAATGTATTTATATACAGTGCGTTCAGACGATTCGGCACTGTATGTAAATACATTGCCACTATGAACCGAATCGGTTTTTTTGCCGTACGACCGAAAAAGATTTGCAGTGACAAAACCGAATGACAAAATCGACCGAATCGGTGATTTTACCGTATACGGTTAAATGCCGTATCGTCTGAATGTACTCATTTAAATTATATTGCCACTGGCTTATACGGAAAAATCGCCGATACGGCAAAACCACCGATTCGGCATCGTGTGAACGGGCTCTAAACTGATCAGCATTCTTGGAAAAGCAAGTATTACGGTTGAATTATTTGAGGAGGGGAAACGTTCTAGTTCCATAGAACTTTTTTTGTAAACAAATTGTGACAGTGTTCGATTATAGTTCTATCACCTATCATTTTCAAAGCTCTTTTTTGGATTCTTAAAAAACTTGTTTTAGTGGCACCTGCCCAAATATGCGAGTTATATTTAAGTTTTGGAGGAACAAAGGCTTTCTAAACTAAAGCCTGATCATGCTGTCGAAATCGGAATTTAATGATCTTATCATATTTTGTCGTTGCACTTCTACATAAAAAGGAGAGGGATGTGAATCTGAAAACGAATATGAAAAGCTGAGGGTATTGTCAGCGAAACAGTTTAATGGATCAGAAGTGGCAGACAAGAGATCGATTATGAACATAAAGACGGAGACAAAACGGAGCCCTGGGCACTCCCGCATTTATTTTATTAATTTCGCACTTGAAACCATCCAATACAACTTGGATTGAACAGTTAGAAAGGAAGTTTCTAATCAAACGAAGTAGATATTCATCAATACCAAATACTCACATTTTCTAAAAAGAGCTTTGTGCCAAACGCTATTCATTCTTATTTATTTATTTATTGAAGTAACTTACAAACTAAATTTATAAATTACCTACTTATTTAAGGCATCAGGTTAACCATACCATGCGATGCCGTTCTTAATTTACTAAGGCTTAAGGAGAAAATTATTTACATTTTTAAAGTTTTACATTATTTAGCATTGAAAAGATAACAGTTATAGCAACTAAACTAATTAAACTTCATCAAACTTCTGGTGGGCGGATATGGCAGCTTTAATTCGACTATTCATTCTTTTTTAAGTCTACGATTCTTGTTGAACCAGTTTTAATACTACATAAAAGATGTCGAGCAAACCATCATATTTGTTTTTTTAATCAATTTAACATTTACCCCCTTTAAGTCAATTTTAATAATATCGACTTTCAAGGCTTCTGTAGGCATTTCGTCCAAACCAAACAAAACAAATTTCAATGGCCTTGCTGAAGGAAGGTCATGAGTGAAAAATTGCCAATATTTTGGTGACCTTCGACATTATTGCACATTATCTTGATGCCAATTGAATTTTTTTTAATGAAATAATCGATAACTTAGATTTTACTTAATTACATACATAGGTAAAATCGATAATTGCCTATCATATTTTTGTTAGTCAAATTGACTATCATTTTTATTCCGTCTGTGTAAGATGACTCAACTCAATTCGATTGAACAAATTCAGATTAGAATTGTCAAAATTTATTGTTGCTATGATGACATTTTAAATTTTTTCCTACAAAATATCTTAATAAAAGTATGCGTTTGAATAACATTCTTACTTTTCTTGTGTTTTTCGAATGTCGTAAGCTTTGCCCGTCACGAGAATGTGTTTTTGTACCTAAAAAAGGTAACTGAAAAAAATTTCCATTCGTTTCTTGTAGCTCTTTTCTGAAACGACATATTTGTAAGAAAATGACTATCATATTTTTGTTGTGACGGCTTTTTAGGTATCAATTTGACTATCACCTTACATATGTATATCAAATTTGATTATTTTGACTGTCATTTATCAACAATCACCTTAGCCGATTCCACCCCAGATGGAGTTTTGATTTTTTAATTTTTTGGACTATCTATAATTTTGTCACATTCAATATTGTTACCGTTTTAGAAATCCGAGACATTGTAATTGTGTGGAACACTCGAAGCTTAGGTCATCCGGACCCATCTTTCGATTTTTGTTGAGAGACAAGCGAATGTCTTCCACACTAGACGGGGATCTTTTCCGTTTATGAATTTTTGCTTAGAATTCGCTACGGACAGAAGGTAAGTCCGATCAGTTCGATGAGCTCATTAGTAATACATAAATAATTGTGAAGGTAACCCCGTCGGCAAACACAATTTCGGTTATGGCCGTTGACAATTCATATTTCATAACATTAATCACAACACTTAAATCAAACACTGTAACAACACAACCAATGATGAGCGGAATCCCAAGTAATCGTAAAAGTAACGATTGCTTCAAGTAATCAAAGTAATTGATTTACTTATGAATCTGGTTCCTTTAGTTATTTTTGGATTTAGATACCTTTACTTAGATACTTTTGTAATTTGAATTCTTTTAGATAATTTTTTATTTGAATTATTAAGATAATTTTGGATGTGATTACTTTCCTAGCAACAAAATGAAAATTATTACTATTCCAGACATAGTTTAATTGAAATATGGGAAATTGCTGTGGTTCAAGAGATGAGTTCCGGAATTTTCGATACTTCAATATATTATTTTTTATATACAAATGTATGTATAGTATATACACATAAATATTAAAATGTAAACAAACAAATGTCGTATTTGGCTATATCACAATAATATTTACTTACACTGCCGGTCATAAGGTTAGAAACAGGCTTTTTCGAGAAGTAAAATCGTCGTTTCTCCCGTTACATGATGGATTAGAAAAAAACAACTAGGTATAGTAAATGAGGGACTATTTTGTTGACAACATAATATAAAATTTGGGTATAGGAAAGATTTAACTAACGGAACTTTCATGGCAAATTGTTAATTGAGTCAAGAATATGCGAAAATAAATCGGGTCATTAGATTAGAAGCAGTGAATAAATCGACGTTGTTTTGTGAAGTGCATACATTTTTTTCGGAAAAACGGTCAAATTTATAAATGAATTGTTCCTGATTGAATGTTAACAGAAATGGGCAACAAAAAATGTTTGACAGTGGAAGAAAGGGCAAGAATATAGATGTTTATTGCTCTAAAGGCCTTTAATGCTCTGCTATAGCCCGAAAAAAATCCAAGTGGTCATTGTGTCAGCAATTATTAAAAAAACCATCGTCTTACTGGACAAATTATATACAAAAAACACTTCCTCTCCCTTAAGACTTCGCGAAACGCGAAGTATCCTTAGAATAGCGTCAAATTCAGTTAAAACTAGGGAGAAAGCTAATGTTAAGGCCAGCTTATCCACTGTTAAATGCACGATTTGCCAGGCTAAACACTTAAAGCACCTGAAGCTTTAAAAAAACCACCACTTAATGACGCAAGGAAGAAGCAACGCTTGTGTTTCGAGAAAGATCACATGAGCTGGGATGTGCAAAATGGATAACAAGTGATTGGCGGAAGGTTATTTTTTTCCAACGAAAAATTTAACCTAGATGGGCCAGATGGTTATAATTAGGACAACCAAAAATATGTCCTAAAAAACTAGTTTTAAGCGCTTATAATATACCCTTAAAAATCAAATATATGCCCTCAAAATATGCTCAATAAATGTAAAAGATGTTTATAAGAAGCGTTATTTGCTTAAGGCAATTAATTAATTAGAACAATACCAATCAAAAAAAGAAAAATCAAAACTCTTCTTCACTCCAACTTTTTGAAGATAAATAAAACATCCAAAAAATTTGTTTAATGGCGAATAGTTCAACTTCGCACACATTATATCATTAAAGAAAGAAAAAAAAAAACAAATTAACAAAGCAAATTGAGTTTTGTATAAAATAAATTTTTTAATGTCAGCGATCAATAAGAAAATTTATTGCAAATTTTTGTTGCAGTAAATAACTAACATTGTACTCAAATTTTTGAAAAGGAAGCTTTGTCTGTTTGATCGAAAAACACTTTTATACATGGAAAAGCTCCGTTCAACGTCAACAGAAGTGACCGGAGCGTATTTCAAGTTTTGAAATTGATGTTACTAGAAACCCATAACTTGATTCCAAAAAAATTAAGTCGGCTTTCAATTCTGTTTTTTTAAGAAGATCTTTAAAAAATTTTACTGATGCAGCTTCCTCGTTGTCAAAAGCATCAAGAATCCAAACAATCTTTTCAAATTGCTTGGCGTAGTAGTTCACCGCTTCGAGCCATGTCCCCCATCGCATTATGATTGGTTGTGTAGGAAGTTCCAGTCCAGGTTCTACTCTAAAAGTTTTCACTCTGGAGGAGCTTTAGTTTTGTTTTCTGATTTTTTGTTTTTATTGCTTGCCTTTACAAAAAAAAGGAAAAATATGCAATAATATACCTTTTCAAAGCAAAAATGCAAAAATATGCATTTCAGTGAAATATGCAAAAATATGCCCTAACAGATGACGTTTAAAAGACGAAGATTTCAATGAAACGCATTTCTATCACAGTCTCGTGTTAATAGTGATGTTAACAAAAAATATGTTCGAACATATTTTTGGTTGCCCTATATAATTATTATTTCCATCACCTGAGGAAAGAGTAGTGATTTTTAATGCTTCACCATAGCAAAAAAAGGAGGCGTTATCGTCTGGGGCTCAATTTTATTGTATGGTGCTATAGACTTGGTAGTCCAAGATACCAAATGAATAGGAAAACATACAAAGCCTTCCTGGAATCAGTATTCCCCAATAGTAGCGATCTTTTTGGACCGATTCCATGGATTGATCAGCTGGAAGACGCTCCCATACACACAGCCAGAGGTAAAATCCCTTATTGCAAACCAAAACTTCCACTTGCTGCCTTGGCCACAATATTTCTCGGACCCCCTCTACTGCATACAACGCCATATATGGCTTTTAGTTTTAATGCTATTTGCTATTTTCGACAGAAATAATACAAATCAAGAAACCAACGGTTACTAGATTGCATTTGTTGGTAATTGTGTCTGAGAAACATGCGTTGTTTTTTTTCCTGGTCTTTTTTTTAACTTTTAATTTTTCAGTTTAAGTAAGCAGTGCGCATGGTCTGCGGTCACGTATCGTCTAAAAATTCACCCAGTAAAACAGTTTTTTTTAGAAGAAATAAGTGAGAGTGGTAATAATAATAATTTTTTTTACAAAATATATACTTTGGTAAGAAATATGTGTGTTTTTATTTTTGTGTAAGTGCATGCACAGTCTAGAAAATGGAAATTTTATCAAACAGCCATACCTATATGACTGTGTATGCAGTTAAGAAAATATAGATTAAAAATCATCATGCTATATTTGGCTTCTTATGCAGTAACGAAAAAGTAAAAATTATGGTTTTGTCAAATAGGTGACTCCATAATGGCATCATCAAGCTCCGTTTTTGCCAACAAGGAGATTCTACTCAAACAGCAGAACATAATTTGGAGTGATACAAATCTTGGTACGTACAAAGAAGATTTCCGCTTTTTAGGAAACTGGGAACTGCCGGATACCAGGTCGCAGTTTGAGACTCCAGCTGATTTTTTCTCGTTTTTTTTTTACCGAAGATTTGATTCAAATGATAGTCGATGAATCTAACCGAAAAGCTTTACAAAGCAATATAAACAAACCGGCCAATATAACGGAAAAAGAAATGGAGACATTTGTTGGTATTTGCCTGTTTATGTCCTTGGTGAAATTACCTTCAACAAGAGAATATTGGAGCTCAGAAATTGGTCAATTGGTATAAGAATCTGGTCTTAAGTGTCAGGGTTTAGCTATGACTTTGATCTTTTCGCTGGAGATCAAAGTAATACATATCCAGAAGATGCTTCTGACGTTGGTGTGAGTGGAAAAGTTGTTTCACGATTGACTGCCACTGTACCAAGGCACAAAAACCACAAGATCTTCTTCGATAACTGGTTCAATAGCCCAAAGCTTCAGTCACTGGTACTCCGAAAAGCACGAAAAGAACTTTGGATTCCAGTCCATCGACCTCAACCCAGAAAAAAGCTAAGAAAGCTTTGGCGCGACCCACTCCTCTGAATGAAGTCCGTAAGGATTCAGTGGATCATCTTCCAGAATGGAAAAGCGACAGACAGCAATGCCATAATGATTGCAAATTTCGAAGTTTCATATTTTGTTCCAAATGCGGTGTTTACCTTTGCTTGAACAAAGACAGAAATTGTTTTATGTCTTTCCATATTTAAATATACTCTTTTTTTGATTTATGTAAACATGTATGAATTAAATAATCAATAAAAACATAAACTTAAGTTTTTGTAAGAAATATCTTTACTGCATAAAACGCCATATAATATGGCAAGGATTTTGTTGGTAGAAAAATCACTGACTGCATGCAACGCCATATATGGTAATTTTTTGTTTTTTGAAAATTTACTTACTTTTTCGAAAATTTTTTTTTATACAAATCTTAAGCAAGATGTATTAAAAGTAAATCCAGCAAAAAAAAATTTTTTTAAGCGCTAATTCATGGTATCAAATCGGCCTGGAGTGAGATTTCTTTGGTCTACTTGGAATCTCTTTATAAATCCTTAAAAGGTAGAATTTTTGAAGTTATTTTGAAGGCTGGTGGTAGCACACATAATTAAAAACCTAATGAAAACTAAAAAACATAACAAAATAAAGATACTTACATTTTATTTCCATTTATTTCATGTGCTTCTAATCTAATGACCCGATTTATTTTCGCATATTCTTGACTCAATTAACAATTTGCCATGAAAGTTCCGTTAGTTAAATCTTTCCTATACCCAAAATATTTTGTCAACAAAATAGTCCGTCATTTACCATAGTTCTTTTTTTCTAATCCATCATGTAACGGGAGAAATATCAATTTTACTTTTCGAAAATGCCTGCTTCTAACCTTATGACCGGCAGTGTATGTGTAAGTCAAAATATCAAAATAAAATAGAGTAAACATGACAGTTATTGCTGATACTGAACTTTTGTTTCTATAGTTTTAGATAAAACAGATCCATGTTTAAAAAATTCTGATTATAAATAAATAAATAAGGTGGCGCAGCAATCCGTAGCGACCTAGGGCCTAGTAACTTACAACTCTTTACTATTCCTGTGTACGAGTATAACTGCAGGGATGGAGGGGACCTAGAGTTTATATACCGAATCCAAACGGCTTATTTTGAAAGCACTTTTCATGACAAGAATTATACTCTTGGAGGAGTTGTCAATTCCTCGCAAGAGGCAGTACCTGTGAAAAAAAGAAAAAACTTTAAGGTGGAACAGCAGGGATTGAATCCAAAACCTCTTGCTTGACAGTATTACGCACTAACCATCAAGCCACCGGTACTAAAAGGTGATTTTTTAGCTATTATCTTTTTGGCAACACTGGTTTAAACAGCTAGCGCACGTTTCGTGTTTTGTTTCACTATCAAACATCTTCAGTTTGGTCTATAATCTAACCATGAATCATCTTACAAACGAACAACGCTTCGAAATTATTGAATTTAATTATCAAAATGCGTGCTATGTTAAGAAAGTTCATAATCCATTTATTTACCGAAAAATTCAGCGACGAAGCTCATTTTTCGCTCAATGGGTACGTAAATAAGCAGAATTGTCGATTTTGGAGTGAATATCAGTCAGAAGCATTGCAGCCAGAGCTACCAATGCATCCAGAAAAAGTCACAGTTAGGTGCAGTTGATATCCCATTTTTTTTTCCCAAAATGCAAGAGCTTGGCTTGCATGACAAGTGGTCTCAACTAGACGGTGCCACATGCCACACAGCACGCGCAACAATGGATTTATTGAGAGGCAAGTTCGGTGAACATTTTATTTCACGTTCGGGACCGGTCAATTGGCCGCCTAGATCGTGCGATTTAACGCCTTTAGACTATTTTTTGTGAGTCTGTACATGTCTGTACAGACAAGCCCGCTTCAATTGACGCATTGGAAGACAACATTGAAGCATTTATTCGTGAGATACCGGCCGTAATGTTGGAAAGAGTATGCCAAAATTGGACTAAGCGGATGGACCATTTGAGGTGCAGTCAAGGTCAACATACATAATAAAATAATATTCAAGCATTAAATTATATGGACCGTACTATCGATTCAAATAAAGATTTCATGCATTTTTCTGAATTTTATGTGTTTTTTTTGAAAAACTTTCCTAATGCTTTTGAAAAATCACCCTTTACAAAAAACTATGATTACATGTTTTTATAATTTGTATTTAGTATATGTTAATATTTTACAATCTTGAATAAGAAGGCAATTTTTCTACATTCACACAAGTTAAGCTTGGCCCGTGAACGAACGTGTCGTTGAATGTGTACATTTCAGTTTGAAGTCTGTTTAACTTTAAAATTCATTGAAATGATTTGTATAATTTGCAAAAATAAAAAAGATCGCAGTATCCTTAACAATGTTAAATGTAATGACTGTAGTTTGTTCTGTCATGTTTCGTGTGTGGATTTAATCCCTTTCGATATTGAATTTTACAAGAACTCGAAGGACAGTTATTTTGTGATAAATTCAAGGCCTTCCGACGGCCGTAGGTCTCTGCACGAATAGCTTAAAGGTTTAGAGTTTTTAAACTTCGCGTGAGCTATCGGATCCTGTCTCACAATCTTAATTTCTGTCAATGAAGGCTGTACATAAACTTCTGGGCTAGGTGCTCGTATGCACATGCCGCATTGAACTCAAGGAACTATTCAACATACATAAATGTAATACTGCCCGCTTGTTCAAGTTGCAAAAAAGCAAGTCTCTCTTTGGCAAATATGTAGCTGCCCTTGAACCTGATATTATTAATTGTTATTCCGATTCAATCCATAAACGCTACCATCTAAAATTTATATGGAATTTATTTTGCAAAAGAATTAATTCGTTCAAAATGCCATCGGGAGAGGCTCCAATAAAACTATAGTCCTTATCAATAAACAAGTCACAACGCAAAATTTTCTTGTTTCGCAGTATCCTCATTTATTTTTCCATGTAATATGGAAGGCGCACAAATGTCTTGTGGACGAGCAAGCCTTTTCACGTGTCTATCTAATTTCTAAGCTCTCCATACCATCCCAAACGCAAACACAGATGAAGTTAACATACTCTTATGTGTTTCACACCATTTTCTATTATTTGATTGACTTATGTACGTCTGTTGTTCAATAACCTGCATATCAGACTGATTCTCTTCAAGTTTTTCCAGACATGAAAATGAAATATTCGAATCGAAGATTCGAAGCTCATTATACACTTTTCTCTGTGCTCTCCTTGTCGTTAGAGAGAGTAAAACGTATATTTGTAAGCACTAAATAACTGCATACCAAACTATTTTCAATAAAATCGTAAAAATGTACATAAATATACACAAAAATAATTTAAAAAAACACTCTAACGAATCACGAAAAAAAAACATAAAATAAATTAAATGGCATTTAAAATTTTTTAGAGAAGCTTATTTTGCAGGCGGTATGGACATTTTTGCAGACTCTTTGCATACATGAGCAAGTTCATGCGACCTAGTAGCGTAAAATATTTTGAATACCAACAACCACCTACCAATTTATTTACTCATTCATATATTATCTACTTATCCAGCTACCTAACCTTCCTAACTACATATGTACATACTTAATAATGCTTCAAAAAATAGAAACAAAAACAAATCTTATAAATTTACTTTTAATCATGTATGCAGCTTATTTATGACAACATTACAACTTTGCATTTCATTATTCAATTTTCACAAATTTTGAAAATTTGTATCCAAATATGACTTTCTAAAGCGAAACACTTGTAACGTTAAAGCATACATACCTACATATTATGTTGTACCTACATGCCTTTGAACATTTATTAGTAGACACGAGAAATCAGACAAAAATTGTAAGCAAAAGAATTTGTCCTTATTTTGTAATTCTCTTTTTCACAACAGACAGCTGATATTCTTAAACTCCTCCATCTTTTCATATTTATTTACTTTTTTTTGTCATTTTTCTTACAGTTAGTTTCTGCTCTCATCACGCCTCTCATATCCGCCATACTTAATTGTTTTTGCTCCAACAAAAAAATATGTTCGAAAAATACTTCTTTGTCTCAAAAAGATGAGCTAAGAATGGCCTTTAAAATAAAATATCGGCTTTTGCATGAAAAATACGCCTTTTTTGAAAATATGTTATTTTGAAATAACAGGTTTCTTTTTGATAATTTAATTTTTATCTTAACGATTTCTTAAAGCATTATGACATTTGGAAAAAGTTATGTTGCATTTTAAATACAACTACACGTTTAAAATGCATTAGATATTGAGAAATTTTGATGTTTTCAAGAAATATTACAGTCCTTTGAGGTAACTACAATATTAAAATTAAATACGATAGGGTAAAAAAGTGGCTAGAAGCTTTTTAAGCTTAAATATCATTCGCTTAGAAAAAATTTAGTTTTTTACAATACGTGTTGTATTGAATTCTTAAAATTTGATGACATTTGCCCAATTTCACGTTTTTCTCAAAATTTTGGAACCGCCACACGACTAAAATGAAATTTCGTCAAGTTAGGACACGATCATTAATCAGTTACAACTGGGAATTTGTTCTTAAAATCATTAAAAGGTGCAACAACCAAAAAAAAAACATTGTCGTTATAAATGGATAAAAGTTGAAAAAACCTTCTCAATAGAATTTATTAAACGAGAATAAACATTACAGATGTTCATGCCAGGCATACCTGTTAACTTGGTTTCGGCACTGAAATTTTGCAGATCATATTCATTCATTCGAATTTCTTTCGACACTATTAAACAAACGGCAAATTATAAAATAAAGTATGAACAAAGGAAACACAATTGATTTAATTTGAATGATTTGAATGTTATTTGCAAACTTTAACTAAACCGAAATCAAAGATCCAAAAAATGTTTAAGTCAAACCACATATCATTCAATTACTCCTTTCCTCTTTCCAAAAAAGCATATTACAAAAATTATATTATAATACAATTTCATAAAAAGACCAAGATACATACATACACTTCTATTTTGTAAAACATATTCAAGACCCATCTTTTTGAAATTCAAAATTCCACATTCATCCAAAAATATTTAAAAATGGGGATCTTAAGTCGAATAAAAAACTATTAACTGAAAATCTTGTTTATTGTTGCCACTTGTCAAAATTAAACTTTTAAAATGTCCACCTTTCATTAATTAATATTCCAATCTGGCACTGATCCAACATTATTGTTGGTTTCATAAAAGCTAAATGTTTAACCCGTTCAAATTTTTAGTATTCCCGTTCTTTTCTGTCATCACTGCATTTTGTTCCATGGATGTTGAAAAGACCAGAAAGAAAAGAAAATTAACAAGGTATTAGTATTAGTAGAGAAAAATTTGTTTATAAAACAACCTTTCATCGTTTTGCGCCCTTAAGACTTCATAACATTTTGCAGTGAGTATAAGCATAATCTATCAGCTTCCTTCGTTTAATCTCCACGGGTGTTCACTGTTGAAGTAAAAACTAGGTATATTTGTGGCATGTTTATCTTGGGGATGACAATTCGTAATGGTTACATTTCCTGATATACATATATTTAAATCGGTAATCCCAGAAAAAAAGAAAAAAAAAATAGTTTTTAGCTGTAAACTATTGCAGTTTCATTTTGTGTAATTTAAATAAATTATTCCTGTTGTTTTCACTATATTAAAGGTAGATTTGTTTGGTGACAGAAATAGTGGTATGCAAATGATTTAGATAGAAAGTTTGTTCATGTGTTTGTGTTATAGGGTAATTGGTATAAGGTGCACCAAAAGTTAAGAACAGATAGGTTGCGGGTCCATTTTTCTCCCTTCAGGCATATCATAATACGGCCGAAGTTGGGCTCATGGGTAATCTTATGGAAATTCTTAGAAGAGTGAGTATTAAGTTTAAATTGTTGAAGGAGAGCAATGCTACTGGCTATTTCACTAGAACTAAGTTCGTTAAAATAACTGTAACAGCAAGAAATTTTACGACGGGTCCGAGTGACGTTATTGAGTTAATGATGTTACAGAAGTCATGAAATATGAGTTATACTCAAGTTTGGCGTGTATATAATTACGTATATAATTTCTTGCATCGTCTCAGAAACCCAAACATCAAAACATATTAAATCGTTCGAGAATAGGTGGTTGTTGAAACACTTGTTGAATTTAACATACGAATATAAAACTACATTTACTTGATTTAAAGATTGTGTTTATAATTTTTGTATTTAATAATATGTTTTTGAAAATTTTCATTCAAGGTATTATTCTGTTGTAAACGTTTATTGGAGAAACTTGTTTGTTCTTATTTTGAAGAGTTTTTTGGATTTTATAATGGCGGATTCTTTAAGATCTTCCAGGTCAGGGACCGTTATTAATGGTAACTGCAATAGAAAATAGAATAGAATTGTATTTTAATGTAAATTGGCCAAGAGTGGATATTGGATTCGGGTGCAACTGTCTTTAACGCAAATCAATTGGGAACTTATTCAAAGTGCGTCAACAATTTTTCGAAATCAAAATTTTGTATGCAGAAACATGTAATCAAGAAAAGTATTGTATACATTTTTGGCATTGGCATCATTGGGTCAGTTTGTTCATCGTAATTGTAAGTAAGGCGGTCAGCCATCAGCCGAATAGGGGAAATGACATGTAGCATACGAATATATGCACGTGCCGTAAATATTTGGGACTGGAAGAAGTGTGACCTTAGCCTCTTCGCGGCTGAAGCTAGAAACAAACACCAAAAGATTTCGCTAATATTGTCAGGCAGAAATGGACTGATTTTGTGAGAAATGACATTTTTAAATAGAAATAAAATCCTGAAATAGATAATTAAAAATTGAGATTGCGTATACGCAAGCGTGTCCCAGTATTATTTTTGTTTAATTTGGTATGAGGAAGCAATGTATGAGACAGTATAACAGTTTAGAAATTTGAATAAAAAGGTTTATGAAGAAGCTAGTAGGTTGATGCATACTTTCAGGGTGACATCTTTTCCGACTTGTTTTGTTTTTTTGAATGCATTCATGTATTGTAGTTGAAGATTGTCGTATAACGATAATGATAATGGCGAACACAATTCACAATAAAAAAAAAAGGAAAGAAATTTACGTGAAGGATGAGGAGGTGGTTTCAGAATTGTTAAAAAAAAAAGATTAAATTGAGCTTATAAACAAAAATAAAGGTAAAAATCTAAAACCAATACAAAAAAAAATGTAAAAATGGAAGAGGTGGGATTCGAACCCGAGGGGTCTGATAGTGGGATCCAGCGTCGAGACCATTAGACCATGGTCAAGGACATTAAAAGGAAGTCCAAAAATGAAACTATAAAGCAAAACACATGAAGGAGCAACCTAAAGGATGAATGAAATAAAAGAAAAAAAGGAAAAAGTAAAAAAAGAAACGTGATCGGTAACTAATACCAAGAAAGGCATTAGTATTGGTAACGTATGGACTCAAGTGTTTTCTTAATTTTCAAGAATTTTGACCAAAATTATTAAATCATACCACATTTATATAAAGAAAAATCCATTATTCAATTTTAAAATGCAATTGGATTTTTATAGATAAAATATCAGTTTCAAAAAGCCAAATAACAAAGACCGGATCCACTTCCATCTTTAAATGCCCAGTTTCGTCAAACAAATTCGACAATGAAAAAGCCGAGAAACCCAAAAAAAAAAAAGTCAAGACAAATCTTTCATTTGGTTCCTGGTGCGAAAAGATTAGATCAAAGTGTAAGTCTTAAAACAGAAGTAAAAAGTATTAAAAAGTTTCAAAGTGGAGTTTCGACTGTAACTGCAAACTAATAATAAAGAATAACATAATATGGTACATATGTATATATTAAAGTGAAAGCATAAGTGAAACCTAAAAATGTGAAATAATAAAAAAAAACATTCTTTTCCATTATTTTTTTTTAAAAGAAAAGACATCCAACAAGACTTATAGTCTAGTCGCCACGAGGAACCAGCAATTTTAAGAGCGGACGAGATTTAATTGAGCTTCAACTTTGGGCAAAAGAAATGCCACCAAACCATTTGGTCAAACAAAAGCCCAGAAAAACACGTAGAAGCCAAAAAAAATCATCGTCGAAACTACCTCGACCATCCTCGCTCACACGACACCAACAACAACCACGAGGTCATCAAAATAAACCATCCATTCATCCATCCATCCGCAACAGCAAGAACATCCAACCAGGAATCACCAAATACAACACTACATCCATCATCCGCATCCAAAATCCGCATACGCACCAAAAGCAGCAAAATGGTACAACCATCCACATTCCATTCATCCACATTAGCAAAATCATACAACCACCCAACTATCCACGTGCACAACAGAAATAGCAAAATCATACAACCATCCACATTCACTCCATTCATAACAGCAGCAATATGCAACCATCCGCACACGCACAACATCTAACAGCAAGTATATACGACCACCTATACCATACTCCATTTTTCAACAAAGTCCATAATTCAATCTCAACCTCTCAAAAGCTAAGTACCAGATTATCCATTTTATTTTATCTATCATTTATCTTATTATCGTATTTTTTTGTGTTTATATCATTACATATTATGTAGGACTAAGAACAACTAAAAAATTAAAAAATTAAAATTTTAAATCAAAAGTAACAAAATATCAAACTTATATCTAAAGAAAAAAAGAAAAGAAAAAAATATAAAAAAATAGACAATTAAACTAAAGTAATAAGGTTTAAAAAAAAAAGAGAAAACTAAAGCAATTTTTCAATATATTAAATTCAATCAAATTTAAATCTTATTGAAAATAGGTACACATTTATCGTTCAACGATCATATTTTGGATTGTATGCTAATCCTCGTTACAGGTGGTGCCCAACGTGGGGCCCGAATTCGTCCTTATAGAAAAGAAAAAGGATATGCCAAAGGAAGAAAATATGTTTTTTTTTTGTATTTTTCGATTTTCGATATTTTTTTTGTTAATTTACATTTGATAAATCCATTCATTGTAGCTAACAGTTGACGACCAGTGAGTGGATGATTGTGTCGCTGCTCAGTCTGTAGCGCTTTATGTAGGTATAGGGGTTTACTGCAAACGACATCGAGGTAGCAGTAGCCAAGGTCGTGCCACGTTAGTTATGCGTGGGTGGGATATACCTCTTATGGACAAAACATCTAGTCCTTCCTTCTCTAAGGTTGTTACTTGAAATTTCTTTCTCGATCAATCCTTTCAATTTGTCGAAATTCGAATAGTAATTCATTTGTTTTTCTTAAGGATGAATTTAGGGTCCTAATATTTTTAGATCCAAATTTTTGTATTATCTGTGTTTTTATACCTACAACCATCTCGGCATGATTTTACGCAACACACATTTTGGTATCCCTTGGCAAGAACCCAGCCATTTTCAACGAGCTAAGCCCATTGCAAGCATGCCAGCCAAAGAGATACCGGAACACCCTTCATTCCTGCTTACAGGACTGGACTATAGCTTCCTGTAGGCTATGGTTCATAGTGTGAGTGTAAAGGATGAAGGGTGAAATCTATAGGATTCGTTACAATTTCACGACGATAACGGCGCCAACGAAAACGGAACAACATTTCAGAACATCAACCTCATGAACGTTTATCGACCTAAGGATGAGTCCCCAGACAAAGAGAAAGAGATCTACTACGAGCCCTCGATGTCTGCCTAAGTTATGATGTTAAAATCATTCTTGGAGATTTAAATGCAAATATAGGTCAAGAGCCGGTATTTAGGCACTACGCAGGCAGTTTGCATGAGAAAGCTGTTAAGTTCAATCGCAGTTACAACAATCAACAATATTCAAGCCAACAACTTATAAGCGCCGACGATACTGCTACTATAATAATGTCACTTATCATATTGCTGACTATCATCAACCATGAACCATGAATCAAAAACTATTTTCAAGTGATTGCGAATTTAGTTCAACAATACAGCACATGTTTTGAAGAAGACAATGATGTCTTTAGATAAACAAGGTAAATCTAATAAGGAAGAGCCACCTATTCCACCAGCAAGAAGTATAGAAGGACTAAAACCATCAAAAATAGTGAGTGCTCTTCGAAAGTAAAGGACAATCATGAGCTTTCTTGAAAGGTTGCTGGATGGTATATCAATAGACAATAAAAAGCCTTCGCCATACCATGAAGTTAAGTTTCGATCCATTGAGCAACTGTGGCAATAAATTGAATCCGTCAACTACACCATATGGGAACTAAGTGATGAGCCAACAGTAGACGGTTATAATAATACAGAATATATTAATATGCAACAAAGGGTTCAAGAAGCCCTTGTAACGTTTTCCATGAAAGTACAACATCAAGTCAGTAACAATCATGAAGTGGGTGTCATTAACAACTATTAACTACATTTACCTTAGGTCACCATTCCTAATTTTGATGGTGATTATAAAAAATGGCGGCAATTTTTCGATCTTTTTTCAAAAATGGTTCGACAAACAAACTATTCTCAACATCGAGAAGATGTGATACCTCAAAACACATCTGAGTGCAGAAGCTGAGAATTTGATTCGTCAACTATCTTTCACTAAAGATAATTACAAAACAGTATGGACCAGCCTTCAAGATCGTTAAAATAGCATAAGAGTTCTCACTTTAACATTATTGCAAAAAATAATTGGGCAACCTAACCAAACAACCGCAGCCATCAGCACCATCAAAAACCTACATGATACCACGCAAGAGTGTTTACTGGCTCTATGGAACATCAACCATCTCAACACTCCAACATTTAGCCATGGGCAATTACAAAGAATGTGCAATTGTTGGATTCATTTTTCAATCGACCAGTTGAAATTCATATTCTTCTTGGTGCAGAGTTCTACCGTAAGTTACTTTCCATTGAGCAGATAAGTTTATCAGATGATCTACCTACACTACAGTTCTGAATGGGTTATTGCAGAAAAGTTAACTAAAGCAAAATCAAGTGCAGCAACAACAGAATTGAAAGCATCGAAAAACTTGGTCGTTGGGAGTACCAGGTTCCCGCGTAAGGATATCTACAAAGCCACCTGGGTATCAAATGATGGAGTCACTCGTAATCAGATTGTTCATAGACCATATTAACTACTCGAGTCTGTTATAGCAATGGAAAGTGTGCTTTAATGAATTGTTAAACGTGCAGCTAACTGAAGAAGTGGAGGCTCCACCACTTCAAAAAGAAGCCTATATGCTACCACCACCAAGCATAGAAGAAGTCGAGAGGGTTTAAAAAAGGCTCAAACAAAACAACGCCCCGCGAGTCGATGGCATATAAGCCGAGGTGTTTCAACATGGCGGGCCAGGTTTACATCGAGCAGTTCATGAAATTATAGTGCACGTCTGGGAAAATTCAGAAATAACAGAAGACTGGTGAAAAGGTATATTATATGTCCCATACACAAGAAAAGAAATGTATCACGTTGTTGAGTAGAGCCTATAAGATAGTCAACTCTATCCTATAAGATCGGATAGCCCCACATGCTAAAACTATCATTGGGCAATATCAGTGTCATATCAATATCATCCCAGGCACATCAACAACCGCTTAGATTTGTACCCTTAGGCAAGCTATGTAGGGTAGAACTATACAACTCCATTAGAGAATTCAGGATACAAAACAAACTAACACGACTATTTAGGTTGACCATGACCAATATAACAAGTCAAGTTAAAATAGCCAGATTTCTATCCAGACCAATCAACATCTACAATAGACTCCGATAAGGGAATGGTTTGGCCTGCCTCCTCTTTAACCTGGCGTTGTAGAAAGCAATCCGTGACTCAACAAGAGGGATCATCGTGACCAAGTCCAGCCAGATACTGGATTTTGAATACGAGAACGACATCATCAGGAGGACCAAACAAGGTTTATACGATTCCTTCTCCCAGATCGAGTATGCGGCTCAAAATTTGGGGTAGCACATTACTTACTTAAGCTGGCGCTACAGACCTGTGAGTGCTAGGCCTCACACAGCAAAGGTGTTGTAGAAAGTAATCCGTGACCCCCTCATGGTTTTCTCCTTGTTGTGGCGAGGGGGCTTACGTCTAACTCTTTAGCAATCCAGCTGCGGAGTAAGACAACTAAGAAAACCACCAAAAGCAGAGATGTCAATCAAAACAAAAATGGATAAAAGTTTACAAGATGAAAAAAATCGAACGGGGATATACGTTCAAGAGTCGGCAGAAGTCACGGCTGCCGGCGAGGGCTTGGCTTCGCAGGAAGCTAAGTCGCCAGTGACAAAAGTAAACTACGAGAAAGAAAAACGAGTGTTAAAAAGACAACACCGGTTGTCTTTTTAACACTCGTTTTTCTTTCTCCATTCTCTCAGTGGATCTCCTTCCCGCCATAGATGGTTTAACTATCAAAGGTACGGAGACCTCGGACAGACCTCCGTCCATAGGTAGTCAAACCGAGAACGAGCTACTGATGGAACCGAGTCAAGAAGAGACTATGCTGAAGTCTGCTGCACCCCTCAAAGCTTGGAGGCAACGCAGCAACTACAGATCCTGCTACGCTCAGTTCGAGAGATAAGGCTCTCCTAAAAAAGCATAGAAAGCTAGTTAGGTACTTTGAGCGGCAGCTGACAGAGACTGCCACTGCACCCAGGGGAACAACAGAGCAAGTGAACACCAAAGAGTCGGAGAGCAAAGGAGTAGATGCCGCCAAATCTAGGTCTGTCCCTAAAAAGGTAAACCGTGAACAGGCTGGCAATAACTCGACCGCTCGGAACGACAAAGGAAAAGTGCAGACGACTTCCAGCAAGAAACAGCTAGCCAACGCTAGGAAAGACCAAGCACCGGCAAGCACCTCTTCTGGAATGAAACCAGGAACGTCCAAGAGACGGCGATGGCGGCATCAGAGAATGATAGTTCTGAAGACTATATCTTTGATGGTGCCGGATGTCGGCGAGGAGTTAAAGTGGTCTGCTGCGGTGACCAGAAATCACGGGAGTTCCTGAACCGTACAATCGCCAACATTGACAACAAGGTTCCTCCCTTGAAGTTCTACCCGCCGCAGCTCCACCACTCCGCCAGCAGTTTAGCATCTGGATCCCCCCTCCTTCAGAACATTAGGACGCAGCCATTTTTAAGCTGTTGGTGAAGCAGAACAAAGAGCTTCCCATTTTAGAATGGAAGCTCCAACGTTCAAGAAAGAGCCATGGTGGCGAAGGGAAGGACCTCTTGTTTGTGGCAGACAAGAAATCTGACCTTCTGCTCAGAGAAAGAAAAGACGTGTTGAGGTATGGTCTTGGAACCGTAAAGGTTAAGAGGCATGAAGGCAAAGGTGAGTCAAAAGCTGCAAGTGGTGCAAACAAACCGGCACCACGCTAGAGCAGCAACGTACGACCTTACGCTCTACTTGTCCCACGAGAACGTGGATGTGGGCTTGATCCAGGAATCATGGTTAGGCAAAAACCGAATCCGTGGGTTGAGATCAAAACACTACAACCTTTTCCATTCCACGTCAGATGAAGGTGATATTAGAAGTTGTATCCTAGTGAAAAAATCAATTAACGCTTTCTTCCTATCTAGGTACAGCAACAAGGACAACACGGCAATCAGCGTCAAATCGAATGAAGGAAACTTCATTCTAGCGTCGACGTCGAGGAGGAGAGCCCACCACCAAAAACAGTCCGCGATCTTGTGGTCCATGCCACAGCAAGCGATACACCTTTGGTGGTAGGATGTGATGCCAACGCTCACCACACTCAATGGGACTCAAATGATATCAATAAAAGGGGTGAGCCAATTTTTTAATATATTCTCTGTTCTAATTTATCGTTATGTAATAGGGACAATCACTCTACCTTTCGAAACGAAAACAGGGAGGAAATCATAGATTTTACTCTTATTAGCAATAATAGTAAAATTTCAGTTGAAGACTGGAGAGTCTCACCTAAAGAATCTTTTTCGGATCACTTTAGGATACTCTTCTCTATAGACAGGAACTTTACTGAAAAGAAACCTTACAGGAACCCAACTAGAACGAATTGGACGGAGTACGAAAAATGGCTGAAAGACTCCATTGATCCACCAGAGGACAATACAAGTCTTAGTACTTCAACCATTGACACTGTTGTCCAAAACTTGTCTAGCAAAATCAGAATGTCTTTTGAAAAACACTGCCCTTTATCTCGTTCCAATAACTCCACTAACCCACCCTGGTGGAATGGTGTACTAAAGAAACGTAGAACAGAGGTTAGAAAACTTTTCAATATAGCTAAACTGAGTAAATTAGAAGAGGACTTAAAGTCTTATAGAGCCGCACTTAACATTTAGACCAAAGAGTTAAGGAAGGCCAAAAAGGATTCGTGGGCTAAACATTGTGAATCCATTGAAAAACAAGCGAGGCGGCGGGGCTCCGTAGAACCCTGGCCCTTAATCCCACGATCCCGGGGTACATAAAACACCCTGATGGATCATGGTCGAACTCGAGTCTAGAAACGCTTGAACTCTTCATGGAAACTCATTTCCCCGGTTGTAAAAACCCAGAAAGTTCTGATTGCTTGCAATCGAACACGCTGGATTTTACTCACACGGAATCAAATTTAGAACTAAATCAGGTTATTACTGAGCAGAAGATTACCTGGGCAATAAACTCGTTGAAACCCTATAAATCAGCGGGACCAGACGAGATTTTTCCAGCTCTTCTTCAAAATGCTCTCAAAGTAATAACTCCGTGGCTTAGGGTAATCTTCATAAGTTGTATCAAACTTAGATACGTCCCTAATAGCTGGAAAAAGGTCAAGGTAGTCTTTATCCCAAAAGCAAGGAAACCCACTCACTCGACCGCTCAGGATTATAGACCAATAAGTCTCTCTTCGTTTCTCCTTAAGACACTAGAGAGGATAATTGATCTACATGTTAGATAACTTCTCAACGAAAACAATTTGTGCAACTACCAACACGCTTACCTTAAAGGTAAATCAGTGGAGACTGCTCTGCATGAAGTAGTTTCACATATTGAGAAAAGTCTTGAACATAAAGAATATACCCTGGCAGCATTTCTTGATATCGAGGGTGCGTTTAATAACGTTAAAACGGAATCGATCAAAACTGCCTTAGTTGAAGTTGGAGTTGAATCTGTCATTGTCGATTGGATCTTCACCATGTTAAATGACAGAATTATTAACTCTCAAATAGGAGTAAGCACTATCGAGAAAACAGTTACTAGAGGCACACCACAGGGAGGAGTCATCTTACCCCTGCTCTGGATCCTCGTAGTCAACAAAATTCTCACAAAGTTCAAAGATCAGGGCATTAAAATCGTAGCATATGCAGATGACATAGTGGTTTTGGTATCAGGCAAATTTCTTACTGGTACTCGTAGCATGATGGTTAGTGCGTTGGTCTGTCATGCCAGAGGTCTTGGGTTCGATCCCTGCCTGTGCCATCTAAAGTTTATTTCACGGGTACTGCCTCTTGCGAGGAATTGACAATTCCTCCAAGAGTAATTCTTGTCATGAAAAGTGCTTTCTCAAATTAGCCGTTGGGATTCGGATTTAAACTGTAGGTCCCTTCCATTCTCTGACAACATAACTCGCACACAGGAATGGTTGAGAGTTGTAAGTCACTAGGCCCTAGTTCTCAACGGACTGTTGTGCCACCCAATTTATTTATTTATTTATTATAAATTTCTTACCATCATCGAAAACATTATGGAAAATGCATTAAAGGATTTATCTTCTTGGGCAACTAAGAACGGTCTCGGGGCCAACCCCACCAAGACAGAGCTAGTTTTGTTCACGAAGAAACGGAAACTGGAGGGCTTCAACCCTCCCAAACTAAATGGTATTCCTCTAAAACTTTCTAAGGAAGCTAAATTTCTAGGAGTAATCCTTGACTCCAAGCTTACATGGAAGCTTAATACTGAGGAGAGAATGAAAAAAGCACTATGTGCATTCTACACATGCAAAAAGACCTTCGATGTACGTTGGGGTATGCGACCGCAAGTCATCCAATGGATGTACACAGCGATTGTCAGACCCATTCTTACCTATGGCTCTATTGTATGGTGGAAAGCGGTGGAAAAATCAAGTTATCTCAAGAACCTGAATAAGGTACAGAGACAGACTAGCCTGTATAGGAATAACAGGGGCTCAAAGATCCACACCACAAGCTGGGTTGGAAATGATCTTGGACCTCCCGGCTCTGGATGAGTTCATAAGGTGCACGGCAGCCAAAACTGCAATTCGTTTAAGAGAACTGAGTTTTTGGAGGCACAGCACTTATTGACAAGGGTCAATCTTACAAAGATATGACACGATTCCAGGACTGATGGAGACCACCGATTACATCCCCCCTTTACTAGATTTTGATAGGAAATTTTCTATTTTCATACCAGAAAGACAGGGCTGGGATCCTAATTCACTTATAAGTAAACAGGGTATCCCTTTCTACACTGACGGTTCAAAAATGGAATCAGGAACAGGTGCTGGAGTGTTTTGCCAATCTCTCAACATCAGAGCGTCATATAAACTCCCAGCTGACTGTAGTGTCTTTCAGGCCGAGATCTTTGCCATTGGAAAAGCAGCTGAATTGGCACATCAGGAAAAGCTAAGCTCTTCGGAGATTACTTTTTTTCGTGGACAGCCAGGCTGCTATTAAAGCCTTAGCCAGTGAGACCATAAGATCAAAAGCAGTTTTAAACTGTAGGAAGAAATTAAACAAAATCTGCCACACTAACCAGGTAAAGCTCTGCTGGGTTCCTGGACATAGCAATATAGAAGGGAATGATATAGTAGATGAACTAGCCAGGAAAGGGTCAGAAGCAGACACAAGTAGTAGCGACCATTCAGTTAGGGGACCTCTCGTCCCGATTGGGGTACTCAAGAGGAAGATAGACCTTAAACTAAAAGAGAAAATCAATAACTCCTGGAAATCCAGGGACGATTGCGTAATCTCTAGAAGTTTATGGCCTAACACAAATGAAAAGGAAACTCGGTATATTCTATCGCTGAGTAAAAAGAAACATTAAAATCTTGATAGGTGTACTAACAGGTCATTGCGCCATTGGCACAGGATAGGGGCATTTGCACCCGATTTTTGTAGGAGCTGTCAGAATGAGGAGGAAATAGAAACCATTAAACACCTGCTCTGTGACTGTCCGAACCTCCAAGCCAGCCGACTCCGTCATTTCGGAAACAGGTTTGTTGGAGAACTGGATGATCTAGCACAGGTCTCAATGGCAAACATGAGGAAATTTATAGATAGCACAGGCTGGTTCGTTATCGAACCAGTCTACGTTAATCGGTAAAATTAAGGAGCATCGATGCTGACTTTTACTTTTTACAGGGGATCACAATGGACCAGTAGGCCCCCGTGTACGCAACAATCCGTGACTCAACAAGAGGGATCATCGTCACCAAGTCCAGCCGGATACTGGATTTTGAATACGAGAACGACATCATCAGGAGGACCAAACAAGATGTATACGATTCCTTCTCCCAGATCGAGTATGCGGCTCAAAATCTGGGGTAGCACATTACTTACTTAAGCTAGCGCTACAGACCTGTGAGTGCTAGGGCCTCACCCAACAAAGCTTCCCAACTAGCTCGATCCCTAGCTAAATGTATCTATGCTTACGCCGCGCTGGAGAGATGGCGTATACCAGGACGCCCGAAGCCTTGGGGTGCGCAGCTGGATGGAGTCCGTCGGTTCGCGATTGGGATAAATGGAGAGACTTTTTAAATGAGGCCAGGACAGCATCCCGGTTGTCGAGCCGATGATGATGCTGAATTGTAAGCAAATAAAACGACTCAATACAGAAAATATGGTAATTGATCCTTTACATTTTTCTAACTGAATTTAAACGAATTCAAAAGACTGTGAAGTATGTATTAAAACAAATATGTTGCTACCATCTTTTTAACCTAAGTCAGTAAGAAAAAGCACATATTTTGGATCTCATCACTAATGACGTTTGCGGTCCAATGCATACATCAACACCAAGTGGAAAAAGATATCGTCCTGACACTTTTTAGAAATGTTTGGTTTCTCTTTTTTTAATTAAAGGCAATTAGCAATTTACTGGTTAGCAAAACTAAAAGAAAGGTTTAAAATTTTGGACTCACTTAGTAAATTGCTAAATATTTAGCAAATTGCTAACTAGTAAATTGTTAAACCCTTACCAATAGGTTGTTTAGAATTTTGCGCCGATGATTTAAACGTTACATAACGTGAAAATTTATATATTTATGTCTATGAAACATTATAAGAAGATTCATTAAAGGCGTTTTGTTACGCCCTCATTGACCAACAGCTGAAAATTTGCTTTATTTCACTTCACCGAAATCTTATTTATTCGGTCAATACCTGAAGAATATATCTGACGAGGTTGTTATACAATTGTAGACCGTTTTGAGAAAAAAGCTTTTAAAGTTTCAACAGTCGTTAGCACATATCTAAGATATTTTAAGCTAACATGGAATTATCTTTGTCATTACCATATGGCAAAACGTTCCCTAATATACATACACATCCGTAAGTTCCGAAAATATAATACAAAAAATTCCTAAATTTTAACATATAATTATGCAGTTTTTATGATTAAATCGCAGGTTTCTTTTATGAGACTTTCTGAAGATATCTTTTAAAAAAGATTTCCGTCTGATAAATGTGATTGAAGTTGTTTATGAAATCAATGAACTTCCAATAAATCAAAACAATGGTTGTCGTGGAAAATTGTAAGAAGTTTCAATAAGATATGGAACAATCGATTTGAAGTAACTTCTTTATGGTATGATACGGTTCTTACTTTTTCTTCTTTATCTTAAAATTCGCAAGTTTTAAGCTCATACCAATGTTTGTTTAAATTTAAAAAAAAAAGGTTTAAAATTTTTCCAGTTGGAAACTGACGAACAGCGACCAAGTTCTAACTGTAACATTATGTATTTTAAATTGATTGGAGCGACGTAATTTGTTCGATATTAAACGATCGCAGAGTATGTGGTTTACAAATCTAAAGTTAATAAACCCACTTTGGGAAGAATTTCAGTGACGCACTGTCAGAATTTTGTCATCGAACTGTAACATTATGTATTTTAAATTGATTGGAGCGACGTAATTTGTTCGATATTAAACGATCGCAGAGTATGTGGTTTACAAATCTAAAGTTAATTAACCCACTTTGGGAAGAATTTCAGTGACGCACTGTCAGAATTTTGTCATCGAACTTTAATAAAAATTAAAACACGAAACCCGTAACCTTCCATTAATTGCGTTCTTTTGAGTAAACTCACCTTTATTCATATTCAGATCATAACATTAGTTATTTTATTTTATTTGAGTGTTATTGACACGGTTATACATGCACTGCCAACCACTAGGATGAGGCCACATATTTTGGATCGAACCGATTCTAGCTTTTTATAGCCGGTTGAAGTGTTGTACCGGGAAAATTTTACTACCTGTGAATAGGTACATATTTCCCCATTACAAATTCATAAAAATAAAGGGAGCACTACCTTTGACCGCAGACCAAAATCACTTTTAACAAAATCTCGCAAATTTGAAAAAATTTAGCATAACGAAATCTCGCATTCCCAAAATAACTTATTTTCAAATCTCGAAACACAAAATCACTCATTTTTTCCGAAAATCTCGCTAGTGTCAAAAAATCTTACACTATCGAAATCTCGCATTACAAAATCCCGCAGTGCAAAATCTCGCACATTAGAAAAAGTCAACCAGTGATTAATGTTTATATAGCAATTAAACTATTTTTTGCATTTATTTAACAGAAAATTAAACGATAATGTTTTTTGTTACAAACAACAAAATTTTTTTTTAACCAAATTAAATAAAAAACTGTACAATTCAAATAGGTAGCTTAATATATTCCCAAGCCTAGGAAAGATATAGATTTCGAGCTATGCTCTTTAAATATTCAACTTTGGAAATCTTTTGTCTCTTTTTAAAGATCGATGTTAAGGCCTTACTGCGAATTACTGTTTGGCTGCACTGTTGCGAATTTCTGCAGCTTTTGGATTGTTCAAGTTTATGCCTTCCCATTATTAACTCACTGGATAAATGACCAACAAGGCTATAGACACCAATATGCCGCTTGTTTACGATGGAGTTAAGCCGTCTGTGCCACGCTTCTACATTATTTTGTGTTCTTGGTAAATTTGTTGAAAACGTGTCAACAACATTCCAAAAACTCGGGTTGTATTGAGGCAGTGTAACCTGAGACTTGTTGGTTTTGACTTCTCCGGTTATATACACTTTGTTGAACCAATAGCCAAAACTGTTTTCGCGGCCAATGGAACACATTTTTCAAAATCCGTTATAATTTGCTGTGGATCTAATTTGATGTTCATTTTGACGCTTAATTGCTGCAATTCCTTAAAGAATTCAGTATATAAAACCTTTGTTTTTCGCGTCATTAAGCAGAAAATGAGAGGAACAAAGTCTTCGGTTCTCTCAGATTCTTACAGCGCACACGTGATATTGTTTGTTTCAGGGCTTTTGTGTTCGGGAGGTAGGATCTGCAATCCGGTTGACATTGGACAACATTATTAGTTATAATTTGGCTTGGTTTTTCAGCAATACACCTTGCATCATTTTTTATTTTAGACGATATTTTACTGATTTCTTTTTGATATGCATCAGGGTCATGATTATGGGCACTCGGATTTTTTAAAATAGTATGGCAATCACTAACTTTACAAGTCGTGTACACACTACTTTTACAAACAAATTTCTTTTTTTTAGAACACACCCAAGAATATTTTTCTTCATTTTGTCTTTCTAAATGATAACTATAACCATCTATTATAAGTTTTTTTTTTTCTTTTATTAGAGTCTTCTAAGCTTATATCCATTTCCAAAAGGAAAACCACGATGATTTCAAATTAATAGGCATAAGAATACTGTACGATTATAACTGAGTATTGCTTTCTTATCACTTAAAAAGCTCAATAGTTTCTGTAAAAAAAGAGAACGGGAAACTGTACAGTTTTTGTTGTACATAATTATATTAAGGGGGTCATCCCATGTGACGGCCTGTATTTTAAGGAATTTTTAGGATTTTTTTTTTACGACCAGTAAATAGATACAACTTTATTATGTTTATTATCATTTATTAACATAGTTCGACAATATAAATATAAAATTTGAATTAAAAATATTGTACAGAACACGAGTTACACCGGTGTGAACAACACCACCTCGAAAAAATGGGCTCGCACTTCCTCCACGATTCCGGCTGATTGGCTTATCTAAAACAAAAAAAGTAAACGGCGTTTTAATCTGTGAGCCTAAATTCATGGAATGAACTATCATCAAATGAATATACCAAAAATTGGACTTTTGGGAGACATTTGAAAAAAAACGTCGCGAATTTTGCGTTTTTTTTTGTTTTTTGCTATAAAAAAATCGAAATATTTGGAATTTTTGCTTGTCGATAGTTCATTCCATGCGTTTACATGTACTGAATCCAACCCATTAAATTTCAATTCATTCGGTCAAGCCGTTTTTGAGATACGATGGAGGAAAGTTTGAAAAACACAGTTTTGAGAAAAACTCGTTTAAAGTTTCAAGTCCTCTTAACTATGAAAATATCCACTTACCTTTCAATTGACGATGCCTGGTCCATAGAGTATTCCTTCCTCTTCTTCTTGAAACTCTTTCAAAGCAGATTGTTCAGCTCTTGAATCAATTCTGGCTTGTTTAACGCCATCACTTACGCGCCGCCGCTCAGAACGTGAGATTCGCTTTTCATCACGTTTCTCAACATAAGTATGGGCTTCGCGGCCTATAGGGCATCCCATAACCGACATTACTTTCAAATTACCTTCGAAACCTTTATTATGATGATAAGTAGGATCCCTTTGTAAGTTTTACTGTCACCATCGCCGATGTATGTAAGATACTTTACCCCATAATTTTTTTTTTACACTTCAGAATTTTCAGAAATTAGTTAGCTTATAGCAGGCTTCAAATTACGATCAGAGGCTCATCACAAGTGCATGTGTTAGTTGTTAGTAAGATAATAATACAATTAAAGCCTAACACACGCATAAAATACAAAACATAATTAACATTTAACATGAATTATTACAGAACAACAAAAAATAAAATAAAGACGTTTACGATAGTGGAGCACTGGTTCTAAACATGGACCTGCTGTATCTTTAAAACGACTTCGAATTTTGAAAAATCCCTTTACTACCGTATTCTAGACATATTAAACAAGCAATTTATGAAAAAAAATCGGTTTTTTGAACCCATCACATGAGATGACCCCCTTAAGTTGCACTTTGATTTCATGCCCAGCTTGAATCATCGATTGAAAGAGTAATCTCTCTTGTATTCATTTTAACAGTTTGTTTATTGCTTGGCTTATCATATCTTATATCAATTAAAGCAATAAATTAAAATGAAAATTAATCGTTAGTCCCGTTTTGTTTTATGCTGCATTAAGTCTGATAAACTATAATCCTGAAATTTGAAATCTCGCATTTAAAATAAAATATTTATTTATTCGAGCGCGCGAATAAATAAATATTTTATTTTAAATGCGAGATTTCAAATTTCGGGATTTTAGTCTGCGAGATTTTAAATTGCGGGATTTGCAGAAGCGAGATTTTGTGATTGCGAGATTCTAAAAAACAAGATTTTAGTCTGCAAGATTTTAGTTTGCGAGATTTTGTGAACAAGATTTTAATCTGCGGTCTTTCGTAGCCAACCCAAAATAAAGGTAAAATTAGAAACGAGCGAGCGTTGGAATTTAATAATATCAAATAATGAACTACTAAAAAAGCGTATAAAAAATGCTCTACTAGGATGAGGTCACTGCGATTACTTCCGTGCAGGAGTTTACAAGTTAGATCTTTTAAAAACTTTGGTATAGAGAATTTAAAATAGTGTTGAAAACAACTGTTTTAAATTAATTTAAAACACACATGGCCTCGACTTTGCCAGCTATAGAAAGAGCAAAAATAGATGCCCTGAAGGATTTACGACTCTCCGGACGTGAAATAGCAAGGTTACTTAACAGAAGCAAGAAAATTTTAAGCAATCATAAAGCTGATCCAATAAAATATGGGAAAATTCAAGAAGAGTACAAGGCAGAAACAAGAACATCATGAGAAGAGCGCGAGCGGTTAAATTAAGGGCCAAACACAAATTATCAGCCAGAATAACAAGAGTTCAAAGGATAATACAAAAAAGTGATACTATCCAAAGAGGAAAACTAAAAAATAAACCTGTTTTGAGGCAAGTACACAAGGCGCATTGGATAAAATTTGAAAAAGAGCATGTTACTTGGAACAGTGAATGGAAACGCGTTGTCTTTTCGGGGGGGAAAAAAAATTAAACTTGACGGTCCGTTGGTTTCATTTTTTATTTCCATGACTTGAGCCAGGATGAGCTTAGGTGTAATGGTGTGCGGAGCTATACTCTACTATGCACAATCAAATTTTAGCTTTTGTGCACAATAATGAACGGGAAAAACTATAAATGTTTGCTGGAACGGTCCTTTCCAAAAATGAAAAAGATATTTGGACCTTTGCCTGAATTTTCAAAAAGAAAATGCACCAATTTTTCCATGACCTTATCATAAAGTTTAAGAAGTTGGCAGACAATTTGAACATAAAGGCACCTTAATCGAAGGTTTTCGTGATTCCTTAGTCCAAATTTCCTGTGACTATTAAAAAAAATTGAATGTTTCCATTCCAGACCGTCTTAAAGAGGTTATATCCGAAAATGGCGGACATAGTAATTTCATTACTAATGTTAGCAAACATTATAAAATAAAATGCACGACTGGGTCGCACGAACTTGCTCCTGTATGCAAAGAGTCTGTTTAAAAAGTACCTATATAAGATTTAAAAATATACCTGTAAAATAAGTTTGTCTTCAAAGATATATGTAAATGCCATTTGATTTGTCCAAAAAACCGCGCGATTTTTGTATATGAAAACCATAGTACTCTCATGAGCAGAAACTTTTAGGGCGACCAGATGCCGAGTCGTTGGCGTTAGTATCGAAAGTGGAGAAATTCAGCGGGAGCGAGAGAAAAATATTATTTCCATTCCCATAAGCAGCCAGCAGAATAAGGGAGATAATTAATTTTCCACCCAAAAAGTCAACACAATTTTCTTCATTCTATTTGAGTCTATCCTTGTATATGTTTTCAAATAAAGAGCTTCCATATGAAGGTTGATGAATTTGTTTTTGTTTTTTTTATATCAATGCACTTTATATAAAAAACGGTAAAGTAAAACAAAATGGCTTAATATTGTATCTAATAAGTTGATGAAAGACACTTTTGCATGCTTACGTCAGCTGTTTACGATCTTTTACCGATATTTGTTTTTATTTACATTCATAAGTCTGCTTTTACTTGTGTACGATCTTTGTATATGAAAGCTACGATGCGATTCATACGAGTATACAAAGATTCAACTTGTTCCTTCAAAGCTTTTTTCCTTTGGATAGCTTTATTTTAATTTCATATTAGAAGAACCAGGATGGAAAATAAATTATCTGAAGATAAGAAAGAGGCAGACCATGAATGTTTAAATTGTAAAGCGATCGCAAATTGGTTGTTTAGATAGGTAGGTGTCTAAAACGAATAAAGAATATTTCATTGGCGTGATCAGCTTTATGCAGATAGATAGATAAGGACATGTTTATGATGATAATGAAGGAATCTTATTGGTGGTAGAAGGTGCTTACTACAAACCAATCACATTCCTTCTTTCCTACAAGTTTTCAGTGCAAACATGGAGTTATTACGTTCAGTTTTTTTTTTCGTTAAAATTTAAAAAAAAAAAACGAGCATACGAACAGGTACAAGAATTGCTATTCATGTGTTCTTTACAGTCAGGCTCTTGTGCGTTTGGGGTTTTAGTTATGAAGTGACACGTAAGCAGTAGTTGTAGAGGTTGTATTGTACGTAATACAATATATAAGTGATTCTAATAGATAATACATATATGCTCTTTCTGGCCCGTTTCTTTAACTTGTACTAAGTTTTTATTCTTTTATTTAGGCGAAGGCAAGTAAAAGAATAATATTTAGAATTATATATACAAAGTTACCAAGACATAACTTCTTGATAGACAGTTTAAAATAGATTGTTGATTAAATACCTACATATATCATATCGTTAATCCTATGCAGTGGCGCTACACGGCCATCTTTGGTATTTACAATAGTTATGGTTATAAAAATACATAAATATGTACAAATGCATTAATTTCGATAAAAGATAGGAATGTCATTCAAATGTTGTCAAAATAATGCGCTCTTTCGGGCTCATGTATAGGATTTGATCTTGTGAGATGGGAGCGGGTTACATTTAATACATTTAAAATAATTTTAAAAAAATATTTTAATATTCAAAATTGTACCTGAAAAATAAGTTTGCCTTCAAAAATTTAAATGCCATTTTATAAATAAAAAAACCCTTGATTTTAAAATTTTTTTTTGAAACTCGTTAGAGCGGTTTTTTTTTTAAATTAATTTTTTATATATACAATTTTTCAATTTTGTTCTAAAAATATTTTTGGTATGCAGTTGTTTAGTGATTGTGATTGTAATTGACGCTCTACGTTTGAATTTCGTAAAAAAATGTTGACCCGTTTTTGAGATATAGAATTTTGAAAAAAAAAAATCAATATTTTTTTAAAAATAAAAACAAAAAAATATTGCACTTTTGATAATCAAATATTGTTAAGGCAATATAAGAGTTTATTCAAAAAAAAATTATTGAAATCGGTTCATAAGTTGCTGAGAAAATTAAAAAAAAAAAATAACGGTTCTATGAGCGGTACCTTTCCAGAGCAATACAAAAATATGTTTTTCTTATTAAAAGAAGACAAGTAAAAAAATAAAATTTAAAAAAATCTATCGGTTTGTTTTTGATAAAATTCGAATTTTCGTTTTTTTACCAAAAAAATTGTATGGGGGCCACTGTTAGTTTTGATCTTAAAAAAAAAGGAAAAAAATGCCTAACGCGAATCTGCTCAAAACCTTAACTTCCAAGTTTGAACTCAATCGACCCAATGGTTTAGGCTGTAGGAGCGTGGACAGACAGACAAAACAGACCGGACGGAATCGCGGGACCCACTTTTTTCGACTTCTCTATCATCGTAATATCATGTTTGATTAAAATCTCGAGTTCGAAATTTTGCACGAATGCAAAACTTGCCATATAGTTCCTATATGTCGCAAGTAAAAATGTTGTTAAACCATAAAATGTAAATATTTCATTAGTTTTTTCGTTTTGCAAGTGGCCTCATCCTAGTGACGCACTTTTGCATACCCTTTATGAGTAGTTTATTTTTTGATCTTGGGGAAGTCTAACACTCGTTTCCCTTACCCTTTAATTTTATAAATTTGAAATATTGAAATACGTACCTATTCAAAGGAAGTAAAAGTTTCCGGGTACAACACTTCCTACAGCTTTAAAAAGCGAAAATCGGTTCTAAAATGTGTGGCCTCATCCTAGTGCTTAGCAGTGTATCTTTATCTTTCATTTATTGTTTACAAATCTTGGCCTGCTATCGTTGTTATAATAGTTGTTAATATTATTTATACTGTTATTACATTACGCTGTGGTTTTGTTGGTTCTGATAGGAAGGCCTAGTTCAGTTGTTGTTTTGGGGGAACGAATTTTTAACCCAGTTAATACTGAAATTAGTTTGCGGGAATCTAGTTCTTTAAAATTTATTATTTTATCTAAGGCTTTGTACCTCTATTGTTTTTAAATTTTACAGTGTTTGATGTTGATGCAGAGCTTTGATCTAATTGTACAATTTGTAAGATAGCGGCTTGAAGGTTAATGTTTCAAGCAATCGTGTACCCCTTTCTTAGGAAACGCTAAACCTTGTCTTTCGTTTGCTTTTGTTAGGATTTCCCTTGACTGTTCACCATGGCAAGCTCAGTCGTTTATGTTATAAATCATTCAATGTCTATTGCGTATTCTCGTATGGGTCTTTTTCTTTGGTATGTATGTCTTACTAACTTTGGTTAGTATGGTTAATATAGTTTAGCATGTGCTGCTTTAGAAGGGAAAACATGAACTCTGCCTCTTCTATGTCTAATGGTTGTGGACCTGCGTTTTTGGGTGTAGTTATGTACACAGGTGTTTCTTTTGACATTATATTGGTCAAACCGTGTATCTCAACACTACTAGATAGATCGCCATATGATGAGTTGGGTTTTTAGGATTAAGATATAGTCCCTTCGTTTCTAAGCTGTTGGGCATTTAGACTTTGTTACGCTGAATAAAAATACAACCGTCTAATATGAGAAGTTTATTCAGAATGGATAAGTAACGATAAAAAAATTACAAGAAATAAGATACAAGTTAAGATTTACCGAAGAGGGGAAATATTACACATACATAAGAAAGTTAACGAAAACAGAAATGCAAACTGCAGATGTAGGACAATAACAGAGGGAGATAAATACACAGCTCACAGATCATCGTTCAATGCACTTCTGTTAATGACGTAAGCAGCAGTGTTGATAGCTTCAGGCCATAATTCAAGAGGCAAGTTTTTGGCATGAATCATCGTCCTCCCGGCTTCCACAAGAGTCCTCATTTCACGCTCCGCTCTACCATTTTACTGGGGGCAGTATGGTACTGAAGTTTGGTGTAATATTCCAAACTGTTTTAAAACATCTTCAAAATTCTCATTTAGAAATTCGGTACCATTATCGGTTCGTATGGTTTTAAGTTTCAAACTAGTTTCTGGTTTCAGTTTGTAAATGAAATTTCTAAAACAGGAGGGAACCTCACTTTAATGTTTAAGAAAATAAACACAGCGGTATTTTGAGAAATCGTCCTTAAATAAAAGGAAGTACCTTGAATCTGATAGGGAAGGATGTTGTATGGGACCGCAAAGATCCGAGTGTACCAGCTCACCAGGTTGCTTTGCCCTGCTGTCACTTGCTTGAAATTTTAACCTGGAGTGCTTTCCAAAAACACACGCCTCGCAAAACAAACCATCATCGGCCACCTGAATATTTTTGTTTTTCAAAAACAGTTTCACTGTTTTGAGATTTTGATGGGCAAGGCGTTCGTGCCAAGTCTTTAAATCATGAATTTTTGTCGCAATATTAGCACTTGGAATTTAAATTTCAAACATCATACGAAAAAGCGACTTTTCTCGAAATCCTACAGCGACTACTTTGTCTCCGTCAAGTAACCTGCATTCATCTTTATTGGACACTAGACGTAAGCCCTTGTCCAATGCTGAATTTGACGAAAATAAGTTTACCCGTGGCATGATGGTTAGTGCGTTGGACTGTCATGCGAGAGGTCTTGGGTTCGATCCCTGCCTGTGCCACCTTAATTAAAAAAAAAAAAACGGGTACTGCCTCTTGCGAGGAATTGACAAATTCTCCAAGAGTAATGCTTGTCATGAAAAAGTGCTTTCTCAAATTAGCCGTTCGGATTCGGCATTAAACTGTAGGTCCCCTCTATCCCTAACAACAGTACTCGCACACAAGAATGGTTGAGAGTTGTAAGTCACTAGGCCCTGGTTCTCTACGGACTGTTGCACCACCTAAAAAAAAAAAAAAAAGTTTACTTTGATCTCCGGTGCGTAAAGAACCTTCTTTAGACATTTTTTGTTAAGCCAAGTAAAATTATTGTACGAAAGAATATCAACATCGCCACAACCATAAGCATTTATTAACTCACCGTTGCCAACACGAACTTTTTGAGGTTTATCAAATTGTTCATACGAAGAAAATAATTCCCTGTCATAAGTCATATGGTCCGTTGCTCCGGAATCCATAATTCATCCTTGGCTGTCACTATTCGTGTTACAACGCTGGAGGGTCGATATAAATGCATCTTTATTATTGTTTTTATTTTCAATTTTACTATTCCTCTTTTTCGGACATTCTCTTTTCCAGTGTCCTGTTTTTTTGCATATGAAGCATCTCCCTCTACTTCCTCCACCACTGAAACCCTTGCTAGAGTGAGACTCATATATTTTTCCTTTTTCTGCCATGAAAGCGTTTTGATGTTGTGTGTGTGTATGAAGCGACATACGGGTTTCTTCAATGATGAGACGACTTGTTAAGTTGCTCAATGTGCGATCAGTTGCAGCTGTAGATTCCCATGCTGTATGGAGGTGCATGTACATATTTATCCGGCAATGTCATCAGTATCTTTGTTATTAACATGCTTTCAGATACCGTCTCACCTAAACCACGTAAATGCTGCGCAATACATTCCGCTTTCGAGATGTGTGTGGCTATGTCGTCCTTTTCTGCTTTTACACACGCATATAATTTTTGCTGCATCATATTAATGTTTGTCTGGCTCTTTTGTTCATATACTGTAACTAGCGTCGTCCACATTTCCCGCGCCGTTTTACAGTTAACAATGTGCGTAAGCGGCTGCTGGCCAACGGATGTCACAATGATTCTTTGGGCTTTAAAATCATCTTTTATAAGTTCCTTCAAATCACCATCTTTAGCTTTTTTCAATGGCTCCGCATCACCACAGACAACATCATACAAATCACAAGCATTTAAAATTATTTTGATTTGGAATTTCCAAGTTATCCACTGCTCCGCTGTTTGCAGCTTTTCAATGCGACAAACGTCCGACGATGACGATTCCCTTGCTCACGCTTCTAAATTAATGTTACCAAAAAAAACTCAGGCACTTTTTTTTTGTTCCGAAATTATACCTTTATTTCCACAAAATTAATGCGACCGAAATAATACTTTTACTTTATAAATTTCCAAAAAACAACTAAAAGTTTCCGATAGTGCCTGGGCCCATAACCTGTTGCGCAGAATAAAAATACAACCGTCTAATATAAGAAGTTTATTCAGAATGGATAAGTAACGATAAAAAGATTACAAGAAATAAGATACAAGTTAAGATTTACCGAAGAGGGGAAATAGTACACATGCATAAGAAAGTTAACCAAAACAGAAATGCAAACTGCAGATGCAGGACAATAACAGAGGGAGATAAATAGTAAGGCAAAATATTCATGAACTACATATAGTTATCTTTAAAGCCTAGTACATACTTCCTCGTGAAGTGAACGTTCGCCAGTGGAGAAAGTGAACTTTTGAAATTGTTCACTGGTACACACTTGTGAATACACGTTGTGAACATTTGTATTCTATTTCATATAAATGCATTTTAACTTTTTTTTTTAAAACCACACGCAAAGCAGCCACAAACTTTAAATGAGGAATCAGTATCAGTATTCAGTACAAATTGAAAACTGTCCTTTTTTTGTAACCAAATGTCAAAGCTTCACCAACAGTTCCCGTACATTTTCCACGTGAATTGCCCGTGAACGAAAACTCTCCACTTTGTTCTCCACTCAGCTTCACGAGCACGTTCACGGGTGAACCAAAAACCGAAATTTGTATGGGTTCACGAGATGGTTCACAAGTATGTACTAGGCTTAACAGACTTGCACAAGTCAAATATAGTTGATGGCTAGATGCCATGAATGAAATGCGAGCGCATTTGAAAAGTGTTGTATGCTTTTAAAGCCAATTACCAAAGTATAGTATTTATTATTAATGAAGTGAACGATAGTATGATCCCTTAACTGTGAGGATACAGGGAGACATTTCTTTTGTAGGAGTCGGACAGAGCATCAAATGCCAGAAAAGTCAAAACTCTGGCAAGATTTGGGTTTCGGTAAGCGATACAATAGTGAATGAAGTACACATTTACGGAAAGTTGTAACCGCATGAAATCGAAACAGGTGATACCATGACTGTATTGTGGTAAAAGTTGATATGCAAAATCATTCCTCAAACATGAAAAGAATAATGGATACAAGCTTATACATTTGTATAAATAAATAGAGAATCCGGCATGATCGAAATCCTCACCTACTTGGGTGTAACTTAATTCCAAAACAGCTGTTAGAAACACTGTGAATATACGCAGTCAGAAAATTCGATCTCAGCCCTCGAATATTACTAGGTATAATCTTCTTTAAAATAATTAGTAATTGCATTATATGTTACTCGGTCTATGAAACGGTGGCTTATAATTAAAAAACTAAATTTTGTTAAATCAGCTGTTAAAGATAAACAGTTTCTCGGTAGTTCTTTTCCTTCCTTCTCTCTGACCAGTGTCTCTCGTTGTTCTAGGGCAAATATACCCTCATCTGTTGTTTAATTTATTTTAGTGTCAAACAATACGTTATTTAATTTCATTTCAATATCCGGTTGCCTAACCAAAAAATGGAATAATCTGAATTTAAAGTGTTAAGACTTTGGTAAGGGTCAGCTAGCTACCTTCATATGTTATATAAGTTGGTTTTGGTGTCATATTAAAGGATATTTAACTCTTTTTCTAACTCTTCAGTATTCTGTATTACTGCGTGCCCTAGCAATCCTTATTATTATTATTGATTTGTAAAAATGGTTTTGATGACATATTTGTTTAAATTGATTTTAATCAGACAACAAGTTTGCATTAACCGTTAACGAAATTTAAAAAAGATTAAGTGTTTTATGAACTTATATTAATCCTTTTAAAAGCAAAGATATAGAGCCCTTCAAAAATATTTTCGAAAAGGACAAATATAATTGAGTGATCCTACAGAAAATAAACTAAAAACTGAATATATGTACATACATATGTATGTATGTACATACATACAATAGATATGTACATACATACATAAATAAATATTACATATTGTTGTTAATATTTTGTAACATTTAAGGACAGTGTCTCCTATCAAATCAAATCTTACCAAAAATAATAATGCACTTATTTAACTTCTCGAATATATCACCATCGAAAATAGCTTAAACTTAAATAAAATACAAAAAAAGAGGCTGGGATGCAACCCACACTTATAACTTCCCATCCGTCCTCGTCTGTCGATTTATCTAAAAGTTTAACAAAATATTAATAACAACATTTTGTATGAGATGTCAAAAATTTGAAGTCAATATTTTTTTCATAATTGAGTCGAAAACTTTTTCTTAGAGAACTAATTTTAATTACATTTTTTGACAGTTTTTACGCCATATGTAAGAAAATACAGGTTGGATCTTTTCTATACTCTGTCCAACAAAAATAGTCAGTACAGAGAAGATAGGACGTTTACCTCTCACTCTGACTGAAGTGAAATCTCGTTAAGCTGTGAGAGAGAGCAAATATTACAGGGTTTCCGTAGTGCCCATTATAAATTTCCAAAAAGCTCTGATAAATATTAATAGGGCTACCAACTTTTGATTTTAAATTGAAAGTTAAAAATAAATTCCGTTTAAGAAAATTTATAAATTATGTACATAATCCCGAATTCAAAAACCCCTTTGTGAAAACTAAGAGTAACATAAATTCAATTATGAAAAAATAATGAAAATTTTCGATTCTGTATCACACAATATTCACAAATACACAATTTATAAACAATACAGCACAGATTTATAATAAAATAAAAGCAATTCTTTTTTGGCACTGATTATAAAACACCGTATAAATAAACACTTTTTCAAAGAATATTTTTTTTATGAACAAAATCACTATTTTTCACCATCTATAATTACACCATGTGTTATAAATAATTTTCGCTTAAACTCAACCCTTTGCTTCCTAGTGGTTTCGCAATTAAACCAAATACTCTATATTTTTTCTTTATATTCCTACTGGTTTTTTTTAATTTTTAGTGAATATTATTTTTTTTTTATTTAAATGCATTATTCATTATACACATTCTATATAAATTTTAAGTTTGTATACAAATATTTGAAAAAGTTGACATCTCCGGGAACAAAGGGTTAATTTACGAAGAATAATAAATAAACTTCACTTACCGAAAAACAGCAAGCAACAACACCATTCCCATATTTGTTCTCAGAAGCTTTTAAAAAAGCACATATTCTGAAAGCTCCCAAACAAAATCCAAAGAAAAATCCACCATGATTTGCATTAACGTGGAAATGGTAACTCTAATAACAATCTGCTTATTTTCAATACATACGAAGAGGGTTGTTTGTGAACACATTATTTATCAGTGTCAGTGGGGCTTTGGCTGCGCATGGTAAAGGTTGTTGGGATGTACGCTCGTCGAAGCGTAATTACAACAACAATTTATGTGTAAGTCAGTGGTTGAATTTTCTTTTTCAGTAGGTAAAAAGGGAATAAAACCACTGACTGGCACCATTTGCAAAAAAAAAGCTCTCCCATAAGACGTGTGCTGACTATTTTTGTTGGACAGAGTATAACACCATTATCGTACGTTGAAAACAAAATTAAGCGCAGAATGAAATCGTTTTGAAGTTAATACCTTTTATTGATGAGATACCGAGAATCATATACATCAATGTTTACCAATTGTGTGTATTATTTTATGTAAATTTTAATTTGTATGAAAAATTTGACAGTTTTGATTTTTATAACAAATTTTACAAATGTTTGTAAAGATATTAGAGACGAAAATCGATTTTTACCAACTTTAAGTAATGTTTTGGTTATGTTTTTATTTTTGGTAAAAAATGCTTACTCCGATTTTTCTAAAATTTAACCAAAAATGTTAAAACCGTTATTTTTCGTTGCATGCCATAATTTTTGAGGTACAATAATTTTTTGTACGTTAAATATTCGAGGTAACAAATATTTTGTTTAAGTTTTCTTGATTTATAAAAAACGTAAGTTGATTTTTTTTTTTAAATTATACTTATTGGTATCATCTTACATTATATAATATTAAATTATTTTTTAAATTATTGGTTCGTAAAATATTTAAGGTCAATCAAAATTTTCACTTTTTTTTTTAAATTGATATAATTAAAAAAAACACCCACTCAATTTTGTGTCTTGTCTGCATCTTTCTTGGTTATTCCTCGAAAACAACATTTATTTGATGTTGATGTCTCTTCTGATTCTTGATGAAAAATGCTAACCCGAACGTATGGACGTATGATACAATATCTCGAAAGCACCGAATACAGTTTAAATTCTATAAGTATTTTGTATAGTTATTCATTAAGAAGTGTTGTAGGGCAAATACTTGAAGAGACTTAAAAGAACTGAGTTAAGGGAAATGAAGGGTAAATACAAAACTAGGTAAGGATCCTGATAATATTATCGATTTCATTGAGAACAAAGTTAAAGAAACATTTTTGTATGTTTTTGTTGAATAAAAAAAAGGTAATGTGTTGAAAAGTCTAGGTGGCTCAAAATCACCAAGGTTGCAAATTTCAAAATTGGTTTAACGACAAAAAAAATTGCAAGCTATAATGATGACTTTTAGCTTATACTGTTTTAAAATTTGTATATTAATAAACTTTGACAGGGCAGCGCACAGAATTCTATACTTTTTTAGTAATATTTTTTAGTTTTAAATATCTAACAGAAACCATCAATTCGGGAACGTCAAAAATCAACAAGAACAAACCAAAGCACATAATTTAACCTTTTTTAATAACATGGGTATATAATGTATCTATATTAAATAAGCAATAATGAAAACAATACATACACAATCTTCTACAAGGAAAATACGTCAAATCATGTCCGGGAATGTTCCCGAAATGACCGTTCACGAAATGATGATTTTAAATAAGAGCGCCCTTTGATTATTCGGCGGCCATCTTAAATGCGATCTGACTTTGTCAATATGAACATATTTGAGGTTTCTTTGTTATTTCGAGTAGTAAAAAAGAATTTCATCAATAATTAAATAAATGTAATAAATGCGTTCACGGATTGACAGACTATTGATGTACGCTCTACGAATAATGAATAGAAGGGTACTTAACATTTAGATATAATTTATGTGACAATAAATACGGCTTTGTTCTCTTCCTCGACTGACGTTTGACACCGAATGGCTGCATTTACTTAAAATTATTTTTGATCGATTATCGATATGTTCACTGAAATGACTTGTGCGGTATTGGACAAACTATTTTTGCATTTTTATAGTTAAAAATAAATAATCTTTTAGTATCCTTTCCAAAACTAGATTTTGTATACAAAATACCGTGTATTAGGTAATGACCGGAGTTAAATACCCTACATTTTTTAATCATATTTTGGACTTGTTGTTGAAGATTGTACATTAGGACGCGTTCCCCAAATGATTTTCTATGCGCGTATATTGATTTCATTTAAAATTCACTTTATTAATAAATTATATTGTTTGATGGACAAACAAAACAGGTTAGTTTTAGTGTTTTGTTAGTTTTTTTTTCTTAATTAAGTCCAGATTAAGGCATTAAATTGTTGGCAAAGCCAATTCTGCACCTAGATGATTTTAGGCCAGGTGCTATTGAAGTAAAGAAGTTGAAAAATTGATTAGTATTGTGCACTGGAAGGTTTTCTATTGTCAATGCGAAAAGTGTAAGCTTCTCATAAATAATATTTTCAAGACTTTAAAGAAAAAAAGATGGTTGTTACAGATGTTTGATTAAGACTTAATCAGAGCAGCTGTATTATCAGAGGAAAAAAATTGATTTTGAAGCCAATTATTTCGAAAACTATTAACAACTTTATTTAACATTAATTATTTTATAAAGTGCAGAATTGTGGAATAGTGGTTTGAAAAAAATATTATTTATAACTGCAAGTGTTGCCATAGTTTTTAAATGTTTTTAGAGGAGAGATTGATCCCTCTCCCATAGTTAAAAATGCTTGCATTAAGCTTGTACTCATTGCGTATTCTTTTATTAAAATTTTATTTGTATGCATTTAAGCAATGAGCGCGTAACTAGGAAGACAGATCTCAGTGAATGGACGCAGTGTAATGATTAAACAACGGGATTTAATGAATTTTTCACACTTACTGAAATCATAATATAACAATTTTAGACAACTCTGGGTTAGATTAAAGAATACCAAAGGTAGAATAAAGACTTCAAAATAATGTCAGTAAGTAGAATCAATGACAGTATAATCCTCATCCAAATAATAAATCTGGTATACGCGAAACATTCGGCTGTCTCTAAGCACGTATACCAAGACACTTATGAATGTAATTGAAACGCGTGAATTGAAAAAATAAATATTCTGTGATAATATGGATACATTTTTACCCCTATCACACCACTTAAATAGTTATGCATGACCTTTCCGACTGAAAATCATTGGTCGGATTAATTATTTCTTAATGAACATGATATATCGCAAAATATACGAGATTGATAAAAAATTAAGTATATTCGGCCAATCAAATCAAAGTGTTAACTTAGATTTTTTATTATAAATTTTAGTATCCGTAATAACGGAGTGTATAGGATTGGTGTCTCCTAGGCTATAAGATAAGTAATTTTGTACTTCCAACAAATAGTAACTATATGGCAAGTTTTGAATTCGCAAACAAATTTTCATCTCAAGATTTTAAATAAAGTCAAAGCCCCTACAGCCAAATTATTATGTCTAAACTTTAGATTTGGAAATTAAGGTTGTAAGCTGATTCGCGTTAGGTGTTTTTTTTATTTTTATAAGCCTTAAAATAACAGTAGTCCCCAAACAAATTTTTTGGTCAAACCAAAAATTATGTTTCTTTTTTCGAAATTTGATATCTCAAAACCAGTTCAACATTTTTTTACGAAAATCAAATATAAAATGTATATTAATGTATTCTAAATAACTGCATACTAAAACTGAAAAATTTTATATATACAAAATTAATTTAAAAAAAAAACCGCTCTAACGATTTTGAAATAAAAATTTCGAAAATTTTTGTTTTTTTTTTTGAGAAATCAAACAGCATCTTAATTTTTGAAAACAAATTTTTTTTAAAGTACATTCTTAAAACAATTAAATACTAGAAAAAATTTTAAACACACTTTGATACAAGAGCAGGTTCGTGCGACCCAATCGTGCATTTTATTTGAATAGCAACAATGTTGATGTGGCTTTGATTAAGGAAACATGGCTTTCGTCTAAAATTAGACTTTCATTAACTCTTTTCAAATGCTATCGTATGAATAGAATTTAGGACATAATGTATGTAGGTGGTGGATTTGCTAAGGAAATCAATTCAGCATTCGCTTTTGCAATTGTTGTTCTAACACGAGTGGTTGAAAAAAATAGGGATTGCAATTCTGCTTCATAATAAGAAAACAGTGAAGATTTACTGTGCTTTGGTAAAGCGTTTTTCAATGTAGGATGATTTTTTGATGGGTGGAGATTTCAATAGTCCTAGAGATTGGGGTTGCTTGCGTGCTAATTCTTATAAGAAAATGTTTTGGAATCCCTCGCACTCTCTTTACCAATTAGTTTCTTGTTTCCTCCTTGTGCAATGTATTTTCCTGCTGGTTCTTGTGGTACTCCTTCTGTTCTCGATCTTTTTGTGTCCAACACTTCTAGTCTTGTTTCGCAACCTATTTCATTCCGTGCTCTTTTAGTTCGGACCATAATTCCGTTTTTTGAGATCTTTTGCGGTCGGGAGAGAAAATAGTGCAATATTTTCAAGATTTTAAAAATGTAAGTTGGAATTTATTTCACAAGCAAATAAATTTCAAATTTCAAAATGCAATGGCTGCCATAATGGAAAAGCCATATACAAAAGTAACAGATTTCTCAAAATAAAGTTCTTATTTTTCCACCTCCGACTTACACAATCAAACGAATGTTAAGTTAATTTCTGACAGGATTGATAAGCTATTGAAAAGATTTTAAAACAACTGTGATCATTCTGATAATCCCCTTAAAAATCAGATTTTCTCGCGAATTTCGTGATCCCTATGTCCTTAAAATACTATAATGTCTCATTTGTATAGGCGCCATACCGTGCAAACAAGATTTATGAGATGTACATATAGAATTATATGTATACTCCAACTTATTAATCTTCCGTCTCCTGTATGTCATAGAGTATTTAAAATTTTGTATTGTTTTAGGAATTATTAATGGATTCATTTCATTCCCATCAGTTCTCTGTCGTTTAAGTTTTAATGTTAATCAATATAATTTAAGGTCACAATTGCTTCTTAATAATAATTTTAGTAGACCTTACTACGGAGCAAAAGTTCTGATCAATATTTTAAATCAAAATTAATCTCTCATTGATTCCAATAACGACAATGTTAAATCAAACAATATAAAAACTAGATTTTATTCACAATATAATTAATAATGTATTAAAGATTTGAGTTTATTTAATATTTTATTACTGTTATTACCGTAAGCATTTAACGAATTGAAATAAATAAAAAAAAAACTTTCTATTTAAATAATTTTGTTATTACTATTTGTATCACCAAGCATATGTATGAACCTTTAAGACAATGAAACTTAGAGGTATAATTTATTGAAATGAAAAGGATATTACAAGTATTTAAATACATCTGAACAATGATTTCTTCTTTTTCCGGCATTAGCAGTTTAAATAAATTTTAAGAAATGTAATCATTACGAATTGTTGCCATCCCTAGATAAACATGCTAGACTTATACCTAGCTTTTACTTCAACCGTGGAGATGAAAAGAAGGAAGCTGATAGATTAAACTCATACTCACTGCAAAATGTTATGAAGTCTTAGGTCGTGAAACTATAAAAGGTTGTTTTATAAACTAATTTTTCACACATTATTAATACTAATTCCTTGTTTGTTGATATTTGAGCGAAAAGACCTAACGCCCAATCTTTCGCTAAACAGTTCTTGTACGCGTGATCCCGAATTGTCTGTGATTTCTTCCATGCCTGTAGTGAACTGTCGATCTTGCATTGGCGATAAACTGGGAATATTTCGTAGACGCAGTAGATTAAAATTAAATATGTAAATATTTTAAAACTTATTCTTCATAATACGGGATATTTTTGAAATCGGATATAAATGGTTCTATTTGATTAATTAGGTTTTGGTCTAGTAGTACCTACCATGTACATATTTAGGATTTTAAATTGGCTTGTTTATTTAAATATTTGAAGTATCCGGTTTTTTGAGTTAAAATACATTTTCGGATTGATAGGCATATTCTTTTCAAATTGATTCTATCAGCCCTATTACGGTTGTCAATTATCAATACGCATTTTTCAATGAAATTGATGAATTGGTATTATCGTTGTAAGCAATCAAAATTTTTGATAAACTGTGAACGCTCTTCAGAAATTAGATCTATTTTGAATGATTCAAATTGACAGTCTTGGTATTATGGTTGTCAAAATATTTGTTGATTATCAAATTTTCAGTCAATCACAAATTCCTTGTTGATAAAATATTTTACGGATCGCGAAAGCCAAAAGCATGTCTACTATTGAACTATTTTTCGGTGAAAATGAAATTGAAGAACAAAATACTTTGGAGCAAGCAAAGATTCGAAGAAAACTACGCGATGCTTCAAATCCGATGCATTTGGCTGAACATAATGTATGTAATGGGTGATTTTTTTGAGGTTAGGATTTTCATGCATTAGTATTTGACAGATCACGCGGGATTTCAGACATGGTGTCAAAGAGAAAGATGCTCAGTATGCTTTGACATTTCATCATGAATAGACTTACTAACGAGCAACGCTTGCAAATCATTGAATTTTATTACCAAAATCAGCGTTCGGTTCGAAATGTGTTTCGCGCGTGTGTTTTGTTCAGCGATGAGGCTCATTTCTGGTTGAATGGCTACGTTAATAAGCAAAATTGCGGCATTTGGAGTGAAGAGCAACCAGAAGCCGTTCAAGAACTGCCCATGCATCCCGAAAAATGCAAAATTGGTGTGGTTTGTACGCTGGTGGAATCATTGGACCGTATTTTTTCAAAGATGCTGTTGGACGCAACGTTACGGTGAATGGCGATCGCTATCGTTCAATGCTAACAAACTTTTTGTTGCCAAAAATGGAAGAACTGAACTTGGTTGACATGTGGTTTCAACAAGATGGCGTTACATGCCACACAGCTCGCGATTCTATGGCCATTTTGAGGGAAAACTTCGGAGAACAATTCATCTCAAGGAATGGACCGGTAAGTTGGCCACCAAGATCATGCGATTTGACGCCTTTAGACTATTTTTTGTGGGGCTACGTCAAGTCTAAAGTCTACACAAATAAGCCAGCAACTATTCCAGCTTTGGAAGACAACATTTCCGAAGAAATTCGGGCTATTCCGGCCGAAATGCTCGAAAAAGTTACCCAAAATTGGACTTTCCGAATAGACCACCTAAGACGCAGCCGCGGTCAACATTTAAATGAAATTATCTTCAAAAAGTAAATGTCATGGACCAATCTAACGTTTCAAATAAAGAATCGATGAGATTTTGCAAATTTTATGCGTTTTTTTTTTTAAAAAAAAGTTCTCAAGCTCTTAAAAAATGACCCGATATGTAGATAAAAGATCTTTTTTAGTTACATTACAAAATCTAATTTGGCTCGCTTTTAGATTCATTCAAAACTTTAGACTTTCGAAAGAAGCCTTCCTTAATGTATTTTTAGATATCAACGACAAGTTAAAACCAACGAAAAGACAACAATCCATCCCAAACATACTAAAATTTGCAGTTGTCTTAAGATTCCTTGCGCAAGGAAGCTACCAGTTGAGTGTTGGGAACGATTTTAACATTGGTTTGGCGCAACCAACGGTTTCAGTTGTTTTGAAAGAAGTTTTAAATGTCTTGGAAACAAATATTTGTCCTAAACGGATAAAATTTAACTATTCACAAGAAGAAGAACGCCAGGCCAAGATATACATACTTTTTTCAAAAAAGCAGTATTCCAAATGTTATTGGTGCTATCGACGGGACTCATATCAAAATTATTGGTCCGAATAAAGATCTTAGACATGTATACTACAACAGGAAAGGATTCTATAGCATCAATACTATGCTTGTAATCTTTCCTTCATTTCAGTAGGTATTCTACTAACTTCCAGTTCTGTTTTAAAGGTGTGTGACCACTTAATGTGCATTAGGTATATTAATGCGAAAAATCCAGGATCGTCACACGATGTAAATATATGGAATATGTCCTCGTTGAAATTAGAGGAGGACTACCGTAGTGGCCGTACTGACTTTCGGATTCTTTGTAAAAATTATAATTCATGTTAATTTGTAATTACATTGTATCTCTACGCACATGTTATAGGAGACGGAGGGTATCCTCTATCACCGTATTTAATGACTCCGTACCGCAATGCCGAAGAAAGTTCAGTTCGGGCAAATTTCAACAGGAAGCATGCACATGCACAGGGTCGCAATATCATTGAGCGAACAATTGGCTTGTTAAAAAGCAGATTTAGATGCACCTTCTAGCACGAGAACTACACTACACTTCCAAAAAGGCAACGCAAATCATAAATGTATGTGCAGCTCTGCACAATATTTGTATCAAGTATAGAGTGGAAAACCCTGAATTGGTAGCAGAAGAACCCGATAGTATTGTTGAAACCATTGATATTGCTATAGATTCTGCAGACACATCATTCAATGAAGGCAACCGAATAAGGGATTCGATTTTAAGATTCATGTAAAAAGTAAATTAAAAAGTGGCTGGGTGCAACCCACTCCGAAAACTTCTCATTAACGCCCTCGAAATTCAAGAACCCCTACCACATTATCAGGTGTTCAATATATGTAATCTAGTGAAGACAAAAGATTTGTATGCTTTCGAGACAAAAATATATATTAGAATAATTGTTTGTAGCTTAGTAAAATAAAATCAGCCCCGAATCAAACTCACCGTTTGCCCTCAAGATGTTTAAGACAAAAACATTTTCCCAAAATTACAATAACTTCCAATTGGAAACCAAAAACAATTATTTTTGATATACTCTTATCACGTTTATTGTTCGTTTTAAACTAAACTTATAAAATATTTGTACTTCATGCTTACATTTAAAAATAAATTAATAAACTTAAACAAATTCATAAAAAATCAAAAGTAAAAACTAACAACATAAACAAAACAATTCATACATATTTGTGTATATAGTACATAAGTACCAATTTTGGTACACATTAAAAGTAATTTTTCAGTTCCTGTTTCTTTTTTTTCAATTTCAAGTATTTGTAATTTTAGCTTCAATTTCGTTTTTCTGTCATTTTCTTTGTTTTTATATATTCTTTTTTAAATTCAAATGTTTCTTTTTGAAGATGCAGTTTTTCTTTTTTAAGTTAAAGTATCTCTTTTTTTTTTCTTTTTTTAAATTATAGTTTTTCTTAGTATAGTAGTCTATGTTGCTCAAACTCTTTTTAATTTCAGAAATATTTTGTTGCACACTGTTCATGATTTCAACCATAGAGCTATAAAATTTGTCCTGTGCAGTAGTTTGATTTTCCAAGAGCTTTAAGCGATCGATATCATTTTTTTCTTTTAGGGTCTTACGTGTTGAAACTTTTTGTTGCGCTGGCGACACCTCGACATCTTGCTGCAAGTCTATGATTTCGATATCATCTGCACTGAAACTTGGCAATTCAAGGCCAAATTCTGTGCCCGGTGGATCGACACAGGAGTCGAAGTGCATTAATGCACTAACCGATTCCTCTGCGTCTGTGAGCCGGTGAAGTTTGTTAGGGCCTCCACCAGTTGCCACAATTTCAATTTTATTTTGAGTCTTTTTTTTTTTTGGTTTTGCATTTTAGGTCAGCCCATACCTACGTTAAGAAGAATTTTTGGTAATTGTCTAGAATAGCTACTTTTGCTAAAAACATAGAAAAAAAAATTCGGAAAATAGCCAAATCGGTGTATTTTTTCGTAAACTTTAATAAAAAATCAGGGGAAGTGCAATTTTGCAACAATTTTTTTGTTATTAATTAAAAAAGTTGAAAAATGACAAATACTTGTTGCTCGATTGAAATTTTTTAAATTGGAGCCTAAAACAAGTTTTTTTGAATTGATAGCACGGCGGCGTACTAACAGCTAGGTATGTAAGGGGAAGCATGCTGCCCCCTGCAACCCCCCTGCTTGGGATCACTATAGAATTTGTGGTGGGTGCGAGTTTGGGTATATGCAAAGAACTTTTCCATTTGAGCACTAAAATCAAAGAAATTCCCAACAAAAAAAAAAGCAAGTATATGGCAACACTGAACAAAAAACAGGGAAGAAATGGCAAAATCAACCATTTTTGCGTGTTTTGTATGTAAAAAAGTGAACTTTAAAAATTAATTTAAAATAGAAATAAATTTTTCCTCGCTCTTCCCCCGATTTGTTTTATTAAAGTTTACGAAAAAATACACCGATTTGGCTATTTTCCGAATTTTTTTCTATGTTTTTAGCAAAAGTAGCTATCTAGAAAATTATCGAATTTTTAATAAATTTATTTATATCCGCAACACAATACTAACCCTCTGCCACTTGGTTGAGTCTCGTTCTGGTGGGCCTAAGCTGTTTAATTCCACCGCAATCTCTGCCCACTTCTTACTCATGAGTGGCTTTGAATAAACACCCTTAGCGAAGTCTGGGTTCTCTTCCATCCATTCTACCAATCTGGCGAGCTGATTTTTGGTACTTACAATTTTACTAACACTTAAAATTGAATAGCACCATTAATTTATTGCAAACTACTTACATTTTTAAGCCAAATCAACCGAAATAAAATTCGTCACACGAAACAAAAGCAGTCCGTTGAAAAATTGTAAATGAAATTGAAACGTAAAAGTAAATAGGCACTATTCACAATAGATTTTTGATCTTTGTTCACAATGGATCAAAAAATGACCAACTCGCGTTCATACGTTATACCGTAATACCGTAATACCAATGTATCAATTAATTGACAAAATGTTTCAATTGTCAATTAATTGATCTTTGACAACCGTAATAAGGCTGTATGTAATTTAATTTTGTTAATGGTATGGTTTACCATTAGAACAATTTTTCCTTCGTTAACTATTTCTATTGGCTGATTTTGTTCATATATTTTTGTACAATTATTCCGTTATTTTTATTCAAGACCTCCTTAAACAACAATTTTGTTTGCTGATTTTACAGGAATTGTGGTTGAGTTCTTTTTTACATTCAGCCCTACAAAATATTTTCTTATACATAACAATTTGATTTAATATAAAAATTCTTCCACCATTTACATAATTATTTAATAGTGGTTATTTAACCCTTTCACTTTGGGGTATTTAATATACAAAACAATAATGTTAGGTTTTTAAAGAATTTTGAATTCGGAAGCATCTAGTGCATCTGTTGATAGAATCTTTACTTTTATTATTATAGTAAATTAATAGTATTACCGGGTACTAGTACTTAAAAATCACCAGTGTATTTATTCAAGTACTTTTACTGGGTATTGCAATACTTTCAAGTAATTTTTTTCAAATTTCCATTTATTTGAATCTATAACTGTATATTCCCATTATCTTTTTCACTTTCTTTTTAAAGAATAAAGGTTTGCTCTACAAAAATTGTTTCTCCTTTACTATACATTTTATTTTTCCTATTTTTATTAAAATATCCTATTTGTTTATTTTACATTTAGTGTCATTATTGTCTAAATAGTTATGAAACATTTCTTTCGGTTCTACATACACTGAAAACCACTACGATAAGTCCACACATTTTTGGTTTTTATAGCTGGTGAAAATGTTGTATTCGGAAACTTTTACTACCATTGAATAGGTACGTATTTCACCATAAGAAATTTATAAAATTAAAAGGTAAATTGTAAACGAGCATTGGACGGGTTTCGTATTGAATCCCCAAAAAATAGAATCCCCACGGGATAATATCCCCAAACAAATTTAATCCATTTTGATAATATCCCCAGAGAGGTAAGACAAATGGACAAAATCCCCAACTAAATAATATATTTTGCCAAAATCCCCACGAAATCTCCAAATCCCCAGTATCCGTGCATATCTTCATATCTGCTTGCAGTTTTTAGAAAAAATCTTATGAAATTCTCTTATTGTGATATTTACAAATGATAATGATAAACAGTTTCTAAACAAAAAATCACTATGAAGGCATGCACTTCTCAATCTGACTTAAGTATTCATAGAGAATCATTGTATTCGTAGTGCTTGCTTAGTGCTGTCTAAGTGTTGTTTTGTAGTGTCGAGTATTTCTTTAATTTTGGAATATAAATTGAAATGGATGATGTTATTGTTTCCAAATCTTTTGCTTGTATTTCATGCAATATATGTAAATGAAATTTAATATATGTACATGTTCAAAACAATTATGTTCAAGTAGTGAATCATGTGATTAAATTGCGCGCGCAATTTAATCACATGATTCACTACTTGAACATAATTTTTTTGGGGATATTCACTTGGGGATTTTCGCTCTGGGTATTTTCTCTTTGGGAATTTTGCTGCTGGGGATTTCGTTTTGGGGATTATGGATTTGGGGATTTTCCTTTGGGGATTATATCTTGGGGGATATTATCACCAACCCGTTTTTAGAAAACTTCTCATGAAATTCTCTTATTGTGATATTAATAAATTATAATGATAAACAGTTTCCAAACAAAAACTCACTATGAAGGCATGCACTTCTCAGTCTGACTTTAGTATTCATAGAGAATCATTGTATTCATAGTGCTTGCTTAGTGCTTTCTAAGAGTTGTTTTGTAGTGCCGAGTATTTCTTTTGTTTTGGAATAAAAATTGAAATGGATGATGTTATTGTTTCCAAATCTTTGGATTGCATTTCATGCAATATAAATGAAATTTAATATATTCAAAACAATTATGTTCAAGTAGTGAATCATGAGATTAAATCGCGCGCGAGTTAACACACCCTATAAAATAGCCTTAGAAATTTAAGATAATATAAAAATACATGTAAATCTAAAGAATAACGAAGATACATATTGTTGCACACGCTACCAATGCCAAACACATTAAACAAGGATGTAAATAAAGAAAGGCATATGGTCACGTACACAACAAGTATGATAATTACTTAATTGTATGTTCAGTTTAATATATAAGAAACGATAAGAATGTATATGTTCAGTTTAGAAAATAAGAAAGGATAATAACCTAAGTATAAATATAACTGAAGTAACCGAAATGTGGCACTTCAGATTCAGGACTCTATGTGTGTAGTTTGTAAGTCAAGATCATTAATAAAGGATATTTTTAACAAAAAATATTAAAACTCCTTTTTATTATTAATTCGCGCGATTTAATCGCGTGATTCACTATACTTGAACATAATTGTTTTGGGGATATTCACTTGGGGATTTTCGCCCTGGGTATTCTCGCTTTGGGAATTTTGCTGCTGGGGATTTCGTTTTGGGGATTATGGATTTGGGGATTTTCCTTTGGGGATTATATCTTGGGGGAAATTATCACCAACCCGCATTGGACTTCCCCAAGATCAATAAATAAATTACTCAAAAAGTGTATACAAAAGTGTGTCACTAGGATGAGGCCACTTGCATTGTCTTTTTGGAAACTTCAATGCAGAAGTTCAAAAACGCTTTTTATATTAGCAGTTGTTTCCGTTCATTATTGAGGACAAAAACTAAAAGTCGATTGTGCCATAGTAAGTGATAGCTCCCCACACCGTTAAACCAGATGTACGGCTATGACTTCTTTCTAAAATAAGCTCATCCTTTCTCAGATCATGGAAATACAAGTTGAAACCAACGAACAGTCAAGTTTAAACTTTTTTTCACCCGTCAAGACAACTCGTTTCCATTCACTGATCCAAGTAACCCTCTCTTGCAAAATTCATCCGATGCTCCTTGTGTACTTGCCTCAATACAGGTTTATTTTTTAGTTTTCTTTTGTGGACAGTATCACTTTTTTGTATTATCCTTTGAACCGTTGTTATACTGGCTGACACTCAGCATTTGGCCCTTATTTTAGTCGCTGGTAGAGTGGAATTTGAGACAAGCCGTATATTAACCGCTTTTCTCATGATGTTTTCGTTTCTGCCTTGTACCCTTTTTGATTTTTCCCATATTTTTGTTTATCAGCAGGGCCGGCCCCAGCCAAACTTGCACCCTGTGCAAGATTTGTAGAAAGCGCCCCATTTTTATATTTTTTTTACACATAAACTGATACACAAGCATAAGCCTTTCCCACATTACCCAGGAGTTAGACTTTCAATGCGTTTTTTTATTGAGGTATCCCCAGGAGGCCTAAACCATTAAACTAAAACGCAGCGAAGAAATCAGCAGAGGGGAAACTTTTAAACTTGGAAACTTACTTTTCTGGCCTTACATTTTGCAAATTCAGAAATGAGATCGTCAAAGTGTAAAGAATTTAATAATTTTTTTTCAATGGACATTATAGATAAACCTACCAATCTCTCTTGAGCCATGGTTGTCCTAAGATAATTTTTAATAATTTTAAGTTTAGAAAAACTACGTTCTCCTGAAGCTACCGTGACCGGGATTGTATTAAGGATTTGGAGAGCAACTACTAAATTCGGAGCAAAATCTTCTTGAGCTTTATGGTGTAACAAGCTGGGGTATTACGGTTAACTCTTGAAACAATTTTTCTTCATCTAAATCTTTAAAACTACTTTATGTTAAAACATACTGCAAATTAAGGCATGAAGCACGTACATTTTTATTTTTTAAACATTCGCTTATGTTAGTTAAAAATGAAAAATTGATACTATACATACGTATCAAACCTTTCAAGTATTTAAAAAAAAATTCAACTTTAAATCTTTGTTTCTGGTCTAATATAGTTTCAGGACATTCATCAGCATAAAGTATTTTTCTCCGTTGAGATAGCAATGATGAAGCTACAGGAAACATATTTGGTATTTCTAAAACTGTTATGCCAGTTTATAAATTAACGGAGGGACTTTGCAAATATTTACTAGTTTTATTTATATTTTCTAAAATATTAAACCAAATTAGCAGGCAGCAAATAAATGTATAGTCAAAAATTGTATTTCCTAACGATTCTGCAATGTTTTTTGCCTCTAGATTTCTTAATTCTATAAGGGCTTCATATATTTCTTCTTAATTTGTTTTTAAAGGCCTCAATGCATCTAACCTGCTCTCTCATCTAGTCTCAGAAGGGGGTTTCAAAGTATGACTTGGAATTTTTTTCTTATAAATATCCCACCTCGTTGTGGAACTTGAAAAAAAGTTAAACAAACATTGAATTGTATCGAAAAATTTAACTGCATAAAATGAGCACCGAGCAGCATCATTAACCACTAAATTTAAGGAATGCGGGCAACAAACGAAACGAAAAATGCTCTTGGTTCCAGGGATCGAATTCGATTCTGAACACCCTTCTCTTTTCCTTTCATATTCGAACCATTATCATAACTTTGGCTTTGACAGTTACTTATTAAAATTTCATGTAATTCAAGGTTGTCTAAAATCAACTGAGTCAGTCACATTACGGTCTTGTCACAAACTGATAGCTTTTTATTTAATAATAATTAACCAACAAAGCAAAAAAACAATTGAAACAATCTGCATTCTGCACCAGACTAGATATACATTAAAAGTAGCCGTTACAACAGTCATTAACTTTCAAAAAAAAAACAAACTGCCTGCGCAAGAACAATTCGACTCTACATAGAATCATCCCTCTTTAATTTTTAAGCTCTATGCTTCTTTTCCATTCTATTAAAAATTGCATCTCCTGTAATCAGGCACTTAAATCTTACACAGTGTGCAATAGGAAAACCTGCACGCTCTGACCCATATGATTCCGTATAAATAAGTTTTTTTTTAAATATCTCCCATGTTAGTTTCGATACTCAGTGTGCAAAAAAGAAAACTTGCACATCCATTGACTATTTGTAGCAAGGACACCTACCTACCTAATTTCCAAATATTTGCCCTGTTCATACAAGAGAAAAAATCTCAACACAAAAAAAATTTGTATTTTACTTCCTTAAACTTTGTTGCTAAAAGTACTACCTTTAACTGAAGACTGGACCACGAACATAATATGAATCGGATATTCAGCCTTATTCCAAAAACACAGCTCAAATTAATCAAATTTTGACCAATGGACCATCCAGGGGGGGGGTGGGTTATATGAGCCATAAAGCTTATACAAGCCGCGTTTTATTATCACCATGATCTGATCCGGATCAGATCATGATAATAAAACAGAATTGGATCATCATATTTTTTATTATTTAAAGTTTGGTAGCAGTGTCAAATTCGTTCTTTCAATGGTGACATTTCGAAGCAAAAACAAAAACAATCACATACCAAAAATGGAAGCTCCACAACTTTTGAAAATGTTTCTGCAAATCACCATTGCACTCTCAAACTCAATCATCCAGGAACGCTTTGGTCTCACATGTAATCCAGATTCTTTTTAACCTTTTAATAAATGTGACACTTAAATAATTTAATTTAGAGATTACTTACAATTTATTTAAACATCTTTCCTCCCATTTATGCTGCAGCTTTCTCGATTTTATTTATATTTTTTGTCATTTAAAGCCGGGTTGCACAAAAACATTTTGCTCAATGATTTTTTTTTGTTCCTTTTTTTTGGGGGCAAATAATAACCATAAATTATGTCAAATATACATTTTTTTGGACTTATTTATTTTAATTTAACCAATTAATATCTAGTTTTGTTAAAATATCTAATTATTTCATGGATTATATACCAAATAAATAAATATTAAGCTTCTCGCTTTCTATTTAAAAAATATTTTATTTCAGTCAAATGGAAATGTTTATATGGCAATACAGGTTTTATTTAATTTGTTTGCAATGATACCAACATTTACATGTGAAATTACAATGATAAAGCGCTCCTTGTTGTGAAAAAAAGAATTAAATTTTGGATCTCAAATTGAGATCCATACACAAAGCAGGATCTTGTGTTGTTGTTGTAATGCATGTAAATTCAAGATCCGGATCAGATCATGGTGATAATAAAACGCGGCTACAGTTAAGTTGTATAAGTAAAGATTTCATCTCAAAATTTGTTAGTAATTTAACGACATTCACCAAAAAGTGGTTTGCTGTCAAAAACAACTAAAATTATTGTTTTCACTCAATTTAGAATTTGAAAAAAAGTTTAGTCATGCTTTAAATTATTTTCATAAAATTTGTTTCCAAGAAAAAGAACAAATATTCAGGTTCTTAAGAAGAAACCTTGAATAAGAGATCGTCAATTTGATATTAAGTTGCCTTTAACTTTCTAAAACTAGCCTTCAATTTTATTATTAAATTTTTTGACACACATATTGATCATTGAAGTGATTTTTACTTGCACCATGTAGGAACTATGTAGCAAGTTTTTCATTAGTTAAAAAATTCGAACTAGAGCTTATAATCAAACATGACATTACGATGGCAGAGAAGTCGAAAAAAGTGGGTACCCCGATTCCGTCCGTCTGCCTATCTGTCCTGGCCCGTACAGTCCAAACAATTGTGTTGATTGAAATTAAGGTTTTCAGCCGATTAGCGTAAGGTTACGTTCCTAGAACACCGTACCATCACATTATAATTATACAAAACACCCTTTATCAATATAAAACTGTAATGCTAACACAAGATACACATCAAAGTGCATATCAGCATATTTAAGCATAAACAATTTGTGTGGGACTTCATCCCAAAGTAAATACTGTATATCTTGTGTCAACAATAATAAGGCAAAAGAAACATAAAACTAAAGCAAAAGAAACATAAAACTGTATTGAGCATAAACAATTCAAATGGGACTTCAGCCCAAAGTAAATTCTGTATATCTTGTGTCAACAATAATAAAACAAAAGAATTATGATCGTCATTCAGTCAAATAGATTTGCTGACTTAACATTTAAATGGTATAAAAAGGGGTTGATCAATCAGTTCAATGAGTGGTCACCAGGGTTCAAACCTCACTTCGATCGAAGCAAATCTACTCCGGTTTTGAGGGAGAAAACAAATCTACTTCGCCACTCCGCTTATTTCAGATCTGCTCCTTTTTTCCACACTAAAAAATTGTTAAGCCAAACCAAATGAAATTAAATGACAGCACTGTGTATTCTCCAAATAACTCTGCTCTGACTCTTTGTCTCTGAACGGAATCATAATTTTTCTTACTTTAAATAAGCAACATAGATCAGCAAGATTTAGTTAGCTTTTGGTACTCATTAAAAACAACCACTAATAAAATGGAAGAACTTATGTTCCAAAACTTATCTGACTACATGTTAACTCTAGCCGTTTTACCACACAGCAGCGCCGCAGTTGAGAGAAAGTTTTCCGAAATGAATTTATTAAAAACCAAAATAAGAAATCGTTTGCATGTCAATACAGTTGAAAATTTAATGTTTTCACGATCATTAATAGCAGATCGAAAACAAATTTTTGAATCACCGCTTGAATTGATTAAATTTATAAGAGAATTTAAATTTTTCCAAGGCAAATACATTCTAAAATAAAATCAATAAAAACCAAAAATATTTATAGTATGAATTATGAATAGTTTTTAGTGTCTGAAGTCTAAAACCGTTTGTGATTCATTTTTTGTTTAAAAAAATTAATATTTTTGTTAAAAATATAGTTTTTGAAAACTATTGTTTTTTTGTTTTCAACTCTAATTTCTTATTTAATTTAGTGTATAAGATATTAAGTTTAAGGTATTCAAGTCTGAATGAATTTATGTGATTCTTTTGTTAAAAATACCTATTTATTTTCGTAAAATGAATTTTTGTTAAAAATACAGTTTTTTAAAACTTGATTTTTTCTTTCATTTTCAAATCTACTTCGGAAATTTTTGATTTACTTCATTTTTGCTGCAATTCTGCTCCCAAATTTTGTTACTGAGGTTCGAACCCTGGTGGTCACTCATTCATTAAATCCAGTCAGTTCAGACGTATTGATCTTCGTATAGCATAAGATTTCCCCCGACCCACGGTAAGGGATCTGAATCTTTTATTTTAAATAAATTAAAATTATTCAAAAATAAAAACGGAGTTTTTCTTTAGTTGTGGTATTCTCTAAAAAGAGAATACAAATAAAATATTTTTTTTAATTAGTTTCGAACCGTAAACTAAAACTGGCGCAGTCGGTAGGATCTCGAAAGATCATTGTGTATCGTACTTTATTAAAAGTTTTCGTCCTAAGAACTAAATTAAATAGTTAATACCGGTTAAGTGAAATTACCAAAAGGTATTATAGGGCAAAAACAAAAAAAAATATATACGCACAAATCAGTGAAAAGCAGTGATAAAAGATCTGAAAAGACAATTTCATTTATCTCGTAGAGAGAATGCTTAACTGATCAGAAAAACAAAAATACAATTAGTGAAAAAAAAAACCAATGCAGAACTGAAATATAAGGTGAAAAAAAAATTAAAATTAAAAAAGTGAAAAGTTAAGAAGAAAAAAAGAAGGAAGAGCAACTATACGGGCAGTAAATAAATTAAAAGTCGAAAGCCCCAACGTGATCGATTAATGAAGAAATTCAAACCCTACAGTGTACCAGCATCATTGAAAGCCGATATAAAGTCAACAGAACCAGAAGAAAATTTCAACCAAATTGTAATGGCAGAGTATGCAACATTATTGTATTTATAAAAAAGGTAGACTTTATAATGAATGTAGTAAGCCAATATAATGAAGCAACGAAAGATTAAATAGTAATATTAAATTAAATAATAAATATTATTTATCGGTAGATAACCAATAGAATATAATTCTATTAATAACGAAGCGTCATTATTAGCAAAATTTTGTGAGAAAATTCCACCAAATGCTAGTTCGATTATTATTAATCATGGAATACAAACTTTAAGTGAAGCCTTTTATAAATTGGAATCTTGTCATTGGACAAAAGAAGGGAATGAAAATAATTATGAAAAAAATATTAGAAATCAAAGAAATGAAAGTTACATAACTAATTCTAGAAATCATAATTACAGAAATAATAATCAGAGTCAGAGTCAGAACTTTAACAGAAATAATAATCAGAATCAGAGTCAGAACTTTTATAGAAACAATAATCAGAATCAAAACTTTAATAGAAAAAATAATCAGGGTCAGAACTTTTATAGAAATAATAATCAGAATCAAAACTTAAATAGTAATAACTATCAAAATCGAAACCATCAATATAATGGGCAACCAAATAGAAGTTGACATTTTTCCAATCAAAATCGAAATCCCTTTGCTATACAAAAAAATATTCCAGAACCAATGAAAGTAGATCATTAGATTTGGCAAAAGGTTTTCATCAGATATTGGTGAATCCCGAAGATAGGAATAAAACAGCCTTTTCTACAGCCAATGGACATTACGAATTTAATCGGATGCCATTCGGACTTAAAAACGGACCGGCAACTTTTCAGCGAATGATAAATCACGTCTTAGAAGGACTAATAGGAAAAATATGTGTTGTTTATTTAGATGACATTCTTATATTTAGCACATAATTAGAAGAACATATTTCTTCAATAAATAAGGTATTTTAGAAACTTAAGGAAAATAATTTTAAAATACAGATAGATAAATGCAAATTTTTCAGTAAAAGTACAGAATACTTGGGACATGTTATAAGTATAACCACAAATGGTATAAAACCAAATCCAGACAAAATAAAAACTATCGATAAAATACCTATTCCATGCACAACTAAACAAATAAAATCATTTTTGGGACTTACGGGCTATTATAGAAAATTTATCAAAGATTATTCAAAAGTAGCAGTCTCTATGACAAAATACTTGAAGAAAGCTACAAGGATAAATATTAAAGACCCGGAATATATAACAGCTTTTGAAGAACTAAAACTACTCATTTCTAGCCACCCAGTTTTAAAATATCCTGATTATAATAAAGAATTCGTTTTAACAACCAACGCATCAAATTACGCGATCGGATCAGTTCTTTCACAATCAAACTACCCATTATGCTATGCATCTCGAACCCTCAATGAACATGAGCGTAGATATAGCACCATTGAAAAAGAATTATTAAGTATTGTATGGTCAGTCAAATATTTTCGACCATATCTTTACGGACGCAAATTTAAGATACAAACAGATCACAGACCTTTAAATTGGTTAAGCAACCTTAAAGAACCTAACTCAAAACTTCAGAGATGGAAAATAAGTTTAAACGAATATGACTTTGACATAGAGTATTTAAAAGGAAAAGAAAATCGTGTAGCAGATTACCTAAGTAGATTAGAAGTAAACGCAGTTAATGAAATTGAAGATACGTCGTTAAATACAAATCATAGTGGAATAGAAGAAAGAAATGATCATATAGGAATTTCAGAATTACCTACAAACATGTTTAAGCATCAAATAGAAGTTATAGAATCAGAAAATGAACATAAAAATATTAAAATTATATACCAAGGTGTAAGAAAATTAATAATTAAATCAAAAGATGTAGGCGATCATTTTAATGAAGCATTAAGGGAATTTTTACCCAATCACGGAAAAGTGGCAATTTATTGTCCAAGTGATAATTTATTTTGCAAAATTCAGAAAAAATATGTTGAACTCTACAGCAATCAAAGTAAATTAATTTTACTAATAAATATTATGTGAATAATTAGAAAATACATAAAACACATTTGAAGAGAAAGCATAAATATCAAAACAGTGATAATATTAATTTAATCTCTTTACAGCCAATATGAAAATCGTTACCTTAATTATATTGTTCGCATTAACTATAGTGAAGTCAACATTTTTGTTGCAAGAAATTCATAATCAAGCAGGATACATAATTATCAAACAAGAACCCACCCAATTAATTGAAAAATATGATAAAATACTTCATTATAATTAATTTAGAAACTTATAACGAAATTATTAAACAAATTGAATTTTCTATAGAAACAGGTTATAACAATTTCCAAGACTTAAGAAAAAGACTAATGACAGAAGAATTAGGAGATTCAAAATCAAAATTACATAGTATACTCCCTTATTCGAGACAAAGGAGGGGAATAATAAACATAGGAGGTAGTGTACTCCATTTTTTTTTGGAGTTATGGACAACGATGAAAGATTAGAAATTGAGAATTACTTAAAAATTATAGACTGAAGAAAACGATAAAAACGCTATAACAGAATTAAACAAACAAATAAGTATAAATACGCAATTCCAAATAGAATTAGAAACTATGGCAGACAGAATAAACAAACACCAATACGTGTTAAGAAATTTTATCAATTCAACAGAGGCAAAACAGGAAAATTTAGCTAAAAGCATATTATCTTTGCAAATTAATACCGACATTATGTTTTTAAACAATGAAGTGGAAAAATTACAAGACAACATAGTGTTTTCAAGATTAGGAATTCTAGGAAGAAATATATTGACTTAGGATGAAAATATACGATTTAATATAACTATTGATAAATTAAAATACATTGAGAGTAGCCTATTAACCAGAAATAACTAATTAGTGTTCGCTTTAAAAATACAAATATTTACAAATAAGTGTGAAAGCACAATGATTTTACCAATACCAAATGATCAAGGATTAGAAATAGAAATATGAAAAGGATTAGAAATAGAAATATGAAAAAAAATGAAGTAAAATGTATAAAACATTTAATAAAAAGTCCACTATGTATCCAAAACTTATTTAAAAATAAATATGAAAATTGTAAAATAAAATCAAATAAATATCATGAATTAATAGAATTAGAGGATGAACTCATCTTAACAAAAAACTTAGCAGAACCATATTTAAATGAATATTGTAATAACATTAAATATAAAATTACTAAGAATAATTTAATAAATTTTAAAGATTGTAAGATTCAAATAAATGAAACATTCTACTCAAATCAGAGAAAAACTTTTAAACAAAATATTGTAATTCCATTATATAACTCATTGAACTTAACGAAGATAAATCTAACTTTGGAAGATATCCATATAAACCAAATTGAAAATTTAAAAGAATTAAAAGAAATTAAATATCAAAATAATGTAAAACATGTTGTGTCATATATCATAATCATTATATCATTGTAATTACAATTTTATATCTATATTGCAACAGAAAATAAACCCAAAAATTGAAAATTGAAAATAAAAATATAGATATTCAGGAGAGCATCAAACTTAACGGGGGAGGGGTTACGTGCCTATAACACCCTACCATCACATTATAATTATACAAAACACCCTTTATCAATATAAAACTGTAATGCTAAAACAAAAGAATTATGATCGTCAGTCAAATAGATTTGCTGACTTAACATTTAAATGGTATAAAAAGGGTTTGATCAGTTCAATGAGTGGTCACTCATTCATTAAATCCAGTCAGTTCAGACGTATTGATCTTCGTATAGCCTAAGATTTGTGTTCTTAATTTGGCTTCTTTCTACAAGAGAAACATATTTTGGTATTGCTCCAGAAGGGTACCCCTCAAAAACCTTTATTTTGTTTTTAAGTTTTCTGAAGAACTAATGGACCGATTTCAATTACCTTCTTTTTTTGTGCAAGTTCTTGTCGATGATCCAATGATCAAATTGATGAAAAAAATTTTTAAATTTTAAAAAATAATATTAATTTTGTTTACAAAACTCGATATCTCAGAAATGGGTCAACATTTTTTAACGAAAGTTAAATGTATATTTATAAGCACTTTATTTAGTGCTTACCAAGAATATTTTTAAGACAAAATTTAAAATTTAAAATGATTTTCGAAAAAAAAAAATAAGTAAGTCTAGAGTTTTTGAGAAATGAAATGGCATTCAAATTTTTGAGAAAAACTTATTTTGCAGGTACATTTTAAATTATAGGAAATATTTTTAAACCTACTTTTTGGGAGAAATTAGCAAGTTCTAACGACCCAGTCTTGCATTTTATTTCTTTCAAAATTAATTTTCTGTTAAATACAAAAGATCTTAAAAAATTAAATAAATCTACATTTGAAGTGAATTTGCTTTGGATGCTCTAGAGCTGAGATTTAAACACGAATTTTAATGTCCCAAAAAATACAAAAGTGACAGTTTTGTTAAACTAATGGCTAAATTCAAGAACCAAACATTTTTCTCTCTACAATTTTTAAGTTCTGTTGACGAAGATCAAAATACGAGTAAACAGACTGATAGGGATAGTAGTTTAGCTCTTAAATATGGAGTATTTAGAAAACTGTTGGAATTGCTTTCATTTGTAGCAAATCATCATAAATTGCTGTACATTGTACAACAGTGTTCTATAGTAATTTGATTATTAAAGTTGTCACTGTGGTACCCGTGGCATGATGGTTAGTGCGTTTGACTGTCATGCCAGAGGTCTTGGGTTCGATCCCTGCCTATTCCATCTAAAGTTTTTTTCACGCGGGTACTGCCTCTTGCGAGGAATTGACAAATTCTCCAAGAGTAATTCTTGTCATGAAAAGTGCTTTCTCAAATTAGCCGTTCGGATTCGGCTTAAAACTGTAGTTCCCCTCCAATCCTGACAACAGTACTCGCACACAGGAATGGTTGAGAGTTGTAAGTCCCTAGTTGACTAGGCCCTAGTCAATGGACTGTTACGCCACCCAATTTATTTAAAGTTGTCACTTTGGCCCTTGAAATGTGTTAACGTAAGGTTAAGATGCACATTATGTTATTTAAATTTTGTTAGCCTCCTTTACAAAACATTAAATAACATTTTTAAGCTGTGAGTAAAAACTCATCTAAGTGTGTAACAACCCCCCCCCCCCCTGATTAAAAGTCTGGATCCGCCCTTGCTAACAATATCTTAATCTTTAAAAAGCACTGTATGTATAAATGAATTTCTAATTTTATTTTAGTTAAGTTTATGTCAACCAAGCTACAATATGCTACAATATTAATTGTGTGCAGAGCAAGTTACTCTGATCTTTATTGATTGAAAGCAAAAATAAATCTACATTAATTTCATTTCTTTTGATTTCTTACTGGCTAACTTGTATTCCCACAGTTGTATTATTTCTTCGGAAATTTACCTGCTCTAGCCAGATGCAGGGTTAATACATCCATTGGGTCAACTTCATTCGCATTCGTGCTAACTCGATCGTCACTGATCGTCAGAAGTAAGGTAGGTTATTATTTTGATATTGCATAGAGTTCATCTGGAGCATAGGAAATGTATCCATTATTGTCCATTGGCATAGTCCTAAAATTCAAGGACCGTGGTGAATTTATGTAGTGTTATTAATATGAAGATCCTTCATCATTTCTAGTGAAAATAATTCAAGGTATTTGTTTGATTTAGAATATTATATATCGTTTGGAATATTGCCGGGAGGGATTTTATGATATAAACTTTTTTGAATATGTATGGGATTCCGTTCAAGTTTGTGGTTATATTCCGGAATTTGACCAAAAATGTTCCGTTTAAATTGTGGCTCGTATTGTCGAATTCAAAAGCTCCGAGTTCAGTAATATTACACCTGTTGTTTTTTCGTCAATGGTTTTAATGTGATGATTATTTACGGTATTGCAGGTAGCTAGTAAGCTTTTTTAAAAAACTATGAATGCAAGAGTCGTTCGTAATATTAACAATATTTTTAGAGTTACAAATAGAAATACTATTAAATGTCTTACATTTTTTTGTTCCATACAATTGTTCATTATTTCTTAAAACTACATCGTATAAAGTTTCAGTTCCAATATTTTTCCTTTTGACTACTTAAATCAAAAGATTTTCGTATATACCTTAGTTTGTTAAATGAATGTTTGGTATATATGTATGTAAAGAATTAACTTATTATTATACTTATAATTTAAATGTCTGCAAAATCTAAAGCCTTTTCTATTGTTGTGTAAGGTGATTGTTGTTCTTTAAATATTTAAGTGACTAGATTATATTCTCTTGTTCTTCTTTTTTTATTTTTATTCCATATTTGAGATCTGTAATGCTTTCATAATTGATTTAATAAAAAAAATCAATTATGAAAGCATTACAGATCTTCAAAAGCAATTTAGAATTGTATTCTGATTTTTGTATTGTTATTTACTCGTTAATAATGACTCGTTAATAATGACTTGTTTATTATTATTTTTCAAAACATTTTTAATGTTTTCTTTTATTGTTACAAAATCATCAAGATCTTGATTGCCTGCAACTCATTTCCAGCCTTTACCTATGAAATCAAATACGTTTGTTGTTGTTGACATAAATAAACTGTTATTTCATAATTTTTAATAGGTTCTTACTTTTTGTTGTGGCATTTAGTGTCTTTTTCAGTCTACAGTTTCAGTTACTCTAAGTAACCGAGGAAGATCTTCTTTAAGCCTTCTGGTATCTAGAGCCCTGTCATGGGAAAACTGAATAATGTTGTTCATAGAATCCTGAGTCATTTCAATTGATCCTAATTTATTAAGGATCAAGGACAAATGGTGCTACACTTCGTGAATCGTGCTTTTACCTTGAACCAAAGTAGTCATCCGGTATTCGGTAGTGCCTAATTCCCTCTTATCTGCACGTTAGCATATCCACATTGCATTTAAAATGCCACCCAAAAGTGAGCATTCATCATATCATATCTTTCAACAGAAAGTTTCTATCGATACATCCAGCACACAGATATCCATCCGTCGAGCCACCGTCGTCGTCGCCAATCGAAGATATATCAATTTCATGCACTTCATGCACTTTATGCACCAACGCAATATTATTATAGATATGATCCAATAATGCAATTATTTTAAGATGAATATTTGTAAGATCAATATTTCTAGGTTAGTTTTTAACCATTACCCAACAAGAACACATCAGTTCAATAAAACCGTTTGAGATTAAATTCAAGGAATTGTTTTATTTAAATTAAAAGTTCTTTTTAAGAACATCTCCCGGTAATTACATTAATTAATTGGCGCCCAACGTGGGGCATGGTTATAAAAACTCAAATCAGTTATAAAAACTCAACACAGTTATAAAAACTCGGCACGGTAGATAGATAGATAAATAGATAGATAGATAAATACATTTTTGTTTACTTAAAAAAAGTGGTTATAAAAACAAGATAGGTAATGCTTTTGTTCAAAATTAGTAAGGACAATAACTTGTTAAAGTTGTCTGTCAGGTTAAAGTTTTACTATTTATATTTTAGCTTAGCTTGAATTTACTTTAAATATTATATTCATTAACAATTAATTTGGGATAATTAAGAGCATATTTTAAGAATTTGTAAAAATTTAAATAACATTTGCCATTCAGTATTTAAAGAAAATCGGTGCGATTTATTGTTTCAGGTCCTAGAAATAATCTCCGGTATGAATTAAAAATAGGACAGATGCTGACGAAGTGGTAGGTGTTCTCGGCTGCATCAAGATTACACATTGTGTGCCAACAGTGTCATGCTGAAATGCCCTAGCATTCAAGTTAAGTAATCCACAACTCGTTCTTAAGATCGTACTTATCATTTCTCGTGAATTTGAGTCATTAAAATAGTTGGGTACCTCTGTGTATGATACATTACTATATTCGTCGTGAAATTGTGATTGTAAAGCACGCGTTCAGTAGAATCTTTCCACTGTTGTTCTTTCAGTTTAATCAAAAGCATGTTGTGGGCATGTTTCCAATCAAAATTAGGTGCTTCATAGTTGACAACGATGCCAGTCGCACGGAAAAGGCCTGACCATTCCTGGGCCCAATAAATATTTTTGCGAAGTATTGCGGATGAAAGTATGCGTGGTAATCTAGAGCTGGGTAGACTGAAAACTTTTCGCAAATATTTCAAATGTATTTCAAGGGTAGTAAGAAACGCTTTTGGAAGACCGGTTTCGATGTTTATAACGTAGTTTGGTGTATTATCTGGTAGGTTGAAACATCTTTTGACAAAAAACCTTTGGAGCTTTTCACATTGTATGTACTCTTTGTACCCCCATAGCACAGTAATACATAATTGATCTGGCGGCGTATCTCTTTAGCCAGTCTCCACCAATCTTTTGCTGTGTTAATACTTGCAAGTTGACTGGAAATGCATTGGTAGTACGATCTTTGTTTTTCTTTACATAGGGCTTTGTACTTCTTATTTGCTTCGCAATAGTTTTTTCTGCTTGCATCGAGATTATATTTTCTGTAAATTTTAAGTAACTTAAGTGAAGATTTTCGAGCTTTATGACAATCCATATCAAACCAGGGTTTCTTTCGCTCAAACTTGCATTGCTATTAATAGGGTTCCCGTATGCTGCATAGATACACTCTTTTAAGGAGTTGCATCGTGTTTCAACACTATCCAAAGGCAAGAGTTTTTGCACAGCAACTTCATCAATTCTGTTCATGTATTGAGCGCGTCTATTGGTAAACCATTTAAGTTTTGGAAGCAACAATGAACTGGGGGAACTTTGCATTTCTTCAAAAGCTTTAAGACCTAAAACTATCGGCATGTGGTCCGAAAAGGTTGTTCTTTCAATTGAGAAACTTTTAATCGTTTCCAATGCACTGTATGAAGGGCAGCAGTAGTCAATAACTGAGGATCCTCTAGTTTCCACAAAAGTAAACTCTCCAGTTTTATCGCCAAAGCCTCTCCTGTTAAGGATAAATGCACCGATGTCTTCCAAGAGCTCACAAAACATATTGCTGTTGCTCTCACCTTCAGTATCTTTTGAAATTCTCATTTCAGTGATAAGTTGTGATATCCGTGAATCGACTGTTCCTTTGATTCCTGTTCTGACGTTAAGATCTCCCATAAGAATAAAGTGGTTTGATTGAAATTCATCAAAGAATGTTTTTAATTTTACGAAATCACGCATCCAATGATTGCAGTTTAAATAGCTTGGAACCAAATTTAGAATAGATCCCAAAAAGTTGAATTGCAAGTAGACCATTGAAGAATTTCAGTTGGTATGTGGATTCAATAGTTTTACGGAATCCATTTAAGCATCCTCCACTAGCTCTTCCAAAGTTAGATGTTTTTGTTGCCGCAATCCAGTATAGTTTAAATTCTTTGAAATAAATTTCATAATGACGAATATGCTCTGATAAAATGAAAGTTTCATACAAAAAGAAAATATCAAATTTACAAACGTATTTAAAAAAGTTACATAAAATAGTTTTATTAACAAGACCAGCTACATTATAAGACAAGACCTGATAGACTTTTGTTAGCTAATGGGTACTTGGGTTATTTTCGTTTGGGCGTTGTATGTTTGTAGGAGTATCCAGGATGACAGTGTAATTTGAGTCCTTTCCCAAAAACTGACTCAGAAATTGTCTGTCTTTTTCGTTAAAGGCTCTTACAACGCCATCTTTGCTGTATTTAAACCGACGTCGTCCATCAACCAAAAGAGTCCAGCGTTTGATCTCAATGCGGAGGTTGCTATCAGCTTTAAGAAGGCATCTTTTTATCTGGCGAAGGTGGTACTGCTCAGTTCTTTCACTTGTAGTAAGATCTTTATTAATGGAAATCTGGGTGCTCGAGAGATTTTTTGTTGAAGACATAACGGAGTGAACTTCATCGGTATTAGCAAGCTCAAAAACATAGGCAGGTCTGACGTTTTTGGATGAAGTTAATTTTCGGGCACTATTAGCTGTTGCAGTGACACGAAGGGTTGTGCTGCATACTTGTTGAAATTGTTGTTTCGCTTCTTCAATGTTCTCTGCATTTAGTCCGTTAACTATCACGTTCAACCTCTTGCTAAATTTCTCGGCATCTTCCATTCTTTTATAAAGCACATGTTCACAATCTTTTAGTTCGGCACGGTAATTGTGCGTTAATCGAAAGTTTTTTCTAAAAAACATCTAAATCTTTTAAGAAACGAGTGAAGTAAATGTGGATATAAGTGCACAAAAATTACAAAGAATGATACACATAAATTCACACTGGTGAAGCAAAAAATTAATAAAAATATGCAAGTCAAACATGACATGAAATATAACGATGTATAGCAAAAGAAAGTGTTCAAAGAAACATTGAATTTTGATCAGTAAAATACATAATTATAATACTTAAAATATAATAAAATAAAAACCTGACTAATTTACAAAGTTTAAGAAGAAAACAAAAAATTAAAAAAAAATTGAATCAATAAAAATAAAGAAAAGAAAAATATTAACTGTAGCAGAATTAAAACAAAAAAAGGGTGTTAAATATATCTATACTATTATATAAAAGCGAAACCATTTCAAAGTTTTTAACGCATGATCTCAGAAAGTAGTCAACCGATTTATTTGAAATATATTTTATTATTTTCTATATTGTTATGAGAGTGTTTATGGCTTTAATTTGTTTTCATTAATTATTTGTCAAACTTAAATATTATTAATTTTACATTTTTTGTCCATTTTTTTTCATTAGTTGACTTATACAACCACTCATATCTTAAAACCTATACAATAATCGACAAAGATTAGCATTGTTTCATAAAGTCAATATTGTTGCGCAAATTTTTAGCCTAAAATCACTTCTAAGTTAAACATACAACCTGAGAAATAAAAAAAAACAAATTATAAAATTATAAACTTTTTGAATTTATTTTATCCAGGAAATTAGATTCAATCACAATCGCGAGGTCGCTGCTTTGTTTCATTTCATTATCATTCCAACATTTTTAATTTTCTTTTCTTCCCATGCTCTTTCTCTCTTAATATATGTTCCATTTAATAGTTACGTTTACGTTTTTTCTCTCAACTACCTACCTATATATACATGCTACATATTCAATTTTTCTGTATATTGTATAGTTTATCAACTAACCTACACACACATTATTTTTTTGTTTCTCTAATTCTATCGTCACATCGTTGAGCAGTGTGGGCTCTTTTTTTTAAGTTACTATGGAGTATGGACATTTAATTAACTACAGTGCCGTGCACATGAAATGCCGATTTATCTAAAGAAAAATTAGATCTTTTTTATTTTTCTGGTTCGAGGAAGTGAATAGATTATAATTCTTCCAATTTAAAAATAAAAAAAGTTCTATTATAATAGCTTGAATTACCAATTTTGTATCACTTCCTCGAACAATAAAACTGAAATTAAGTTAAAATTTTCTTTACAAATAACTCGAAGAAGGTACTTACAATGACGTCGTCGATAAAAAGAGCACACAAATGTGGGTAGGTTAAGTCAGTTGCACTGCACTGAACATGAGCAGATGAATAAAAAAATGTGTCTATGGATATTTACACACGCATACCTATAGATGTATGAGAACATTAAAAACATAAATTTGTTTTTTTTTTTACTGCAAACTATATTTTTCGTTTGCAAAAAAACGTTTCTAGGTATGAATAAAAGAAAGAAAAGAAGAAAATAGACCAAAATTTTGTTCTGTTTTCAACTAAAAAATTGAAATGGTTTTGTTTGTTTTCACGTGCGGCTTGGCCTTTACTACGTAATATTTTACTTAAGTTTTTTTTCTAAAGTGTTAATTTCGGTAAGGAAGTGTTTTTTTGATTTTTTTATTAAATACGAGTACATAACAAGCTTAAATTCGTTGTTTTTCTTTTATCGCATAGAAATATAAAATGGGTAAAAAAAAGGCTAACATCGGAAGAAAATCCATAAGCACAAAAAGTATGTGCTGGTTACAATTTGCGAAGCAACGCGAGCACGGGTCGGCTAGTATTTTAATATAAAGAAAAACAATAAAGAGTATTTAATGTAAACCTTTTAAATACATACAAAAAGACAAATTTCAAATACTTTTACTTCGTTCTATTTTATTTTCATAGTAAGTAATAGATCTTCATGCTAATTTTTTTTTTTAAATAGTTAATCGACCAACCAACATGTCGTTGGCAATATCGAATTGAATGTATGATTCTGTTCGGAATCTGATCTACTCGCATGTAAAATTATTTTCTATCCATCTTCTATTTCAACTAAACTGGACTATACCCGTGAGATTGATTTGATGATTAACACTTTTTTTTTCGGTTCACTTTGCAAACAAAAAATTATTATTTCCGTTAATTCCAACCAATTTCATGCTTTTCGTAATTGAAATTAGAACGTACCATATTAGTAGGCATGAACTTTGAAAAAAATGGTTCCGTCCCGGGCCCGGAATTCCTCTCGACGGCCCTGGTTTAGCTAAGGCCCAAGAACTATAATCCAATAATCAAAGGGCTCAATTCGCACTTCATTTCAATAGAAATATTTCTATAAGTCACTCTAACAATAACTACTCAAGTAATAATAATAATAAAAATAGTAACAATTTAAGATATCCAGAAAGATCTGTCTGGGAACCTAATAAAAATAATAATCGCCCTCAAAACTATCAACCCCAGCCAATGGTGCAAGGTAGTGAGAATATTAGAATGCCGAATCAAAGGCAAAATTATAATAATAATTGGCAACCTCATAATTCTAATTTTAATAACAAATATAGAAATAACCCGTAACAAATAATAATAATAGAAACACATACGTGGATAAGAGACCACATAGTGCACACAACAGTGCTCAACCACCCGTTAAAAATCAGAGAGTAAACAATATCAATGAGGAGGCTTTTCAAGTGCCCTTCATTTAATAATAATATAAGAAAGAAAAAAATTATCGATAAATAAAAGAATCCGTACCGTCATGGGGATCCAATAATAACGCATTATTATATAGTTTATATTTTTGATAGAGATGTTGTATTCTACGAGATACAAAATCTAGAAAGTGATTTATTAATAGGTTACAGATTACTAAAAGAAGCTTCCATAAAATTGGACTTTGAAAATGGTGTCCTAATCTATAATAATAGGAGAGAGAGAATATTCGTATCTGTAGATAAAAATGGAAGTAAATCAGGAAAAAATACATATATTATAAATAATACAAAGGAATTAGAAGATTCTGAGAATATCTTGAAAAATGCGGATATTGACAAATTAAATGATGAAACACGAGTAATTGAAAAAAATCATTCAAATATAGATTTGAATTCATTACTTAGAACGGATGTAAAGGCAGATATTAGGACAACAGTCGAAACTCCTATATGGAGTAGACAATATCCTTACCCACTGTCAGTTAACACATTTGTTAATAAGGAAATAAAAAATTTATTAGAAAATGGTATAATACGCCAAAGTAAAAGTCCGTACAACTCTCCGATTTGGGTTGTACCAAAGAAAGGATTAAATGAAGACGGTAGCCCAAAATTAAGAATGTTTATCGATTATAAAAAATTAAATGAAAAGACAATATCGGATAAAAATATCCAATACCAGAAAGTAGTGTAATATTGTCAAACTTAGGGAAAGCTGAATATTTCTCTACAATAGATCTAGAATCAGGCTTCCATCAAATACTGATGAAAGAATCAGATATTGAAAAAACAGCCTTTAGTATAAATAACGGAAAATATGACTTTTTAAGAATGCCGGTTTGAAGAATGCGCCTAGTATTTTTCAAAGGGCAATGGATGATATCCTACGGGATTATATTGGAAAAATATGTCATGTCTATATGGATGACATAATTATTTATTCTAAAACTTTGAGGGAGCATACAATGCATCTCAATGAAATTATAAACATTTAAAAAAATTATAAATATTTTAAAAATGCTTTGGAGAATTCTAAATTCTACAAAAAAGAAACAGAATTTTTAGGGTATATTATATAGTTGCCCATAATATTATAAAAACTGATGCGAAAAAATCGAAACTATACAAGAATTTCCTTTACCAAATACTCTAAGACAATTAAGAAGTTTTTTAGGTATGGCAGGTTATTACCGTAAATTTATTAAAAACTACGCTTTAGTGACAAAGCCCTTAACTAAATACTTAGCCGGAGAAAACGGCAGAATATCTAAAAATGTATCCAAAAAAACAAATATAACTTTAGACGAGGAAGCTATTTCAGCTTGTAAGATTTTAAAAAATCAATTGATTAACCAAATTGAACTGGTTCAACCAGATTTTAATAAAACATTTATAATGACAACTGACGCTTCTAATAATGCAATAGCAGGAGTTTTAAGTCAGGAAGGAAAACCAATAACCTTCATTTCGAAAACATTAAACACAACTGAACAAAATTACGCCACTAATGAAAAAGAATTGTACGCAATAGTGTGGTCATTAAAAAATTTAAGAAATCACCTTTACGGAGTTACAAATCTTGAGATCCATACGGATCACCAACCGCTTACGTTTGCAGTATCTGTACGTAATCCTAACGCCAAAATGAAACGGTGGCACGCATTTATTGAGGAATTCGCTCCTAAAATAATTTATAAGCCGGGCACTACAAATGTAGTTGCTGATGCTCTTTCAAGGCAATATGTAAACCACATTTCGGATGAAGACTCTTCTAGTACTGCTACACAGAACTCTGCCGAGAGCAGCGATAATATTGATATAAAAGAAACAACAAAACCTCTTAACCAATTTAAGCAGCAAATCCTTTTAACCCAAGGACGATTCACAGCACATGAACAAATACGTAATTTTAACAGAACAAGGCATTTAATTGAGTATGACACGCCTGAAAATTTAATTATTATTTTGAAACAATATTTACAGCCTGGAACTGTCGCAATTCATTGCACTCCTGAAGACTTAACATAACATTAAACAAATATTAAAAGAAACATTTAATAATAACTTTCTTTACACGAGAAATTTTCCTATAGACATTACAAACGAACAAGACCAACATATTATTATACAACAAACACATGCAAGAGCTCACCGTAGCTATCAAGAAAATTTGAAACAAATTTACACAGCATATTATTGGCCAAACTTGACCAAACAATTTAAAGAATTTGTAAGAAACTGCGAAATTTGTAACCGAAACAAATACGAAAGACATCCTTTTAATGCTCCAATTTTAGAGGCTCCAATTGCTAAGAAAGAGGGGGAACAATTACATTTAGATTTTTTTTTCGCCCAAAAATTAAAATGTTTAACATGTAAACACTCATATTCGAAATTTGTAATTGTCAAACAAATAGAAGATAGAACAAAATTAGACGAGAAGTTATTAGAACTTCTACAAAGCTTTCCAGAAGCCAAGAACCTATGTGTCGATAACGAACCTGGTTTTTCAACACCCCAATTCAAAACATTGATGCAAAGATTGGGAATAAAAATGTTTTTTCTGTGATCCAAAACACAGTACATCAAATGGTCAAGTGGAACGAGTCCACTCAACACTTAGAGAAATAGCAAGATGCTTAAAAGAAGAATTTCATTTAATAAGTGAGTTAGAATCAATTTTTAGGGCATTAACACAGTACAACAAAACAATTCATCCAGTAACAAACAAAAGTCCTTTTGAAGTCTTATTTAATAAATCAGAGTACGAAGACTTGCAACCAAAACTTTTATTGGCGCAAGAAAAAATGTTGAAAAGCCGCAAACCAAATATAAAAATAAAGACATATAAAGAAAACAACATTTTTTATGAAAAAATTATAGGCGTTAGAGATAAACTTAAACCTAGATATAGAAACAAAATACGAATTTATAAAAATGACCGAATAATTCATAAAGATAACATACAAATTTCAACTTTTTTCAAATCAATATAATATTCAAGTTCTTAGGAAACAAGTCCGAAAAGTTAAAGCAAATTTAATGATGTGCAGATTAGGCAGGTAGTACCTGTGGCATGATGGTTAGTGCGTTGGACTTCTTAGGGCCGAAAGGCATTAGCATTAAGTATTATTGTTTAACTTAGAGTGTCCGTATGGGACCAGTAAGTCAGTTGTAAGTTATAGTTAATTAGGCTAGTTTTATGAATTTTTGTCTAGCTTTAAGATAGGTTTAAGATTGAAGTAATAAAAATGAATTTGAAAAAAAAGTGCGTTGGACTGTCATGCGAGAGGTCTTGGGTTCGATCCCTGCCTGTACCACCTAGTTTTTTTCACGGGTACTGCCTCTTGCGAGGAATTGACAAATTCTCCAAGAGTAGTTCTTGTCATGAAAAGTGCTTTCTCAAATTAGTCGTTCGGATTCGGCATATAAACTGTAGGTCCTCTCCATCCCTGCAATTACTCGTACACAGGAATGGTTGAGAGTTGTAAGTCACTAGGCCCTGGTTCTCTACGGACTGTTGCGCCACCTAAGAGATATTTTAACCCCACATGATTTTCAAACGCATAACATTACATTAAGAGATTTAATGTTCATTCAAAGTTCCGCCATTTTGCATAATGACAAAATAATTTTTATAATAATGATACCAAAAACAAAACAAAACATATCATAAAATGTTATTGGAACCTATTCCAAATAAAAATAACTTAGAATTAAATATACCTTATAGAGAATCAATATTGAGTAATGACATCTGGTATGAATACACATAATATAAACAAATTTTATTAAAAAAGGGATTAAAGAAAATTAAAGATGAATGTATAAATAATTTATTGAAAGGAAACCCAACTTGTAACTTTATAATCAACAAAGCAATTGAAATAAAACAACTAAGCAATAATTTTGTAATTACGAAAATATCCCAAAAACTAAACTCACACATAATTGTGACACATATGAAATTGTATTATTTGGCAATAATTTCATTAATTTTGAAAATTGTAAACTCAATTTTAATAATAATGTTTACGAAAATATAATAATAAACGAACATTTTGTAATACCTACTTTTTAAGAGGTAAAGGTAAAAAATATAAATTTAAACATGAGTTTACCAGAGCTCCATTATGAGAATATTAAAAACAAAAAGATTCTTGAGGAAATTAAGGTCAATCACTTTGAATCAAATAGTTTAACCTTCAGTACAATTGTAATAATAATAATTGCATTATCAGCATTATACTTTTGCTTCCTTTCGAAACAAAAACCTATAAACAATATTAAAAATGAAGAAATTAATATAGATAAAATCAACAAAAATATTCAACGTCTCACCGAAGAAACACAAGATGCGGGATGCATCATTTAAAAAGAGGGGATCCACATTGCATTTAAAATGCCACCCAAAAGTGAGCATTCATCATATCATATCTTTCAACAGAAAGTATCTATCGATACATCCAGCACACAGATATCCATCCGTCGAGCCACCGTGCGTCGCGTGTCGTCGCAAATCGAAGATATATCAATTTCATGCATTTTATGCACCCACGGAATATTATTATAGATATGATCCAATAATGCAATTATTTTAAGGTGAATATTTGTAAGATCAATATTTCTAAGTTAGTTTTTAACCATTACCCAACAAGAACACATCAGTTCAATAAAACCGTCTGAGATTAAATTGAAAGAATTGTTTTATTTAAATTAAAAGTTCTTTTTAAAAACATCTCCCGGTAATTACATTAATTAAATTGCGTAATGCAGAGAAAGGCATTTCGATTTTTTTCCCAATTAAGAGGTGTGTTATAGATTTCGAGTATTACGTTGGCAGGTCCTCCATAAATCTTAAGAATTCTATCGATGCTTTTTTTAATGAATTAAATTCATGTGTTTGGTATTTTATCTAATTCAATCTGGTGAGCCGATTGAGGAAGTGGAGCAGGTGGAGGAGCCTGAGCCTGGTGGTCTGAATAAATTATTCTGATTCGACATATTTTAAGAAGGGTAAAATTAATTTTAAAAAAAGAGCAAAATATAGAGGAAAATGTTGGAAGCAAAAAAAGACGCTAAAATATTAACCCTTTACAGATGAAATTAAAGCATTGACCAAATTTTTGATTTCTTAATATTTTTAAATTTCAATGAGCTTAATAAAATAAAAGCCACACTCGTTGGGCGCCAGTTAATCTAACATCATTTGAATTTAAAAGAAGAAGTTTTTTTTGCAGAGCAAGTTGCTCTGACCTTTGTTGCATGCTCGTCAGCACTTCCATTGGGTCAACTTCATTATCACTCGTGCCAACTTGTATCAATGAAGAGCAATGATCAGTTCTGATACATTTTTTGGGATAATATTATCAGTGATAGGAACACTGGTATTGCCGATCTGTGCATGTAGTGAAACTACTGGCTTTGCGGATATTTGCATTTACTATCCGATGTAGTTTTAAATATCTGTTTCAGCTAAAGTAGATTATTTATAGTTAAATAAATATCACGAAAATTGGTAACTAGGCACTTTTTCTGAATACAGGGGTGGAATCGGGTAAGGTGATTTGTGATAGGTGACAGTCACAATCAACAAATTCGGTCTGTGTAAGGTGATAGTCACCGGTGACAATCACGATTTGGTGACTTTTTCTGGTGACAGCTCTTTCGTTGTCACTTTCATTGGAAATTGATTTTTATTTTTAGTTGCTGACATTTCAAGACAATATGAATGTGTTTGTGCCTTTGATTTTACCTTCTGAAAATGAAAATATTAATCTTAATAGAAATGTCCGGCTCTTGATGATTAACCTCCGCAATAAAATAAACATTCTTGATCTGCCAAGTCCAAAGTAAGTACGCATATGTGCTATATATTTGTTCACATATAAATACCTATTTATTATAACTTGTTTTTTTATTTATAATTAATATTCTGAATTAAATAGATTCTTAAAAAACTTTCGATTGAATAAGGAAACATTTTTACATATCCTACCGCTTCTGGATTTGTCAGCTGGAATGCGGTCAACACACATTCCCCCTATTCTTCGATTAGCCGTGACTTTAAATTTTCTTGGAGATGGTGGCTACCAAAGGCAAGTTGGCGCTGACTGGTCAGCTCCAATGGGCCAAAGTACTGTTTGTGAGGTTATTTTTTTGACCTTAAAACAAATGAAGAGGAAATTGTGCCCACTTACAATCAAATTTAATCAATCGGCTTCAGAAGCAACAAAAATGTTCTACGAAAATTATCAAAATCCTGGAGGTAGGATTTTGTTTCTTAGTAAAAATAAACTAATTTTATTACTTGTTTTTTATTTTATTATTTGTTTCCTAGTAATCGGCTGCATTGATGGGAGTCATATTATTATTTTTGAATACAACCACTGAAATTGTAACAAACGTCAGTGAATTTCTTTTAAAGTGATACCAAATTCTAAACAAAATTTGGTGATCACCTTACACAGACGCAAAAATTAGTGTGATCACTTTTTATGATCACAAAGGTGACAATCAAAAATCACCTTAGCCGATTCCACCCCAGGTCACACGATCTTAGACGAACCAAACATTGAAATGAGAATCATCATCATAACACCTCTTCTCTTTAAACAGTGTAGAAGCAGTTTCTGATCTAATAGTCTACGGCCTGATGACAAAAAAGTGCATTCATTTGCAAACTTTTTAAAGACATATCAAAAGAAAGGTCTTGAGGCGTAGAACAAAAACCACCAAGTCGTCTTCCTGAACCCGTGACGAAAATGTGAAAAATTACACTCAAACTTGTAGGAAAATTTGCAAAAATTTCATACTACAGCGCGTAGATAATATTGCTTATATCAAAAATAGAGCGAACATAAGATTTGGACTGTACCAAAGTGAAGAAGCGTCCAAAGATGTGAAAAAATTACCCAAGTGCAGTCATTTGTAAAACATTATTGAGACCACCGCTATTCGTTTTAAGACCTTCTTACGTGCAAAAGACAACAACAAATCTACCTAACTAGAAATACAAAAAACAACCGGTTTATCATGCAACGTTGTTCATCCATATATCTTGTTGTGTGAATGTGGATATCTATTTCTTATTTCTTTGATTGGCTGCTTGAGTGCTTGTGCGGAAATATCAGAGTATATCTAATAATGAGTAGGGACACTCTCCACGTTTTCGTTCTGAGTTCATATTTTAAATTACCGCTATGTCACACAAACACGAGAAATAGATGGTAATAAGAAGTTTTACAGTGGAAAAGAGAAGGAAGAAAAAGAGTTTTTCTTTCGACTGTAGCATAGGGTGTTCCGAAAAATAAAGGCATATCTATATAATTTTTTAGAATAATTTTATTTAGGTATTATAAACAATGTTTTACATATGTGTAAAGCTTAAATATTTATGATTATTGCTAGTTGCATTAAAATTCTTAGGATATGGTATACAGGAACTCGTATAAAAAACTTAAGTCCTTATTTTGGTTCTTACAGCAATTGTAATCAAATTAATTTTTTAAAATATCAAACATTTTCATTTCAAAATTATCTTTAAAATCTGTGAATATGGAGGAAATATTAGGTTGCTGGCTCAGTTCCACTTCACACTTATGGTTTTAACGGTATTTTTTCAAAATGTAGCCCGCAAAATAATAAAACGCATTTTGACAACCAAATTAACAGTTTTGTAGTCAGATTCGGTTTCAAAAGTGTAAATTACTTCGTCTTTCTTTCTTCGTTTGATTTAATATGGATATCAATATGCGGCAGTTCCAAATTTATAGTTGGCTCGCAGTTTCCTTGGGTAATGTCCTCCATATACTTGGCCGCAAACGACCTTTTGAAAGCACATGTGAACTGAAAAGGAGTCAGCAACTTATTATTTCCTCCTCGATTTCGTAACACAGCAAATGTGTTTTCTAAACAATCTTGATTAAGGTTTCTTGTGAGAAGAAATGTAATAAGTTATAGCCGCAAATTTTAAACGAATTTCGGAAGCGGAAAACATATCTTTTGAGAAATAATTTTCGCACACCCTTAAATCTCGTGAAATTTGCTGTTCTAACAAATGTGGTTTGTAAATAGCACTTAACCATTTTGTTCTCCTGAAGAAAGAAAAAAATAATTATTTGTAACCGTATTTTAAGTCGGATCGCAATCTCAGGCAGTTGATGTTATTGTGTTTACAAAACGCTGAAATCTTTTATAATAAAAAAACCTAATCATAGCCTGAAATTATAAAACTCCAGAGATTTTAAATCTATTTTTTATACTCAACACAAAAAAACCGTTGCAATTTTTACATACTCAATAACACAACAGCAAATATTGCTTACCTTTCTATATTTTCTGGCAGTTTAAAATATTTAACACCAGAATTAACTTCTTCTTCTCGACCGCATTAATAAATTAAATTTAAATAATGTTTACCCATTTTAATTTTTTTTTTCAATCATTTTAAGATACACAAGTCACCCTTTATTCAACTCACTGAAACACTTCCGCACAAATTCAACAAATACAATTCAAACCAGATCGCCTTTAAAAATGTAAACAATTCCTTTTCCATCCCTAATTACATTTTAGTGTTACCAGCTGTTTTAAATACGTACTAAAGAAGTAATAAATACTGTTTCTTATACTACGCTAATCATAGCTTTTTTTTATGTTTTTAGAAGAACAAAACAAAGATGAAGTTGCAATTTTCATATTTCAGAACAATACATTTATTTATAAATTACATAAGAGGTATAATTTATAAAATAAAAAAGTGACACAATAAATAAAAGAAGAGTAGAGGCTGGTCACATTCAATTAATGAAAAGCACAGCAAAACCACACACACACATGCGATCAAACTGGATCGCCTTTAAAAATCCATTATGAAAAAAAACCTCATTTATGTATCATACGATCGAAGGTGTAATGTGTTGGTGTTGGGAAAACCGATTGTGTATCTTTCTAACATTAGATATGTCAGGTAAGGATTAAAATGGATACATTTGACCTGTTTTCACTCATAATAATTTATTGTTTTGTTTTATTGTTCATTTTTAATTGTATTGATAGGTGTTGCATATGTGTAGAGAGTGTCCCTACTCATTATTAGATATACTCTGGGAAATATATCCCTCGCTCTGAGAGACAAAAAAGATCAAGAGGCAAATATTGAGTAATTGGAAATTCGAATTTTGAATTTGATAATGAAGAGAGTAATTGTTCTTTCACTAATACATTCAAATACATTTACATGAGTTCTGAGTTCGCTTCTGCGGGAGACATGCCCTTAATGGCTGAATCACATACACGCTTCAGCTTCGGCTTCGTCTGCGTTACGTTGGGCATGCTTCGAGGTTGCTTTGAATGACATTTCTATTATTTCATCCCTCCAAAGAGCAAACATTTTGTTTGTTGACATTTTTTTACAGCTCTTGAGCTGTCAGACGAAGCAAATGTTCAGAAAATTGAACTAGAGCTTCCGTTTAGAGTCACATTACGTTACATTACGTTCTTTTCCTTACGATTGCCAAACGAAACGTGAGGTCGAAGCTCCATTGTGATAGCATGCATTGAATTCCTATGGCTGAACTCGTAAACGTCAGGCGAAGCCGAAGCTGAAGCGTGTATGTGATTCAGCCATAATAAAGATGTCAGAAATTAATTCCTTGACAAATGACATAATGTTAAAGCCTTTATTTGAAAGTATTGAACAAAAATACTGTCAGAAACTTAGTGTATCTCAGAGTTTTTTTTAAACGTGGTTTTGAACTAAGGCCAAAAAACGACTGAAAACGAATCATACGGTTTCTTTTTCATCTAAGTTTATAATAAAAACTGAATTTTTATATTTTTTCAAATGTCATTTGAAGGCATAGAGTTTAAAAAATATTACTTCAAAAGGACAAACCAAAACTCTTTGTACTCCAACAAACCTACTTTCAATGTCGAACACTCGAATTTAATTTTAAAATTTTCAGGGTTGTCTAAATATTTATTTCTAAAATCACTCTAAATGTTTTTTTGGTAACGTTTTTTTACACATAATATTTTTAATTTAAATTATTGCAAACCACGGCAGACCTGTTTTAAGTGTCAAAAACACGATTTTTACTAGGTTTTTTCGTTGCTTTTGTAGGTTTGAGCTGTTATTCAGAACTGAATGTGATCTGCTCAACATTTATTTTAATGCATATTAATAAGGTATACTCTCACAAGTATGACTGCCAAAAGACAGAACGATATGAGTGATAAACACCCTAGCAATTCTATTTTAAATGTCGAAAAACACACACAAAATAACAAATATTCATAAATATTTTATATTACTCGTATATATTTAAAAAGGTATTTTTCTGACTTTTGATTTTAGTACTGAAAATAGCACGCATACGTCTTATCAAGTTCGGGACTTTAAAAACATTGACTTATCTTTACTTGAACATCATATTCGCTGTATTCCTTGGGAAAACATTTACTTAATGTCCTCACCTGATGATCAAGTAGAGTTTTTGAATAACAACTTAATAAACTTGTTCGATAACCATGTCCCACTTATAACCAAAAGATCCCAATCGATACCGAAACCCTGGTTCACCAATGTAATTAAAGATTTGATTAACCAGCGTGATCAAGCTTACCGATGGTGGATACGATATCGGGTTGAAGAACTTTATAAAGCTTATAAAATTCTACGTAACAAAGTTGTTTTAGAAATTAGAATGGTAAAAAATCAATTTTATTCCACCCGACTTAACACAAGTTCTGAAGGCCGAAAGCTCTGGAAAAACTTACGTGAATTTGGAATTGGAAAACAACGTCAAGTGATCCAAAACAGCATTGACCGCAATGAACTTAATCGCAAGTTTTTAACTCCTTTAAACCAAGTTCAACCAGGAGACATAAATACAGATGACGTACGAGTAGAACACATGTTCTCCTTTTCCCCTTTCTCTTTTTCAGGAGTAACAAATGAAGTTGTTGTTGAAAATTTCCTTGCAGTTAAATCTAATGCAATGGGGGTGGACGGAATTAACCCTATTTTCCTCAAAGCCATCTTGCCTTTGTTACTGCCTTTTTTAACACATATTTTCAACACCGTTCTTACTACTGGAATTTTTCCTCAAAAATGAAAATCAGCTAAAATTATTCCTATCCCAAAAAATTCCCTATGTGATGAATTCAGACCGATCTCCATTCTTTCATTCTTATTAAAAGTCTGCGAACGCATAATGCAAACTCAACTTAATAGTTATGTGCGGAGTAATAGCCTCTTAGTGAATATTCAATCAGGTTTTCGACCAAAACACAGTTGTACAACCGCGCTGATGAAAGTTATTGAAGATATAAGATCCGAACTTGATAAGGATTGTGTCAGTGTGTTGGTTCTTCTCGATTTCTCGAAGGCCTTTGATATGGTTAACCATTCCGTTCTCCTAAATAAACTGCGTCAAAAATTCAACTTTTCTCCAGAAGCGATCAAACTGTTGTCCTCTTACTTAACCAATAGGAAGCAAGCCGTTTGTCTCGATAATCAGCTTTCCGATTTCCTTCCCATAGTACGAGGTGTTCCGCAAGGATCGATACTGGCTCCACTCCTTTTTTCCTTATATATGCACTCTTCAAAACATTTTTACGCAGATGATATTCAAATATATCAAAGCTGTGCACTAGGCCTTATAGAAAACTGTATTTTCAATATGAACGAGGATCTTGAGCGAATCTCTAGCTGGGCAGAAAGAAATGGTTTAAATCTCAACCCAAGCAAATGTAAATGTCTTGTCATCTCTAAAAAAGTGTTAGATATATCTTATTTTCCATCGGTAATGCTCAACAGCATTTGTTTACAATTTGTAAACTCATCAAAAAATCTAGGAATGGTTTTCAACAGAACATTGACGTGGAATGACCATATTAATTTAATAGTAGGAAGAACATACGGAATTCTCCGGAATTTGTGGACTTTTCAAAAGTTTACACCATTAAACACAAGAATGATTCTCGCAAAAACACTAGTTATCCCAGTTCTAACTTTTGGTTGTGAAATATATTTTAACTGTGATTCTGCCAGCAAAACTAAATTAAAGGTAGCATTTAATAGTACTATTCGTTACATATACGGACTTAGAAAATACGATCATGTGTCTCATCTGAGCCTGAAACTCCTTAATATGTCATTTCAAAGCTTTGTTAAATTTCAAACCTTGAAAATATTGTTTTCTGTCTTACGAACCGGTCAACCAACACATCTTTATAATTTTCTTCGTTTTTCGGTATCAAACAGATCAAATTTTTTAATACTTCCCCGTTTCCAATGTCTTACATCTGAACGACAATTTTTTATAGCTGCAATCCGCCTTTGGAATTCACTCCCACCTCATCTGCGAGAAATAAACAACGCGCGTCGATTTCAAAATAGTTTAAAAGATTTCTTTATTATTCAAAGCAACTAACTTCTAATTTTTCTCCTGTTTTCTTCTCTATCTTTTCTGTCACTATTAACCTCTTTTTCCCCTTCTTTTCATCCTAACTCATAAATTCCCGTTCTATTTTTCTTGTTTGTATTCTTTTTTTTTTGAATTCATTAAAATTTATATTTAGATATTTAAAAATCATTAAAGTTAATTTTTGCTCTTTTTTCAAATAATTAAACTTGAACAATGTACATAATAGATATAAACTATCACGAATTTATAAGATTAATCTTACCGTGTTAGCATATATGTACATCATGAAATAAATAAATAAAAGTAAGTAAGATAAGGCAATTTTCAATTGGTAAGAATAAATAATATTCATTCTTTTTTTTATCATTAAGAGGCGCATCCTTATCATCTGTAACAAAGAATAACGAATAATTGTAATAAGAAAACCGTTATGTACATATGTATGTACCTATATAAATTTTTGATCGTATGAAATTAAAAATGATCGGTGCACAATTTATGACAGTTGCATTTTATATTTATATAGAGTATTTTTAAAATGATACCACCTCACTTATGCTCTGACAAGTGTAGTTTTGAAATATTAATAAGCGCCTGTTGGTAAACATTACAGTTTTTCAAAACAAAATATGGTTCGGTTTTGAAAAATGAGTATGCTTACAAGTATGCTTACAAGTATATTTCATTTCCCGGAAGAGTTGTCCTAGGATGGGTTGTGTCTTGGGATGAATCGCGCGCACAAAAACATTCGCAGAATTCATCCCCTGCCTTAGCTGATCTTAATACTGCTCAGAACTTAAGAAAGACCTCATCCCAAAAAATATGAAATACCTGGGAACTAGCTTACCGACAAAAAATGGTGTGTATTCGATAAGTTCATTCAAATACGCAAACCGTTTCCCTTAACATAATATTTTCCGAGTATTTCATATTTTTATTATAATAAAAAGTTAAGTTTTTTCAACAAATTATAAATTAATATTCAATAAAACACAATTCGCATAGTCTCATAAAAATTCTCTTTGTTTTGACACCTTATTTGTTAAAAATAGTTCCGTATGAGAGCCGAAAAAGGGAGACATGCTAAAGAAATAATATATAATTATGATTATTCTCGAAAAAAAATTTCCCTCCGCCATAAGCGCACTATTTACTTTTTTTTGCACCCGAAAAAAAATGTACTCCATATCAATACTGTCCTAATTTTTTGATTAATATTAAATTTTCTCTAATTTTTTTCTTAACTTGGCTTCTCTTAGTTATAAAATGTATTTTTGTATTGCTCCGGAAGGGTACTGCTCATAGAACCGTTATTTTGTTTTTATAATACTCAGGAACTAATAAACCGATTTCAATATTTGATGATCAAAGTGTATATATTTTTTTGAATTTTGAAAAAATATGTATTGAATTTTTTTTTCAAAATCCGATACCTCGAAAAAGAGTCCACATTTTTTTACGAAATTCAAATCTAAAACGTATATTTACAATCACTAAACAACTGCATAACAAAAATATTTTTAGGAAAAAATGGAAAATTTGTGTAGTTTTAGTTTAGTTTTAAAAACTTTATTTAAACAAAAAAAGCTTTGATTTACAATTTACAATTTTAACCTTAAGTTTAATATGGCTTGGCGAATGGCCGTCTACCAGATTGACATTTTTTTTTTTAAGTTTTATATGTATAAATATTGAACATTGTAGTTTTTGTTTTTTTTTTTTTTTTTTTCTCTTTTAGAAGTCTCCTTCGATAATACGCTTTCTATAGCACAGTGCGCTTGACGTGTATTTATATAAAATCTCCCAGCTTACTTTTCCATTCAAAACTTCCATGGTGTTGTTCCAATCCATCGAGGCCACCCCAAAATATCTCACTCGAAACTCTTTTAAGATGGGACACCTGGCAATAAAGTGAAATGTATCTTCCCTTTCCTTCAGATTACATAGGCCACATAAAATCGGAAGATCAGGTCGATGAGGAATGAAATTTAGATTTAATAATTCTCCTCGTACTTTGAATATAATGTTTATCATATGCAGGGGGTAATGGTTAAGGAAGTATGTGTTTTCTCGTAGGTCTGTACTGAGTTGACTGTAGATCATTCTATATTGTGAGGTTTGTGCTTCTTGTAGATATTTTGCATATGTGGTGTTGCTGACCTTTTCTAATATCGCTGTAAATACTTTTCGCAAGTCCGTTACACTAATATCAGGTAAACAGCGGAAGTTTTCTCCTAGACTATTCGCCAACTCCTCCCACTCTTTGACTAGACCTCCCCTAGAAGATAGCAGCTTTTTAAGAACTTTTTTTGGCAATCTAGTATCATCCATCTCCATCACCTTCAAAATATATTCAAAATGCAGCTTTAGTGTGCTTAAAAACATTGGCGGTTCAGTAGTTTCCAAATGCAACATATAATTAGGTGTGCAGTTGGGTAACCGAAAAATGCGTTTTAAGAAATACCTGAGGAATCTTTCCACCTCTTCGAATTGGTTGTACCCCCAAACCTGAGCACCGTAGAGCATTATAGAAGCTGCAGTGGCATGAAAAATTTTAATCTTTGCCCTGTGTTCGATGAATTTATTTTCAATACAACGGGCCCACACTGAAGATACAGCTCTCTTTGCTTCCGCTAGTTTCAACTGGAAATGTTTTTTCATGTTTAGATTTGCCGTGATTAATACGCCTAAGTATTTATATTCTCGAACGATTACAACACTGTCTCCCATATAAGTCCACTTTTCATTACTCGCATATCTACCACCACCATCCCTGAATATCATCATTTTGGACTTCTCTAAATTAACGGTTAAATTCCAAGTTTTGCAGTACCTCTCCAGACGATTCATCATTCGCTGCATTCCTTCAACACTTTCAGATAAAAATACAATATCATCCGCAAAAATGAGCCCTGGTATCTGTGTATTTGCAAACTGGATGCCTCCGCCAACTTCTTCCACGATATCGTTTATAAAGAGATTGAACAGTAACGTACTCAGGATACATTTTTGCTTTACTCCCATTTCAGCTGGAAACTCTTCAGAAACAGATTCCCCATCCCACACGTAAGCTACATTCTTTTCATACATCGCTTTCAGTAAGGTAACAATTTTACCTGATATCCCCAATTTATAGAGCTTATAAAAAAGTGCTTCCCGAGCAATTGAATCGAAAGCGGCACGGAAATCGACAAAAAAGGCATAAAGTTTTTGTTTTCTTTTTTTGAAGCTCTCTGCAATATTAAACAGGCTGAATATTTGGTCCAAAGTCGAATAGTTTCTCCTGAATCCAGCTTGATTTTCGTTTAGAATTTTGTTATCCTCGATCCACTGTCTTAGCCTATTGAAAATCAGAGTACTAAAGATCTTTACAGAAGCATTCAAAAAGGAAATGCCTCTATAATTTTCTGGTATATCATATGGTCCTTTTTTGTGCAAAGGGTATATAATTGCTTTTTTGAAGTTATCCGGAACATGTGCACTCTCAAATATTCTATTATATTCCTCCGTCAATGCGGACAGGAATTCGGTCGTACAGTTTTTATAAAACTCCACTGGGACTCGGTCGTCTCCCGGAGCTTTTCCCGTTTTAGATTTTTCAATAACCTTTTTTACTTCATAAATTGCAAATGGAGCATCTAAGAAATCATCGACGAAAAACGGAGCTGCGTACTGTGGAAGCGGGGAAGATTGAGGTGCATTAAGCAGAGTCTTAAAGTAGTCACGAAGTTCAAACGCTCGCAGAGATGTTGCAATTAAATTGTTTCTCCCGTTAATAGATTTGGCCGCTTTCCAAAATTCTGCCGAAGATTTTGAAGAATTAAGGATGCATATGGTTTGTTGCTCCAGGCACTTTCTTTTCTCAAGACAGAGTTTCTTAAAATCCTTATTTGCCGCTGCATACATGATTTTGAAAAAAGACGTGTTGAATTTCCTTAGTAGTCTTAGGAATGAAAACGATTTTTGTCTAGCTTTTTGACATTCTTTATCAAACCAGGCTTGCTTAGAAGCATCTTTAGGTCTCCCCTTCGCACTTGCTGGCGCAGCCTCTACTATTATTTCGTTGAGATCATTCATATACAGCAGGTTGTTGTCTAACCTTCGTTTAGCAAGTTCTATATTTAATTTATTTTGGTAAATATTTTGGTTTCTATCACTCCATTTCAACTTAGGTAGTAGGCCCAATTGTTTTGTGTTGGGCATTTCTTCACATCCTGAAACTATACAAGACATTTCCAGGGGCATATGGTCTGAGAAAATCTGCGCTGATATCCTGAAATCTCTCAGAATTACATTCCACTTTCCAGACACAAAGCAGTAGTCTATGACAGAGCATGACGCTCCACGAAAAAACGTGAACTCGCCATTCGGGTCCCCATTACAACTACCGTTTACCAACTTTGCATCCAAACTATCAGCAATTTCAAGTATCTTAGCCCCCTTCCCATCACATACCTCATCTTTAGATCTGCGAGTTGTATTTATGATTGGTGCTGAAATTCCACTAACAAAGTTGTTTTGCGACAGTCCGACCCTTGCGTTAAAATCCCCAACCAAAAGCACATCCATAGAACCTAGTGTCAGAAGCGTTTCATAAAGCCGGTCGTAATCCCTCGTCCAGTGTGAACAGTTCAGGTAAATGGGAATGATATACACAGCAACGTCATTGGTTTTTAACTCCAAGATATCCATGTCTTCAACTCGCTTAAAATTTAGATTAACCGCTTCAAGATGTTTGCGATAGCCGAATAATTCTCCGCCACTTCCTCTTCCAAATGTTTTCGTCTTAACTGCAGGAACCCATTTCAATTCATAATTCATAAATGTTTTTTTAAATTCATCAATTTCATCTTCTAAAACATGTGTTTCAAATAATACGAATATATCGAAGCTTTTTACATAATTAAAAAAAGTGATTGCAAGAGATTTATTTTTAAGTCCTGCAACATTATAACTTACTATACTTAATTCTATATTTCTAAATTGTTTCTGGTAGACGGACACTCCTCATTCCATTCCATCGTGTAAACGACCATTTGTTTCCAGTCTTAAGCTCGAGCTTGTGTGCGCACCCAAAAGATCAAAGTTGTCATTGACATTACGAAGAGGTGGAATGCAACCAACTTCAGATGGCATACTTGAATTTGACATTTGGTGATTGACGTTTCTTACAATTTTATTACCACGTTCAACTTCATTCATAAAATTCTGAAGATCGGAAAACAAATTATGATCACCTCCAAAAATGTTTCTTAGCACCTCCAGGGGCTCGTTTGAACCACAGTTTAATCCACGCGTTAAATCCCATGTAAAAAGTTTGTTGGATATGAAGAGTTTGTCGTCTTTTAGCTGGATTTTTACTCGGGGGAACTTTGCACGCAGAAACTTGGCAATTGGTAACAGTTTGGTTTTCCTACGACGTGTATTGTAAGGAAGGTCCTTATGCACATGGATCTGCGTGCCTTTCAAGTTTTTTGTGTTTCTCAGTATTTTCCAAGCAGCAGTACGAGAATTAAGTTTAACTACAATCATTGCAGTTCGACTTGTAGGAGCAGATACCGAATGAGCATATTCAACAACAGAGCTTGTGTCCGCAATGCCCAACAACCCAGCACAGACCGACTTAGCTTTTTCGTTCATATCTGTGTTGGCTTCCAAAGGCATGTGAACTACAACGTTTGACTCCAGACTTTTTTGCAGCAAATCATCAATACGATCCTCCAATTCGTTGAAAATTTGTGTATAAAAGAATTATTTAAATAAAACCGGTCTAACGATTTTCAAACAAAAAAATTGAAAAATGGAGGTTTTTTTGACAAATCAAATGGCATTTCTATCTTTGAAGACAAACTTATTTTACAGGTATATTTTTAAATCTTATACATATATGTAGGTACTGTTTTAAACAGACTCTTTGCATACTGTTAAAGCTACACTTCTTTTATATAAATAAATTAGGTGGCGCAACAGTCCATGAAGGACCAGGGCCTAGTGACTTACAACTCTCAACCATCCCTGTGTGCGAGTAATGTTGTCAGAGATGGAAGGGACCTACAGTTTATATGCCGAATCCGAACGGCTAATTTGAGAAAGCACTTTTCATGACAAGAATTACTCTTGGAGGATTTGTCAATTCCTCGCAAGAGGCAGTAAACGTGAAAAAAGTTAGGTGGCACAGGCAGGGATTGAACCCTAGACCCCTTGCATGACAGTCCAACGCACTAACCATCACGCTACGGGTACTACTCTTCTTTTATATATATATACATATATCGTTATATAAATATGGATTGCTATACTATGAATTTATTATATTGTTGTTAGAATTGTTAGATTATTAAAATGAAGTTTATTAGTATTAAGTCTTATTAAGTACCTACTAAATTGATCTTAGTAGTAAACACTTTCATTAACTGAATTCTCTCATTTATACATAATTTAACGAAAGATGAAGTAAAATATTAGATGAGAAAAACTTAGAAAAAGAGATCGTTGAAGTAGCCACTGAAAGACGAACGCATCTTAGCAGCAAGTTAACTTAAATAATAACATAGATATTTTTTAAAGTAAAGTTAAAAATTGTGTTTCATTACAATTTCATATAATTTGTGAAAACTATCACGAAAAAACACATACAGGAGCAAGTTCGTGCGACCCAGTCGTGCATTCTATTGTTATTAACACCACATATGTTTATTTCTAATCTTAAAAAATTATATATTGATTTAATTCTAACAATTTAAAAATGTTGTCTTCTCATTTGACACCATTGATGAAGGCGGGAAAACCATTCGTTGGACTGAGATGCTGAGATGTCTTATAAGAATAAAACACAAGGTTTAACAATCTCAACAACAAGTCAAGCGAATTTTTACCTTGTTCTTCTATGTAAGTTATTTTGAATTCTATGAATTCAATTAAAACAAAACAATTTAATCTAAATTTAAAATCACTATAATTAACGCGTGAAAAGAAACAAGCCGAAATATAATACACGAACTGTCAAATACAAACTGTCAAATGTGCAGACTAAATGTGCAGCCTAGATTTGCAGACTATATTCGCAGACTGCAAAGCTAATTATATAATGATCTCTTTTCTTCTGATTAAAATTTGATTGTCATACTTTTATCACTACTATGTTTTAATATGTATTAAATTAAATATGTATTAGTTGCACACTGCAGAAAGAAGTTTAATGTGTAGTTGTATAATGCTAAATTTAGTATTATTCCAGTCTGCAAGAAATGTATGAAATATCAATAACCTTTGAAATAGTTATGTAATTATTTATATATCACAGCTGACTTTCATATAACTTTCAATATTGAGGTGTAAAGTTTTCTTACACTTGTAATCTTTTCATTCTGCCTTGCAATTTAAAACAAATAAGTCATTTTATAACGTGAAACACAAGTACGCATTTTATTAAAACTTAAAATAAAATAATATTATTTCGTAGGCTATATCTTTGCCACCAAACAAGGCATTCGCCTTAAAATTGGAGGTCCCCCTATCCCTGACAACATTACTCGCACAATGGAATGATTGAGAGATTTAAGTCATTAGGGCCTAGTTCTCAACGGACTGTTGCACCACCTTGTTTATCTCTATAAGATTTTGAATTATTACATTTTCACCTTTCATAATAGTTAGTCCAGTCAATGAACGAAAAAAATTGCCTTCACCTCAAAAAAAAATCCAACAGTTTTGAAACTTGGCACACTTACTAAGGGATGTCTGGTGATGACCCAAAAAACAGTCCCCAAGGGCTCTAGCGGCAGTTAAGAGAAACATGGAGTTTGTTTCAGTTTTTCACGTTTATCTCGAAAACTATTTGTCGAATCAAAAATTTTGTTCCACAAAATTAAAGCTCATTTAATTTCCTAAAGAAATATGATATTAATTTGTTTGTACTTTGTTTAGTTTGTAAAATAATTCTATTGGCATTTAAGGAAAACATGTGTTTTTTGAAAAGAAGCTTGAGGAAAAATATGGTGATAGAATTATAATAGCTACACAATCTGGGTGGAAGGGCGGAACGGTTTATTTCAGTGGTGCTGGTTTGAAAATCTTGAATTCATGGTAAGAGGACAAAAAACTGAATGAAAGCGAAGAACAATTAGAATTGTGAAAGCTGCAATAGCCATAATTAAACAGAATGTCCTAACCCTAAAAACGTTTCTGGAAACTCTTATTATAAAGAAAACGGATATTGCAAATAGAAAAAGGAAGTGCATCGCAATAGGGTATAGCATTATATCAGCTATGCGTCCCTCGTGTCAAGCCACTCATGCTCTTTATTCCATGCATTATAGTTTGTTCAATTGACTAAGGATTTTTCAGGTGAAAACCTTTATTAACTGTACAAAGTGGTCTATTTGTTTTAGGGACGTAATTGCAATTTTGAATGTACTTAGATTTCTTTTACTTTGTTTTCTATTGTTTTTAAGTACATTTTAAACATAATATACCACTCGGTCTATTCGCTTATTTGCTAAATAATAAGTCACGTGGACTATAACTTGTTGTCCAGTGTATTGCTGCATTATAACAAAACCCTGCAAATGTATGTGCTACAGTTTCCTTCTTCGTAGTTAAGGGTTAAGTTATGTATTCTTTCAGTCTTCCATTAATTCTTTCTACACTTCCATTTGATTATGGATGGGCTATACTAGTAGTTTGTGCTTGATCTTGATTGCAGAGCTAAGTTCCGTTATCCATACAAATTTTTGGTATGCCTTAAAATATAATCCAATCATTTACAAAAGCTTTTGTCACAGTTTCAGCATATTTATCTTTTATATTTGAATGAACTTAAATACAAACTATCTTGTAAGTTTACTGCTTATAGCTACATTTCTTCGAAATTGGATATGGGCCTGTCGGATCCATATTAACATGTTCTAAACTATACGAAGCATTGGATACCATAGCCAAAGGCATTCTAGTAGGGTGCCTATCAATTTTCCCTAATTTACACTTCTTACAACTTTTTATAAAATCAATTACCATCTGATTTAAATGTTTACAATTATATTTTTCTTCAGTTTTTTTTTTAATAGTTCCTTTTTGACCTTGACTCGTGACTCCCTAATTTTCAATTTGTTTTTTCATATCTGTAGGTAACTTCTGTTATCTTATTACTGTTCCTATAGTTTTCTTGTATGTTATCATCATAATCGCTAATTACACCACGTTCATATTGATTTCTCTGAATTTCATCCTTTTTATCATTCAAACTATCTTCAATTTTTTCACATTCTTCAATTTCATTTTGATTTTCATATTGAATTTCGTTCTTAAACTCTACATTATCTTTCATCTCACAATCACAAAAATACTTATTTTTCTTCTTTTCATTACGTGTTGTTAATAAAATATTTCTACCAACATGGCCTGCCACAACAATATCTAAACAATTTTTTATAATCAAAACTATATGAATACCCGTTTCACCATTCCGCATCTAGGTTCTAAATCCTTTGTTAGTAGATTATTTGTAGGTGACTTAAATTTTCTATAACAATTCATCATTACTAAGAAATTATTGAATTTCTTTTACATTTTGTGGGGCTTTCGAAGCTTCTACAACTTTCATTTTCTCTAAGTTTTGTTTAACACCATCTTCTCCGATTAAACGCCTAAGGTAACTCACTTCCTTGCTTAGAAACATTTTCTTATTTGCTGATCTTAACTGCTTATAAACATCTTCTAAGCTCTCATTGTGTTCTTTTAATTCTTTTAGATACACGACTATATAGTCATATAGTCCATATAGACCAAACATTTAATAACTTTAAACTAAAAAAGTAGTATCCCATCCTTTGGAAAATGATTGGGGTATTTTCAGCTCAAACGGCATTGAGTAAACTCAAAATGACCTTGTGGTATTGAAAAGGCTGTTTTTTATTAATACAAATATATATAAATAAATATTAAAAAAAACTGAAGAAATACACCAACATTTTCTTACTTCGTATAAGGAATTTCCTAGTGTTTTTAAAATTATTGATTTCAAACATTTTTGACCAAGTAAAGCATTATAATTTTCAATTGCATTACTTTGCTTAAAATTACATCGGTACACTATTTGTCGAAGTTTATACTGGATGTGTCGATTCAACTATTATAAACTTTTGTTTAAAGTTTTTAAATATTTTTGATGTTTTAAACACTAGTTCATCGTCTTTGTTTAAAATGTTGATTTTGGATTCTTTTGGAATAGGGGAGATCTGCTTAAGATGACATAGTCGACAAGACGCCATAGTCGCATTTTCTCAGTAACCATAAGTCTAACTGTTCTTTTAAACACGCCAAAACATGCAGTTTTAAAATGTCAGTTTCTCAATTATTGTTGCTTTCTTCAGTTGGCAAGAGTGTTTCTACAGGAGCAGACAGAAGAATTTTGATCACGAAAATTTTTTTTTACTAAAAAGTTCTATCGAGTATAATTCCCGTTAAAGTAAGTACAATGTTGTGTCTGAAGTGTTTTATGAATACAGTTATTTGTGTTTTATGAAGTTTTTTTGTTATTTAAGTGCCAGATTGTGTAGTTTTTGTGCCTTTAACATTGAAACCATTTTCGACCGTGTCGGGCAAGATGACATGGCGCTCGTCCGTCCAAGTTGACATATGTCATCTTACCCGGAAGGTAGTAAAAAACAAATTCAAAATTAATTTAGAATTTTTTTTATTTCAGTATGCCAGCAAATTACAAAAGGAAATCAACCAGGCTTTCTTGGTCAAAAGAAAACGTGGATAAGGCCATTGAAGATGTCAAAAACAAAAAGTGTGTCTGGCTTTTTGCCGCTAAAAAGTATGAAACATGGGGCGCTTCAAACCAACGTTTAACGAAGAAATCGAAAAGCAGTTGGTTCAACACTTATTGGATTTCGAGAGTCGTTTCTTCGGTTTTACGACAACTGAAGTCAGAAAATTAGCATTTGAATTTGCTGAAAAACTTAAAATAAAACACACATTCGATAAGAGGTCCCAAATGGCTGGTTGGGACTGGCTGGATGGTTTTAGATCCCGGAACCCAAAACTGACTTTAAGATCACCTGAGCCAACTTCTGCTGCGAGGGCAAAGGCTTTTAATAAGCCACAGGTGATGAAGTTTTTTGAAATACTAAGTTCGTTAATCACTGAAATACCGCCCCAACGAATATATAATATGGATGAATCTGGACTAAGCACAGTTCAAAGGCCACCCAAAATCTTTGCGCTCAAGGGAAAAAAACAAGTTGGTGCCTTAACCAGCGCCGAAAGAGGCCAACATGTCACTGTCGTAGTCTGCGCAAGTGCAACTGGAAACTTTGTTCCTCCAGCTTTGATATTCCCTCGTAAAAATCACAAACTGGAATATTTTGATGGTGCACCAGCTGGATCACTAGAGCTGTGCTATGAAAGCGGATATATGGTGGGTGAACTATTTTGCAAGTGGATGGAACATTTTGTGAAGTTCACTGGTTGCAGCCTTCAAAATAAAGTTCTCCTTATTCTTGATGGCCATGGAAGCCACAAAAATCTCCAGGCATTGGAATATGCCAAAGCAAATGGTGTTGTCATGTTGTGCTTGCCGCCTCATTGCACACTTGACAGTTACTATAATCGGGAATTGACAACATGGCTTAAAAACCACCCCGGCAGAACTGTTGGCCTCTACCAAATTAGCGCTTTGTTTGGTAAGGCATATGGATGCGCTGCTTCACCTTCAGTGGGCAACATTACAAGTGGCTTCGAAAAATGTGGAATTTATCCATTCAACCCGAACATTTTTCTCGATCATTTGTTTTTGCCTAGCGATGTAACAGAAAATGAATTAAACTTGGATGAGGTTGCAAGTCCACAACATCCCCTTCAATCTGCAACAGATGATTATCAATCATTCAATGAGCCAGGACCTTCAACATCAACAGGCCTTGTGGACTCAGTTCAAATAAAAAAATCTTCAACACCAACTAAAGAATTAGAATCGGTTACCATCGCAGCTACTTCACCATTATCCGGACCGACAGAATCATGTGACGTTCCAGCTCCATCGTCATCAACATTTCATCTCAACATTTCAAGTCCTACAACATTGTCATCTTATCCGTTCGTTGAACAGATGCTAAAGTCTATTTCGCCATTGCCAAAATCTATTTCGACAGGAAGTGCCAGAAAAAAAGGAAGGCTACAGCTACAGGATCTCAAGTTCTCACTTCAAGCCCATATATGAGTGAAGTTAAAGATCAGGTCCAGGCAAAAAATGAAAAAGAAAATCGGAAGAGTCTTAGAGCTCGAAAAGTAACAAAACGGCCCATATTACAAGACGATGATGTTCCGCAGGACTTTTCAGATGATGATGACGATGTGTCTTGCATTTACTGCAATGAGCTGTTCAGCATTTCACGTCCAGGAGAGCATTGGCTATGTTGCCAGGCATGCACTAAATGGTGTCATGCATTGTGTGCCGGTGTTGATCACAAAATTAAGCAATTCATTTGCGAGCTCTGCAATGAAGGCTAATAAAAAGAGTATGTCATCTTATCCAAAGGTAATATGTCATCTAATCCAAAGGTAATATGTCATCTAACCCAAAGATATGTCATCTTATACAGGGCTGTGAACCAAATTTAAAATATTTTTTAAAAATACTAATACATGTTTGAATTATATAATTTTAAGTTTTTTTTTGTTATAAATAAATAAATAAACTTAATTGACTTTATTTTAATTGCTATTGATCCTAGATTTTTTTATTTTCAGCTTTATAGAAAAAGTATTTCATCTTAAGCAGATCTCCCCTACCTAATTTTCGCCATAACGGTATTAATTACAGTTTTGGATTATTGATGTTTTCAGAATTGCAGAATAGGGTTGTTGGCATAATTTGACGACAACACTGACTAATCTTACAACTTTCCAATTAGAACACAATTAATAGTTTTGGGGAGGTTATGAAATCCCTTAAATGATATCTATTAACTAGATGGCTATACATTATACAATTCAATTTAATACTTACATTAGTCTTGTTATTATTTCACAAACTTGCACAATGAGTGTACAACTCCAAGGTGTACAGCTCTGGTGGCCAAACAAGCAAGCAAGACTCCACATGGTTTTTCCGTTCTGAGGAGGAGGTTCACAGTCATTGGCTAAAAGTAATTGACTCCCACTAATGAGAATAGTCGAAAAAATGGAGCTATTCGTGCTGGCGAAGCTGAGTCATCAGGGGAGGTTGCAGTTTAGCAGTATAATTATACATTCCTGACAGCCCTTAAAACTGTATTTATATGAGCAAAGTGAAATCTTTGCCGGAGGTCATTTAATAACCGTTTCGTGATTTCGGAGGTTCAAGCGTACTTGAAAGTCCTTAACAACGAGTCTGGTGATAGGATGATTTTTGGGAGGAATATGGTCTTTTTGAAATCTTCACGTCCGCTGAGGGAGGTATTCTGCAGTTTGCTTGAAATGTTGTATCTGCGTCTAAAAAGGGTGCAAGTTGTAGAGTACTGGCTGATTCGAGGCTAAACCTGAAGTTTCATCCAAGTATTTGTTCGACTACACTTCTTGCAACGATTAAGCTTCAGCAAATCGCAGTTCTTCCTGCTTGAGATACCCCTTAATCTGCAGGAGAATTCCCATTTTCCTCTCTTTCCTCTTCATGCTTGTGCTGTGGATAAAACGAAACACGTAAGCTGCTGCTCTCATTGCCCTTCTCCAACTGAAAGCATTACTGGTTCGAAAGGTGTCTTCTCGGAGTGGAACGTGTATATTCACGAAACGAATTATATCTTCGTTTGTATAATATTTCAGAGATATTTCAAAAGGCCAAAGGCTTGGATGTGTCTTAAGAAATTTTGGACTCGCAAACCGGGGATCTATTGCCACTTCGTTCTCTCAACCCCAACAATCATCCTGGTGGGAATCCATCTCCAATCAGATATCTCAGTGAAGTCTAATATATCACTTACTCGAAAGGCCACGAACGGTTTATATCTGCGATGATCGACCTAATCCAGCTTAGGACATTTTTAGAATCCGACCAGAAAACTTATAACTTTTGCAAATATAACGCTAAGAACTGCTGCTTGAGGCTATAGTTTTAGAATTGAGAGGCTTTTAAGTGGAGACACTATAATTTTGGCACCGATCAGAATACACGCTAGTTTATTATTATTAGCGATTCCCAGGTACACATTAGCGGCGAAACTATTTTCGCTTACATCCACAAATACGTGCAGTTGCATACCGCACTTAGATGAAGATTGTTGAGGATGTAATATCTTGGAATATTGGTGAATCCATTTCAGCTGTTTTGCATGCTCCACGCCTGACCTCTTCGTATTATCCGATGTTTGAACGCCATATCTCTTTTAGAAGCACTTTGACGTTTATAAAAAAATGCACCAGCAGACCTAATGGATTGAAAATTGTCATCCAAATCCTAAAAACCTAGCGTTTTGTCAGACGTCGAAGACCAGAACGGCCCTAACAATCTAAGATGAATTCGAGACCCAGTTCCTGAGTAAGAATCCACCTGGTTAATGCATGATCCGAATTTCTTTTGCAAGCTGTATTGCCTTCTGTGGTGATAATGTATTGTCCATCAAATCATCTATGCACATATTTGTTGTTCTTAATTATTGATTCCACGTCTCTTGGGAACTTAGCAGTAAGATCATCGGCATTCTTAGTAATCACATATTGTTCGCTCGCAGACACGAGTGTCGCTCCCATTTTTATGACTTCCATCACAATCAGCTCAGTTTCAGCTTCTTCGCTATCACACCACAGGAATCTTTGAAAAAGCTGTTCTTAGCGTATTCAGATTTGGTGATAGATTTCCATAATGTCAGCAAAATTGCGATTAGCCAATCAGCCTTATTGTGAGTTTCACACGGAAAACCATTCACAGGGAAAATTTTCGTTCCCACGGACTTTCAAAAGCTATTGGGAGTTTCACTCGAATAAAATTTCACATCGAATCGGAAATGACAGTTCGAAAAATAGACATGTTCAAAAAACTGAGACCTAAATAAATTTCCCTTCTCTATGATGGAAACAGAGACTGAAATCTAAATCATTTCTTCTTATTAATGAAAAAAATTCAAGAAATTAATGTGGTGCTGCAATTACTTTCTAAAACTGTGCCCACTGAGTGCAAAAACACTCTTTAAATTCAACCCTCATCGACTTATATGCAAAAAAAAAGTAACTTAACGACCACGTATACAAAATTTCCCTCTACGTTTTAAAACATATGTGCACTGATGTTTTTAAAATGAACAGATCTTATTGCATGTTTATTTTTTTTATGAAGACAAGTGCGAAACAAAATAAATTTAAGTTGTATTTTGATAAAAAAGAAAGTGAAATAATTATGTTTAGCATTGGAATTCGAATTTTATTGGATGAAGAAGGAAAACGCGAAGAACGAACTGTTCGAAGATCTTTGAGGGATCATTCCAATCCCTTGGAGTTGCGCGATTCCTTGTAAGTATAAAATTCTTATCTACATTTTTGTTTATTAAAACAAAGTTTTCAGATTTCAGCAATACTACAGAATCAACAAACCAAAATTTAAATTCCTCCTCGATGTGCTTACCAATGCTTTGCCGCAAACGAAGCAAAAGTTTGCGATATCACCCATCGTCAAATTGTCCGCTTGTTTGCGATTTTTTGCAGAGGGTGCGTATCAAAAAGGAGTAGGTAAAGACTATGAAATTGGTTTGGCGCAAAGCTCTTTCAGTCTTGTTCTTTCGGCTTTATTTAAAGTTTTGCTCCTGAAATATTGGAAAAATTCACTTTTATTTTTGGTCACAAAAAAAAAAACAACAAACAACTTACATTTTCCGCTTTGTTCTTCTTTCGTTCCCCACAAAAAAATAAGTGAACATTTCAGCTGTTGAGAACGTAACATTTCACACGGAAAAAATGCTTACAATAAGGGGATTTTTTCGAACATGGGAAATTTTTTCGTCCGAAACTCACAATTAGGGAAAAGGGAAATGGGAATTTTTCCATGTGGAATCTTGTTCCCATGGAACTCACAATAGGGCTGAATAATGATACAAGTTGTCCTCGACTTCTCAAAAGCATGGAATTCAGCGATATACCTTGGGCAGTTGCTGCTGCGTTCCATACAATTCGCAGTTTAAAATCCCTAATTTTATCGTTGATGGCCTGATTTGCTTTCATATCTATGAGTATTGCCAGTGCACTTTAGGCATAATGGCTGTGGCTGTAGCAAGTTCCCCATCCATTTAAGTCAACGAAGGACCATTATTCAAGAATTAGAAAGCTTTAAGTTGAATTCCGTTCCCATTAAAAAGCACTGGCACTATCCGAAACAAGATGGAACTGCATTCATTACGATGAATTTTGCTATGGCTTTTCATGTGAACTGAAATGTTTCCTTTTATTTCTTGATTTTTTTCTTGACTGCTTTCTAGAATTTGTTCCTTTGATCGTTGTGTAGGAGTGAATGATAATTGAAGTTTCAATTATCTTTGCCACAAATCAATTTTGAACGACAACTTCTAAAATTATGCTTCTTCAAACATCTTCCACATAGTGGATGTTCTCCCACAGCTGTCCATTTATAAGTACGATTGAGATGTAGCAAACGGCTACGGAACTAAAATCCCTTTGCAAATGCAGCATCTGTATTTTAAGTCATTGTTGTTTTCATAAACTTGGGATTTGTTTAGACGCAAGACCTCGAATAGGCCATTTAGTCTCTACGGATTGAGATAGGCCGGTAGTGCAACATATTAATGCCCCAGTTGAGGAGTATAGTTGGAGGTAGCTTGTTCTCATGTTTCGTCAGAAGCTTTCCATGATGGGTGATGGGCTTGGGTGATGGTGCTGTACTTAGCTTCTAAAGTACCGTTGTAACGATAAAGTCTAGTTTTGAGTCTTGACACAACTTGACGAAAACAGTTTGGTTGCAATTGTAGCCATTTAACATCAGGTTTTGCTTTTCAAGTTGGTTACAAGGAAAATAATATTGCGCATTTTAAATGTTTGGCATTTAACATAGTTACTTTATAAAGCTATTTTTAAAAGAAGAAGAGATGTGGCCGATTTGGATGATCTTGATGACCTCCTTGACTTTTCTTTCAATTATATAAGCAAATGGGATTTAAGATTTCTGAAACAATATAATGACTTAATAAAAACAGAACCTTCTTTAATTGTTTTTAATTATTTACAGTAAAGTATAACTTCAATTACTTACTTCTTATTTTACTTGAATTTCCAACTAAAGGGTGATTTTTTAGCTATTATCTTTTTGGCAACACTGGTTCAAACAGCTGACGCACGTTTCGTGTTTTGTTTCACTGTCAAACATCTTCAGTTTGGTCTATAATTTAACCATGAATCGTCTTACAAATGAACAACGCTTGCAAATTATTGAATTTTTATTATCAAAATGCATGCTCCGTTAAGAAAGTTCATCGCGCGCTTCTTCCAGCGAGCGACGAAGCTCAATTTTGGCTCAATGGGTACGTAAATAAGTAGAATAATTGTCGATTTTGGAGTGAATATCAGTCAGAAACATTGCAAGAGCTACTAATGCATCCAGAAAAAGTCACAGTTTGGTGCGGTTTATGGGCTGGTGGCATCATTGGACCGTACTTCTTCAAAGATGATGCGAATCGTAACGTAACTGTGAATGGTGAGCGCTACCCTGAGATGATATCCAACTTTTTTTGCCCAAAATGCAAGAGCTTGACTTGCATTACATGTGCTTTCAACAAGACTGTGCCACACAGCACGCGCAACAATGGAATTATTGAGAGGCGAGTTCGGTGAACATTTTATTTCACGTTCGGGGTCGGTCAATTGGCCGCCTAGATCGTGCGATTTAACGCCTTTAGACTATTTTTTGTGAGGCTATGTTAAAGCTCATGTCTATACAGACAAGCCCGCTTCAATTGACGCATTGGACGACAACATTGAAGCATTTATTCGTGAGATACCGGCCGTAATGTTGGAAAGTGTATGCCAAAATTGGACTAAGCGGATGGACCATTTGAGGCGCAGTCAAGGTCAACATTTGCATGAAATAATCTTTAAACATTAAATTATATGGAGCGTAATATCGATTCGAATAAAGATTTCATGCATTTTTCTGAATTGTATGCTTTTTTTTTTGAAAAAAATTCCTATAGCTTTTAAAAAATCACCCTTTATAATAAACCAAAATGACTCATGATGAACTGTCAAACGCCCGACCGAATAGAAAATATGAGTAGATCTACCTTTGCTTTGGCTTGGCATTGGTCCGACGTTTACGATATTACGGTATAAAGCGGACGCAAAGCTTGATGTATAATTTCAGATTGCCTCATAAGAGTCCGTTGTTTCTATTCGAAATGTCAAAGCCTGACCGACCGAATGCAACGTTAAGGTTTAGCAATAGTCGTTGAGTCAGCTAACGATAGTCATTTCCTTCTTGAGTTGGGAAGTGCTGTTCGTAATAATTATTTCGAGGAAGAAATCTGAAAACGTTTTCTTTTTTGATTCGTGAAGTCCGTTTGAGTCAAAAATTATTCTGACATCATAAGAATTGAGCTCTTGTGCTTTAGCTTAAGCGTTTGGTAGGCCTTAAGAATAAATATAAAATAATATGTTAGAAAAAGTACTGTACCGGCGGAGATTCAGCTTTTCCTTGACATTATTGTAGTTTTCTTATACAGAGTTATTTCCCTGTCTAAGAACACTGTGTTCTTTTTCGATAGTATGTAGGAGTCTTTTGCCTGCATCCGCGAAATCTAATTATGATAAAATGGCATCTAGATTAAGGACGCATCGTAATTTATTAAAATATCATTAGCTCCAACATAAATTGTATTCCTCAATAGAATCAATGCAGCGCATATCTCTTACTACCTGGTGTATGTAATGACACGGCAATTTTCTAAAGAAACTTTTGGTTTGCAAAGTTGTTTAGCCATATACTCGTACTTTCTCAAATGGTTCTTTCATACAAATCACTTGTTTGTTAATTGCGTCAACTTTTAATGCGTCTGTACTGTCTTGAGTTATGTAGATTGTAGGTACTATTTCTGATAGTATTTTATTTTAAATCTCTTATGATATGATATTTCTTGACAATTTATTTATTATTTTAAACATTTTTTAATAATAATTTCTTACTTCTTAATTAATTTTCTCCTTCTTATACGGTTTGAAGTTCGATTTTTTCTCTCCGTGTTGATCAATATCAGGAAACTCTTCATTGTGCTGCTTTCTCCTATCTTTGATGCAGGATACTTTTTCTCACTGATTCTAAAGTTTACTTTATTAATAAAAATATTATATTATCTTAATTAAACTACTAAATTCTTAAAACATGACACGCAGCTTAACCGAAGTAGTTTATGATATCAAAAGAAGTGAGTATTGTGGCACCGTGTGGCTTCCCCTTTTATGCCTCTTGGTTTAGGAAGTGTGAAATAGAGTTCATATAAGATTTCTTTGATGCTTGTTTATGCGAAGTATGCGTTATCTTCTGGTACGTGGTATGTTTGTTTGTCATGTTTATTTTCGTTTGGTTTTGTATTTAGTTCGTATCTTTTGGTAACTCGGTATTGCTTGGTGACTAAACTTATATATATACATATATCTGTATGTATTCTTAGACTTCCAATAAGGCAATTTTTTTTTTTAATTTTGGATGGTTCAGAAGGACCAATGTGTTTCTCTTGTCAGTTCAAATTAAACTATAATTTCCAATAAATTGAAATAAAACTCATATTCTTTTAAAAACATTATAAAATACTTTTATTCTAGTCGTGTTGGGTAGAAAGTTCCCGAACAAGTAAACTTTTTGCCAAAAAAAAAGGTTTAACTTTACAAATTAATTGCATTAAATTTATTACAAGTAGGTACTTATATAATATCAAGAATGCCATTTAAATGTCAATAACAATTCATTTGTATGGTGAATTCACAATAATAAACTAAGTCTGGTGAAAAATATTGATGAACTTAAAATTTTTAATAATTTTTAAAATATCGTAAACAGAGGCAAATTAAAGAATTGCAATCAAATTTGGATAAATTATTATAATAAACGAAAAATAAAGCTGAATTCTAACAAGTTGAAAGCAATTATTTTTTTAGTAGAAAAAGAAAGCATTGTTACCTTCCAAGCTTACAGTTAATGGTGTGGATGTAAGTTAAAACAACGTAATAATATGATAAAGCACAAAGTAGTATTTCAAGCAATCCTTCTGTACTGATGCCAGGTTTGGAGAAATTTTGCAAAAATGCAGCTTACAAAATTTTAAGTATCACAAAATAACCTACTCAAAATGGAGCTGAATATCTCACGATACCATTTCATTCTGTACATGAGAAGGCAAGTGTTAAAATGATTTCCCCCAGAATCAACAATTTAACTAGAGTTTTTAAAATTGCATTCATCTGATAATCCACTTGTCAGTCAATTGATTCATTAAAGATTTTTTTGATTTAACTTGTAATAAATGTTTAGTCAATAGGGTCAAAGGGGGTAATTGTAAACGATTTTGCATTTTTTTATTTTTTTTCACTTGTAATGTTTGTAACAGCTTAACCATGCAATGTCGAACATTTTTGTTTATGCTACTTAAGTCTGGATTGTATTATCTATCAAAGAGTAATAATCTTAATGACGTTTGTTAATTAGTTTTCATAAAATTTGATGTTTACATTTACCCCCCTAGATTTTTAAGTAAACGAGAAAAATGGGGTAAATGAAAACGGTACCAGTCGTCCTACCATTGTGGAAAGGGGTAACCAAGTTCTCTGTCCTTATATATGTATGTACCTACTAGACCAAGGAGATCATCCTTATCGCAAGGGTAACCAGCACGAGATCTGAAATAAGGCACCTTGCTATAGTGCCCTCCACGTCTGACGAAAGTGCTGGTTTTTTGCCTCTAGATATAATGGCAGTAGGATTTTTCCCTTCATCGATCCTCTGACGTGTATGATGGAGCTGTGGTCTTTGGTTGATATGTACGTGGCATTTTTTTGATATAAAATATTCTTAGATCAACACCAAAGCCATTGAAAATGAATGTTTACAATTACCCTAAATTGTTCACTTTTACCCCATTTCGGTGTTTACATTTACCCATGATAGCGACATAATGGGGTAATTGTAAACAGCCAATAACTTTTAAATTTTGTTATACAGGCAAATAAAAACATATAGCATGCATTTTTACTCATATTCCACTTTCTTAAAGATAAAATTTAAATTACTTCGATCGCCTTTGTTTGTTTTGCAACAATTTTAATTAGCACTGAAAAACTTAAAAACGCAGAAAAACGAAAGACTCAAGGAAACGAACAAAACATGAATAACCCTTTGACAGATAAGGCCTTCCAGGCGTCAATATGATTTAAATATAATGTCTTTTCAAATAATTTCATGGCATGCTTCAAATTATAAACGGTTTTGAGAAAATAAAGTGTGTTTACAATTACCCCTGTTTACAATTACCCCCCTTGACCCTACGTATTTGTTTAAAAATATATTGTTAATTTCTTGTAATTTATCCTTTTCTAGTTGTCAAACAATCTGTTTATTTATAAATTAAGTAATTTATTTATTAAATTCCTATTATCCTTTATGTATCTTCTTGTTAACTTACTTATTTACTCAATTTATTCATTTATCGATTCGTTGACTAATTTAAAAACGATTGATTACTAACCAGCTATTGCTCGCGATGGGCAAGCTAATGTCGCTTGCGAGCTCCGTTGCAAGCCTATTTATATTGATTCAATGGTACACATTTATCTAGGAATTGAAATTTGAAAGGAATTTCATTACAAAACCCTGAATTTGAGCGAGGAATCCAATAACAAGAAATTGAATATGAAATTGTACCGAAGTTTAAAACAGGGTAAATATATTTGTTTTTCCATAGCTAATCTACGCTGCGACTTTGTGTGACGCTAGAACTCAAAGCAAACTCTTTGTTATAGAAAGTCATAAATTGAATTAAATGCATATTCATTATTTAAAAATTGTGTATGTAGTGCAAAATAGGTTTGAATTTGTGATTAAAAATAATGAACACAAAGAGCCTTTAAATTAAACTTACTTAACGCTTTTTCAGTATTTTGTTTTATTTAATCAAACATGTCAGTTTATTAACCTTGTTCTATTAATACAGGTAAATTATTAATATTAAGTAAGGGTTGTATTTCTATAAAATATTCAAAATAAATCCTTATTAAAGATTAATTGGGTGGGTATTTAGGTAAATAATTGTATAAAGTGTGTTAAAGCATTACAAAAACATTTACAAAATAATTTGAATTTTGAAAGCTATTGAAGAACTTACTAACCACAAGCTTTTTTCTATACTAACACTATAAAACATGATGAATTACAATAAATAAATACAAACAAAATTTATTACATTAATGAAAAATAATGTTTTAATAAATATATACCAGGGGAATAGTCGGTATATCTGCGTATCCGCACATTTGTCATATATAAAAAAGAAAACAAATATTCAATACTATAAACTCCATAACATTATGTTGCATAGATAAGATTTAGTAAATAATTTGATTTAAGAAAGTTACAAGTTCAATAAGAATAAGGTGTAACAACAATGACACTCTCTTCAGGGGCAAAATCATTTTGAGAACATTTTTTTTATGAAAATACAACACAAAAAATATTTTTAAAAAAATGTATGATCAAAGCGGTATTATTTGTTTCAAATGATTACAAAAAAAAAAAAACAATTAGAAAAATTAAAACGGAGAAAAACAAAAACATACATGTACACATATATCATTTATTATTGTGTCTATTTTCTGTTGCTTCAGCGTAACATTTTTGTATTATTATTTATTTAAATTTAAAAACAAAATTAAATGTTAAGTCATAAATAGATAAGAGAGTCCCAAATTGCAAAAGAACTCACCTCGCGTTGTGACCCAACAGGATGATATTTCTGTAAATATAATGAAATATCGAAAAGTTTACGAATAAAATAACTAAGTATAACCAGTATGTAAAAATCTTCTTTAAATTACTTCACAAAAAACTAAGCATCAAACATAACACTTGTAAACTTGAAATATATATGTTGAAACTACGCATACAGTGGTAAAAAATAATTAAAAACGAACTATTTCTTATGAGACAAGGCTTATAATTTTATTTGTATTAATACAAATTTTGGGTTTAAAATTTGTATTTTATTAATTTTTCATTAAACTTTATATTTAAAATAAAAAAATAAATTTTATTAAAAAAAATATATAATTCGATGTTTCTTCAAAAAAATGTTTTAAATATAATTAGAAACAATTAGATTATGTGAGTGTTGCGGTATAACGTAATACATTTAAGGATTTTTTTTAAACATTTACTTAATTTTCTTTTCTTTTTCAATGCCCTTTTTACATCTGTTCAGAAGTTTTTAATCGCATTGAGATTCAGACTTTGAGCTTGCCACTTAAGATCTTGGACATTTGCATCCTCAAACGAACGCTTTACAAGACGTGAAGTGTGCTTAGGATCGTTGTCCTGCTGGAAAATGTATGATACCGGCAAAAACTCAAATGCATAGGGCTCCATATCGTTTTCCGGGTTGCTCTTTCTTATAATGGAAATAATGCATTCCTTGCTTAATGAGAATAATTGGAACAACCCCATGCACAGTGTGACAATTTCGCTATTTAGCGGGATTTAATTGAAAAAAAGACTTGCACAATTGTAAACAAAAACCGGTTTTTCTTGCAGCTAACACCTCCCACTTAACTATGACTATGACCAAATTTGTTTGTAGAATCATGTGCAACAAAAAAAAATGATGTCAAAGTTCAATTTGTGTTCAATTTATTCATTACAAGGTATGGTGTGAGAGCAAGTGTTTCATATTTGGTTGCAAGTGGTACGCGTGATTTTAATTGAAAGTTTTATTGTTAATTAATTGATATATACTTCTAATGAATACAAAAGAAAGTTTATTTTGGATATTGGAATCTTTTTATTAAATTAAGAAGGGAGGAGACAAAAATGATTGGTAATTTTTATGCGTTTTATGCATTCATTAGAGCGAAATTACAGTTGTTCAGTGTTATTCAAGTTGAAGACCCTATTTGTTGTAAAGCCATGTATGTTGGCTACCAAAAAGTGTTTTAACTTTTTGCGCACAGGTGCGACACCCATACTAAATTTTCAATTTTTTTAAGATGGCTACCAAAATTACGAAGAAACAAATTTATGATGTTTGGATTTCTAAGATCAAAATTAAGCGCTTTGATGCAGTATTTTCTTTTTTATGAGCTTCTTTAGTAATAATATGTTTTCTGAGGACGCAATCAAGTCAATAAAGACTACCTTTAAAAACTTATGCTTGAGGTTTGACGAAAGGATGGCCAAAAGTGGTCGCCATCGAGATCGCTTCGAAAGTACTAATTGTTCGTGGTTGAATGAAACCCTACCACTCCCACAAACAGTTTTAGATGAAATTCCTTCTTCATCTCGGGAAAACAAGGTAGGAAGACCAAGAAAAAACTTTGATCAATGCTGTGAAAGAAGCAAGAAGAGAAAAGTACAAAACCTATTAGATTCGTTTAGCTCTACAGAAATTTCAATTGCGAATGAACTAAACCTTAGAAGAGCAGGAAAAAGAAATACTGCTATCGCAATAAAGCAATTGTCAACATGTTCTCCAAAAAGAAGTTTGTTTATTTTTAAATTTAAGTGCATTAAGGTTCATAAGATTGATTTGGTTGTTTTAAGTATTTTGATTAGGGTTTGGAGGGTTATTTATGGATGCTTAAGTAGCATCATATAACAATTGTAAGAAAAGCACTAGAAACTACTACTTCTGGCTGTATTTAAATGTCTGCAGATGAAGCGTTAGCAATGATGACAGACTCACAGATATCTACTCACCAATATGAAATAATACGCCAGAAAATAAATAAAACTGTTCCACATTTATTACCCTCTTATCACAAAATTAAAGAGGCCAAAACAAAGTGCTACCCCGATAGCAGAACTGTAAGCAAATCTTCTGCTGAATGTGGCTTACAAAGGTTACTAAATCATAGTGTTAAGCGTATATTTTTAGCTCATAAAGACGTGTTGAATTCTATTGATGATTTTAAAACAGGTTTAAAAGAAATATCACTGATAATAAAATGGGGTTGTGATGATGCTCAGCAAAAGCCATACAAACAAAAATTTTCGTCATGTGATCATTTCCATGAAAATCTGTTCAGTGTATCTATGGTGCCCATTCAAATGTTTTGTTTGAAGGAAGAAACCAAAATAGTACTTTGGCAAAACCCAGCCCCATCATCAACAAGGTATGGCAGGCCTATTAAATTAAGTTTTGCAAAAGAATCGACCGAATTGATCAAACGTGAAGTAGATTCAATTCAACATCAAATAAACACCATATTGCCTATTGAGATAAATCAGGACAGCTTTCATATCTTAGTCAAACCAGTTTTCTTACTTACTATGATTGACGGCAAAATATGTACTGCTTTGTCATCTGTAACCAGTGTTGCCAGAAACACCGATTCATCGTAATTCTCCTATACCTATTCTCCGTATTTTTGGACCTATTTACGATACACCGATTTTTGATCTAATTATGACAATTTTCCCCGATTTTCGATGTTTTATATAAAAAAGTATTTTAATGTATTTTCATCTCTGAAATTTACATAATTTATAATTGTATCTACTAGAAATTTGAGTACTTTTTAATTAATTTATTAATTATCAACTGATTTATTAGCAACAAAAATCTTAAGCACGGTGGTAAGAATATGTATTAATTTTAAGATTTATGATTTTTGTTTTGATCTCTCGAGAGTTATTGCTGCGTATGCAAAAACATTGCATTCGACAATTATAACCAACTTTATTGAAAAGAATAGGCGTTTTTTATTGGTAAATTTATACGCAGCGCAGCAAAATCTTACACACTAAACAACAACAAAGAAATAGTGTGGATAAATAAGGCAGTAAAAATAGTGCATATAAATAGTTCAGATAAAGTTTTGGAATGCTTGGAATAGAATGACTCTTCATCCAGTTCCAGAAATATTTTTTACTTAAAGGTTGGCAGGATTTTATTATTTGGGGATGCGTTCGTATTTTTCTTGTGCTCTGTTTTCACTAGAATAAAAATAAATTGGTTTGAAATATTAATCTACGATTAGACTGTCAACGTAAATATTCAATGCTTTGACTACTTGACATCACCCAAAAATCATCAATAATCACAGTGCTATCTCTAAATTTATTGACGTGTGATGTGTGTTAGGACTCGTCCAAAATCAAAGCGAAACATTTGAGGCGAAAACCAAACTTTCGTGATTGGTCGGGTTTAAAGGCTCTCCCAAACCAACCCGAAAGTGGCACATTCGCCGACGACGCACGCGGCATTGTTTATTTGTCATTTTTGTTGTCATTGTGAATGATTCGCCCTGATTTGCTTCGCGTCATAGTTATCGCAGTGTAAGTTTATTTTGAGAAGAGAAAGTTTAATTGTGGCGCTAAATGTTTCGCGTTGATTTGTCCCCTTTCACACAGGAAAACTGAGTTGCCAGCAACTGGGAGCTTGTAGGCAAGACGGGCTTACGGGGAAGGACAAAATCTCCCCTCACACCCTTCTTTTGGCTTTTAGTGCCTGTCTACATTGGATTTTTAAGGCTGGGTTTTATTATGTTCGTTGTGTACATACGATGAAGAGAAAATCAATCTGCACATCCCTATCGCACACCCTTGAAATCTATCTATCTTTCACTCATATAATACAAAATCTTTCATGTTGAATCCAAGAGTATTGTTTGCATTTGGGCTGTAATCTACCCATCTCTCTTTTTTTCACTCGCATATAATCTACCTGTTTCACTGCTTGCACCTAACATTAAAAATTTAATGTGGACAGGCACTCTTATGTCGTTTCAATCTTTCAATTCATACTCAACTCTATTCTGACTGGACCTGCATGTACACTTTAACTTGAACTCTTATTCAACTTTACATAAAAACAATAATACTTTTTCAACACATCCCTTGAGTACGTATTTTCAACAGCTGATTTTGACATAAGTATGATTGCACAGATACCAACTTGAAGATGTAAAATAAAAGTGCATATAATAGTGAACATATGTTTTATTCACACTTTCCATTACTGCACTTACTTTCCATTACTGCACTAGCTAATAATATACCAATAAAATACGCCTAATATTGATTATAAAAAACAATTAATTGGGTTTGCGGCGGATGGAGCAAATAATATGACTCGCAGTAAAAATTCGGTTCCTTCTTTGCTAAAGGGTGACTGCCCAAATCTAGTAGTTTTTAAATGTGTCTGCCATTCATTTGCCCTCTGTGTATCTTACGCCTGCTTAAAACTTCCTCCAATTGTTGAAACAATGTGTCGGTATATTTACAACTATATTCAAAATAGTCCAAAAAGGGTGGCAAAATATCAAGATATTCTAAAATTATTGGAATACAAGGCATATAAACTTCTCCATTCGTCGCAGACGTTATCATTGGAATGCGTTGTTTCCAGAATATTAAAATTGTATGAACCCCTTAAGATATACTTCTTGAAGCGAATATAGATAATCTCGAAAGTGGTAAAGTAATTTTAATGTATCTACAAGATCCTTTAAATGGATTGTATCTAAAATTCTTAAGCTTTGCTCTTCCTCAAGTTAATAAATTGAACCGACTTTTTCAAAGCGAAGAAGAGAAAAAAATCTTATTGCAAGTTGTGAAGTCGAACGATTTAAAAATAACTGTATAAGTTTCTACGTCGAACTATGCGAACATATACTCAAAAGATTTGATTTTAAAAATAAATTGTTTAAAGCTTTGACCTTATTGGAACCTAAATAGACCGTAAATAAACAAATTGATTCATTAAGTAATCTTTTTAACTTGTTTGATAATATTATTCCTTCCTAAGATATCCAGAGAATTGATTTGGAATATAGGGAAATACGAAATCTTGATTTTGAAAATTTATTATCTGAGGGAATTGAACAGAAATATTTTGGACGATTGTGTGCTCAATCAAAAAATGCAATCAAACTTTAGCTTTTCCATTGATGGCTCGATTTAATTCATCGGTATTATCGTTACCGAATTCATCCGCTAACGTGGAGAGAACTTTTTCGCAAATAAATTTGATTAAGACGAAAATAAGAAATAGGCTAGATGTTGATACTTTACAAGGAATATTACTTTCTAAGAATTACCTGAAGTTCAAATATTGCAATTGCTTAAACTTAAAAGTGTCTGATGATTTGTTAAAAAAATTCAAGCAAAATAAATATATCTAAAAATAATACAAATTAAGATACTTATATGAACCTAAGCCGTTGGTTTATAAGAAACTTGAATCCTTGGAGTATTTGTTAGCTTACATATGGATATGTACATATTACTTTTTTCATTTCTAAGCTAGCTAGGTGCTATAAGCACTTAATAATTAAGTTTCTTGTAAGCCAATGCCCCATAAAAGACTGTAAATTTAATATAACAAGGGAAATATTTATTATTTATTATTAAGTTTTACGTTTTGTGTCCAAAGAATATGAATTTTAATTAAAAAGCATAATAAAACAAAAAATATCAATTGTTACGCATTAAATAACGTATTCAGTACCTCCGAAATAAAAATATTTAATTTTAATGTAACCAAGCAATATTACTTATTATAATTAATTTAAATGAAATAAAATAAGTCATGATACAAATGAAACAAAAAGTTTTTTATTTTTTGTAATAGGAAATCTGAATTTATTTTCATAGTTAATGAAAAACACATTCTAAAAAAAGAACATTCAGAAAAAATTGACAGAAAGCTTATCTTTGTCATGAGTTGTAGGGTTAAAAAAAGGCCCGATTTACACCGATTTCTAATGTGAAAATCTCACGATTTCAGTAAATGTTTTCTGGCAACACTGTCTGTAACGTCTTCATCTCAAACCTGTTATATTTGCTCTGCAAAACCTTCCGAAATGAACAACCTAGCCAATCTTTCGAGGAAGTCTCTGGACCAACAAGCAATGTCATTCGGATTAAGTCCCCTTCACTCTTGGATCCGATTTATGGAGAGTGTACTTCACATTGCGTATAGATTGGATGTGAAAATTTGGCAAGTAAGAGACAAGGCTCCTAAAGAAAAAGTCAAAGCTAGAAAAAAACTAATTCAAGAAAGGTTCAGAAGTGAAACTGGTCTATTGGTCGATATGCCAACTCAACAGTCAGGCAATACGAATGATGGGAACACGGCTAGACGATTCTTCAGAGATGAAGTGAAAACTGCCGAAATTACGGGAATAGACATAGATATGATCAAAAAGTTTCATATCATCTTAGAAGCTCTTGGGTCAGGGTTTCCAATTGAATTAAATGCCTTCGAGAGATTTGCAACAGAAACAAGGGAACTTTATCTAAAAAAGTATGGCTGGTATTATATGCAAGTTAGTGTGCACAAGGTCTTATTTCATGGAAAACAAATAAAAACAACTTTCGGAGGAAGCTCAAGAAGCCAGGAATAAGGATAATAGAAAATATAGAAAACTTTTCACCAGAAAAACTTCGCGTGTCGACACAAATATAGACCTTCTTAACAGGTTGTTAGTATCATCGGATCCATTTTTAGCAAGCATAAGATGCATCCCAAAAAAAAAAACAAGAAGTGCTCCAATTGCTAGACATACCAAACGAGTAAAAAACGTGAAATGTTTGGTTTTTTATGTTGTTTTTTTGTTGAAAATTGTCTAGATATGTTTATATAATTTATCAAATTCTTTCCTATAAGCAATTATAATAAAATAAAAAAAAAATTAACAAAAACATTCATTTCTGAGCGTTATTAATTTAATTCCGCTAAATAAGCGAAATGTCACACTGTGCCATGCCAAGAAAACGCTCCCCAAAGTATGACATTACTGCCACCGTGGTTTATGGTTTTGATTGTGTATTAAGGATCAAGTTATTTATTTATTGGATGCCGCACATAATATTTTCTATCCGATCCAAAGATTTTAAATTTGGATTCGTCGCTTCAGAACACTTTTTTCGAAATAAAAGTGGTTTTTTACATGAGTTTTTGACACGCATGGTTTCTTGCGAGCAATGCATCCTCGCAAACCTGCTTCAAGAAGCCGATTCTTACAGTCCGTGTTGTTATTTTGCGTTGTAAGTATTTAGTTGAATGGAAACGGCTGCATGAATATCCTTACTGGTGGCAAAAGGATTGTTGTCAGTGAATCTTTGTTGGGGAAGGTTGCCCCTGTGTTGTGCGTCTCCGTTCTGCCTGTGCTCGTTCTTTTTTTTATTTTGTATTGTTTGCAAATCGTGTCGTGGAGCAGTTTATTTATTTTGTATCCTCAACTTACAATAATAACAATTATACATATTCACAAAAAGTTTTATAAACAAACAAAAAAACAATAATTTACCACAACAAAAAAATCACATATTAATTAACAAGTGTTTCAAAAAAAAAACAACAACAAAAATCAATAGTACATACCCAAATAAAACATCAATAAAGAAATCACGCCACTCAAGAGCAACAAAAAAAACATCAACAACAAAAAAAATGATAAGCCACTCAGCACAGCACATCACAGTGAGTACCATCCTATCCTTACTTTCCCCTTCTTCACAGTTGCACAGCCTAGTTTATGTATCAATTACAATTGGAATTGGTGCATATGCTAATCTGTGTTTCAGCAGATTATTTGAATTGAATTTACTGTTTTGCATCACAGGGTCGGATCGGTTCTCGTCACTGCTAAGGCATAACACTAGCAGTGAAGGGTATTGATAATTATTCTGTGTTTCAATTCAGTGAATTTTATTTTTTCATCTCTATCTGTATTGGTTTTAGACATTTTTTTTATTTGCATTGACTGGACAATTCAGAGTAGATTATTGTAATATTCGTGGGCTAAGGGCAAATTTTTTGTTGGCATACCGCCATACTGTTTCATACAGGCCAGCTGTTTTGGCACTAAGTGAAACCCAAGTAGGTAAGGATTCGGATCCTGCTGAATTTTGTATCCATGGGTATAGCTTGGTGCCTTTATTCTTTTCCCACTATGGCCTCGCCATATACATTAGGAATGATGTTGCTTATCAGCTCTTACCACAATATGGTCTTTGCATCAATTCCTTTTTTAATTATATGTTTAAATTCTCCATAAATAAGCAAATCATTCACTACTACTTCCTTTATCGAAGCCCAAATTTAGACAGAGTATCAATTTCTCGTGAATTTGATGCTTTGTCTGATTCCATCCAAAGAATTGTTTCGTTCTATCCTCGCACTGATATCGTTGTTACGGGCGATTCCAATGTACACAATTCTTCATGGCTTCAACATTTTGGCCAGACAACAGCCGATGGAGTGTGTGCAGAAATCTTCGCTGAGTTGAACCACCTAACTCAGCTGGTCAACGAGCCCACCCGAATATCGGACGTTGAAGGTCGAGCAGAAAACACTCTTGACTTGTTTCTTACCTCTGACCCTGATAAGTACACTGTTAGTGTTCTTTCTCCTCTAGGCACATCTGACCATTGTGTTATATCAGCAAATTTCTCGTGTAAAAACTGTTCAGTTAAAGAAAGAGCTCCTAAGAGAAACGTCTGGCAATACGAGAAAGCCAACTGGGACGGTCTCAATAATTACTTCAGGATCTTTAACTGGCCACTATGCTTCCTCGATAGTGATGTTGACGCCAGCGCTGATATGATCACAAGTTTAATTCTCCTGGGAATGAGAACTTTTATACCAAACAGGGTTAAAAGTATCAGACCCAAGGAAAACGCATGGTTTGATGCGAGCTGTAAAGAGGTTATTAGGGTTAAAGAGGTAAGTTTCCGTTGCTATAAAGCCAACCGTACTGAGGAAAGCCGGAAAAAGTTCAAACAAGCCAGGAAAGCCTGCAACGCCCATATTCGTCGGACCAAATTTTTACATGACCAAAATTTACTGCAATTTCCCAAAGGCAGTCAAAATTTTTGGTCATTTGTAAAAAACATGAGGAATTCTTCCTCTTCATCGGTTCCTACGCTCGTTGTCAATGACACTCCTTTTGTTACCTCTTTAGAGAAAGCTAATCTCTTTGCTAGGCAGTTCGCCGCCAATTCTACGGCATCAAATGCTGCAAATATAGGCTGACAAATAAAAATCGTTTTGATAATGTAAAAAAGTGGGCACTTTTTTACATTTTTAAAAACGATTTTTATTTGTCAGCCTATTTACAGCATGTTGAAATACAGAATTTTAAAAACAGATTACTTTTATAAAGAATACATCGTAATATTTTTTCATTGGCATAATGTTCTAATATACTTTCCTTGAACAATAACATATGATAATTCATAAGTCTTTGAATTTTTGTTGTTGTTGTAAATACATTTGTATATACAATTCATAGATTGTTACTTATAAATATTATGATATGACTTATTAATGTATTCTGTTTTTTTACTTGTTCGGAGTTTTAATAAATGATATAATGTACAATGTACATGCGGAAATCGAGTTCTGCCTTTGTTGTTCTCTATAATGGAAGCTTAAGAGCGGAATTTTGCAAAAATACAGTACTTTTAGATAATATTTTGCTCATACAGCATTTTGAAAAGAAGAATTTTGAGATACAGTATTATCAGATACAGTTCTTTGAAGAATTTTAACCATACAGTATTTTAAAATACAGCATTTCGACCCGCTCCCTCACCAACAACCTCTTGTGGAATGATCACATACGCGATGTCGCCAAAAATGCCGCAAGGTGTTTGGGTTTCCTTAGGCGATGCAAGAAATATTTCCCCCCTTATGATCTGGTTCTTATCTACAAGACTTATATACGTCCAAAGCTTGAGTATAACTCCCATCTCTGGGCCGGTGCTCCTGCGACTTACTTAAGCCTCTTGGATAGTATTGAACGTAGAGCATTTAAATTGATAGATGATAATATCATCATAAGTTCATTTACTTCGCTTGAACATCGTCGTAAGGTCCCTTTTTTACCGTTATTTTAACGGCTTATGCTCTAGTGAAATAGCCAGTTGCATTCCTCCCCTTAAACAGTTCAACCGTAATACTCGCGCTTCTAGGAATGCTCATCAGTATACCCTCGAGCCCAACTTCGGCCGTACTGTCAAATACAGAGATTCGTTTTTTAGCCGTACTACGCGAATGTGGAATGCCTTACCACACTCTGTCTTTCCTAGTCATTGCAATATTCAGGAATTCAAAACCAATGTGCACCGACATCTCCTTTTAAACCCTCTCTCCTCTTCCTAGTGCTCACACTGTGACTCTGCATAATAAGGGTAGTAATATCCCCTTGAGTGTGTGCTTATTAAAAAAAAAAAAAAAAAAAAAACGGTTTTTATCAAATGTGTAACCTATTTTTTAATTATTAAAAATTAAAAATGACGAAACAAAACACAATTCTTCTATTTTTTATCATTAATAATTATTTTTCCATCCTGCATTTGTAGATATGAAACTAAATTGATAATTTATAAAAATACAAAACTACATGCCGAAAGTTGATGGTAAAAAGCTGATAGCACAGCAAAATAAGGGTTTCATCTAGGAATGAGAGATAGTAAGCTTTACACTCGTTTATACCTTTCTACCATTCGAACGTTTGTTAGTTCCAAATACCTCTGTTCATCCTTTATAATCTTCATATCTCCAGAAATAACAGATATTTAGTTCAGGGTAAAATTTAAAAAAAAATAGGAACATACAACAATTTCATCTAAATTGGTTTAGCGGTCCCAATATCTTTACGGAAAACAACTTAAACCTCGGTTTCTAATAGCATACTCCTTGAACTTATTTAAATAACAATTTGACTTATCACACTAAATATATTGTAATGTAAATGTCATTGATAAGTAGTCAGTGTGGGTCGAATCTCAGCCTTTTTTTGGTTTTAATAATAAATAAGGCTCATATACTCTATACGGTTGAAGATTATACAACTAAAAAAAACTAATTTGCACACTTCAAGAAAAAACATTTTTTTATTTATAAAAAGACAAAAATTGTAGCAAAATGTTAGTGAAGGCGTTAAAATCTTTAGAGGTATTGAAACGCTTGGCGAACCATAGCATACGATGCAGATACGAGTTCTTATGACGCATTTTACGCAGCAAAGATGGAAGATATGTATATAAAATGAAAATTTTTAAAATTATAAAGTCCACCCATGATCATATCCTTTTACAAGCCGACATTGATAGTTTCACATTTTGGTGTGGGAAAAATAGCCTTGCCCTCAACCCTTTAAAATGCCAGACGATAACTTTTACTAAAAAACAAATCGTTAGTGTATTTGATTATTTTATATCACAGCAAAAACTCTGTCGCGTCTCCACATTTAAAGATTTAGGTGTTTATCAATTCAACATAATTTAATTTGCTTTGCCCTAAAGGGTCTTCCTTGGGAAGATCCTTATGATTTGCCTCCCTATGAACATCGTATTCTACTTCTTCAAATGCAATCTCTCCATCAAAGGCGTGTTAATAATGACTTAGTATTTTTTCATCAACTCATTAATGATGAAATTTATGCACCTTTTTTGCTATCTTGTATACATTTGAATTACCGAGGCGGAACTCATCACCTGCGTACTTTTGACTCTATACATATTGACTTCCATAGAACTAACTATGGAAAGAAGGAAGCTTTAAGTCGAATGAGCATTTTATATAACTTAAACTGTTCATGGATTGATTTAAATTTAAAATCATTGTTTAAAACCAGTGCTCCACTATCGTAAATGTCTTTGTTTTATTTTTTGTTGTTCTGTAATAAATTCATGTTAAATGTTAATTATGTTTTGTATTTTGTGCGTGTGTTAGGATTTAATTGTATTATTATCTTACTAACAACTAACACATGCACTTATGAAAAGCTTCTGATCGTAGTTTGAAGCTTGCTATAAGCTAACTACTTTCTGAAAATTCTGAAGTGTAAAAAAAAAAAAAAAAAAGTTTAAAGCTTACTATATCTCATTCTAAAGTTGACTCCTTTTTTCGCCGCATTTGGATGAACTATGGCTCAAAACAAAGCAAAATAAAAGTATAAACATAATTGAATGTATAGTTTATTTGTATGTTAAAATAATTCCTTTTTCCATATACATATGTATATGGAAATAGAAAATTTTTAAAAGTTAAAAAAAAAACACACACGATAAAGTATAATAATTTATTCAGATCAGATTGAAACTTAAGAAAATCGCAGTAATTAAATATATTATTTATTTAATCGAAAAAATAATTACAAAATTGTGAAACCATGCAAGTTCATTTAAAAATATTCGTAAACAAAATTTGTGTAAAAGAGTTTTTTTTTTTTTTGATTCCCGAAAATCGTTGAAGTTGGAATTTAATGCAAGGTCACCCATTTACCTATTGATATGAAATAAAAACTTATTCCAGCGGCTGTTAGAAAGATGAAGCTAATAAGGTCTAAGGATCTCTTTTGCATCCTTATACTTCAAAATGATGGCAAAATTATGTAAGGACGGCCTTAAACAGTGAATTCAAACCACTTATAATTTAAATTTGTGTTAATACATTGACCATACTTTAATAGAAGCAGATAGGCAACATCATTTCTTACATAAACGGCTAGACCATGATGAGAAAGAGAAATAGCACTAAACTATAATCGTTAAACTTAAACAAACTCCGAATGATCGGTGGTTTTACCATCCCGTGTCTTTCTTAGTGCCAGAACAGCTGTCTTGTTTAAAGCAGTGTGCACGTGTGCAGCATGGACATTTTTTGTAAGCTCATAAACATAAAGGTTACTTTATTGAACACACAATTTACCAGCCATCACAATACACAAAAGAAAAAAGAGGCTGGGATGCGACCCACACTAATAACTTCCCATCCCGTCTGCCGATTTGTCTTGTCAGTTAAATTATTCTAAAAAATTAAAAATTACCAACAATATTTTGGATATGATGAAATAGTTTGATTTCAAAATCTGTTTTTGTTAACGAGATTTTTAGTCGTTTGAAGCCAATATTTTTAATTTTTGAAAAGATATTTGAGTCGAAAATCAGTGTTTACCAGCTTTTAGTAATGTTTTTTTAGGTTTTCATTTTGTGTAAAAAAAACTGTCAATTCGATTTTTCTCCAAATTTTACTGAATTTTGACAACAATACTTTTTAAAAGGATACAATTATTTAAAAGCCAATGTCTCAAAGTTTTGAAAAGATATTTAAGTCGAAAATCAATTTTTACCAACTTTTGTTAATTTTGTTTAGGTTTTTAATTTTTTGTAAGAAAAAAAGTCAGTTCGATTTTTCTCAAAAAGTTACTGAATGTTGACAGCAATATTTTTTAAAAGATATAATTAGTTTAAGGCTAATATCGCAAAGTTTTGAAAAGATATTTGAGTCGAAAATCACTTATGTATACCAACTTTTATTAATTTTTTTTTGTCAATTCGATTTTTATCAATTTTTTTCCGAACGTTGAAAACAATCTATCTATTCTATATATATAAAAATGAATTGCTGTTCGTTAGTCTCACTAAAACTAGAGAACGACTGAACGGATTTATCTTATCTTAGTCTTGAAATGTTTGTGGAGGTCTAGGGAAGGTTTAAAAGGCGAGAAAAAATCGAATAATTTCCGGGAAAACCCTAAAAACAGCCCTTTTCTATTTCCCATACAAACGTTTTCTAGAGTCAATTTGAACTTTATTGCTATTCAATAAAGTTCATATTAAATTATAATTACTCACTGTTGTCTAACCAATTTAGGTGTGTTCCTAACGTCAAAGTGTCAATTTGCAATTTATTACCGCTGCATAAAGTTCAAATTCAATCATATCTATGAAAATAGTCTTCGCATGCGCTTTGGAGGATCTAATGTCGCGTTCCGAAAATAAACAAAAGTGAATTGCGAACGCGACAAAAAATGTAATAAACTATTAGTAGTACTGATTTCCAATTAATTTGGTCGGCTTCGCGAAACTTAATTTTAGCTAACTTAAGTTGTAACTGTATCAGATTATTTTTTTAATTTTGATAAATCTTAAGTTTTGTCACAAATTAAGTTTCTGAACACAACCATAATATTTTATATTAGATTTGACAACCAACTAATATGTCAATCATTCTGTCGCACTTCAGAACACGGAGATTTATGGCTTAAAGGTAAACTCCAAAAAAATAAATAAAAAAATCAGAACACGGAAAAAAGTATTACGATTGACGATATTGTGTTACGATCATGGTTACGATATTCTATGAGTGCATCGTTCTATCTTTGTAAGTGACGATTACCGCTACGTGCTACGAGAACTTTCTTTACTTTTGTGGTCCTTTGTAATAGTGACATTCTAAGTAGTGTGCTCTTTTTTTGTTAATATTTTGTGATAGTGACACTTTACTGTTAAGTTACTGTTAAGTGAGCGAGAAATTTTCTCACTTTGATTAATTACGTTACGATGCCGAGGAGAAGACGACCTGACTTAGGTCGTCGCAGTCAATCAAATGTGCGAAGAGCTACCTCACGTGCTAACCGCACTGATGACCAGAGAGAGACAGATCAAGAAAATAGTCGTATTGCTATGTCAGAATTGCGTTATTTAGTGAGTGACCTGTGATTCTTGAACGAGCTGCATCCATTATGATCCGGCAACTGATTATTGTGCCGACAAATCGGTAACAATTGGGAAAATGAAAATAATTTATAAATATTGTAAGGCGTTAAAATACACTGGTGAATCTACTGGATTATGTTGTGCTGGAGGCAAAGTAAAATTGCCACAATTGGTCCCACCACCAGATCCTTTACGCTCTTTAGTTTCTGGGATTGGAAATGATTCTAAGCCCTTCTTGGCCAACATTCAGAAATATAACAACTGTTTCCAGATGACATCATTTGGCGCTGCACATATTATACAGGACAATTTCATGCCCACTTTCAAGATATTATACCAGAATATTTTTTTATAATATTCAAGTTTGTACTAAAATATATATACAGCGTGTAACGGAAGGGGGTATCAACCCTGAAGGAGGTGAATGTGCTCATGAAATTCAACAACTTTCCCCAAGGAACATAGGTCGAAATATGAAAAAAAAATTAATTAATTTATACAGAAGTTTAGGACTTTTATTTATGGATTGAGGCAGTACGAAGTCTGCCGGGTCAGCTAGTATTTATTATAATATGAAATTAGTTGAAAGCCGTAATTTCAAATTTTTGAAAAGATATTTGAGTCGAAAATCAATTTTTACGAACTTTTAGTAATGTTTTTTAGGTTTTTATTTTTTGTAAAAAAAACGGTCAATTCGATTTTTCTTAAATTATTCTTCGTTGAACAAAATTGTTTTGGAGATAAAATCATTTTTTGTTCGTAAAATTTTCGAGGTGACAAATATTTTTTTTTCAGTTTTTTTGATTTATAAATTGAATTGTTAATTGAATTGAGCTATGGACGACGCAAAAAAACGTATGGACGTCTGTACGTCCGTACGTCCGTACGTATATTTATACGGTTTAATTATGTATGAAACAAAATATCGGCCAAATAGCCGCCGCGATCTTGGCGCACACCTACACCGGATGGTCCAAATTTTCGATTACGCTGAATCATAATTGAGGTTCCATGCCGTTAATTTGCCGAGTTATATCATCCTTAAGCTCTTGAATAGGTGCTTCCTTATCGACGTACACCTTTTTTTTCAATTAACCCGAAAGAAAGAAGGAAAACGGTCCAAATTACATGATCTCGGCAGCCAATTGACATCGCCACCACATAAAATAACATGGTCGCGTTGCCTGACCGGCCTTGTTGTGGGAAATATGCGGCTTTGTATTGTGTGCTTTGTTTTTTCGACAATCACTCTTGGATTATCAAATGCGGCACTTTTGATTATTGACGAATCCACTTAAGTGCAAATGTGCCTGATCACTTCAAACGATTTTCTTTGAAAATTTATCATGCACTGTTGCCATTTCTTGTCACCATTCTGATTATTAATAACGCTTGAAATGTTCAAAAGGCTTTAGTTCTTGTGCGTATGCAAGTCTTTATGCATAATATTCATAAACGACGAGCGTGAGTTATGCAATTGTTAAGCACGAAGCGACGACGAGTTGAGGTGGACGGCTCTTCAGCCACACTATCGCTAACAGCAGCAATATTTTCTGCAGTACGAGCTGTACGAGCATGCACTGATGTTTCCACATCTCCTACGTACGGACCGGTTTGTTCAAATTTTTGCCCAATTTTTCCGATTGTGAGCACATTTGGACGATTAAATGGACCAAAAAAAACACGAAGTGCACGATATGCATTTTGATTTGAACACCCATTTTCATAATAGACTCGCGAATATTACGGTTGAACTATTTCAGGTTAGGAATATAGCTGGTTATTTCACTAGAGCAAAGACCGTTGATATTAAGGCAAAAAAGGGGCTGGGATGCGATCCACACTGATAACTTCCCATCCTGTCTGTCTATTTGTCTTGCTTAAAACTTTAACAAAATGTTCATAACAAAATTTTTTGTTAGATACATAATTTGAAGTCAATACCTAGATTTATTCACGAGATATCTAAAATCGAGCAAACATTTTTACCAATTGTGTGTACTATGCAACTTACTGTCGGATTTTTATAAAAATTGTGGAATGTCGAACACATTTCTATAAGATGAAATTAGTTTGAAGCCAATATCTTTAATTTTTCTCAAAATTTTACCAAATGTCAAAAACGTTATTCTTCGGCGCATACAAAAAATATTTGAGGTGACGAGAAACGTCACAATAAATAATATAAAATTTAATTCAAGTCACTTGCAGTTTTGGTTCGTTAGATATTTTGGGTTACCCAAAATTTTCTGCATTATATCTGTTTAATAAAATGTATTTAAAGTCGTTATCTCAACTGGTTCTGGATATGGACGAAGAAAAAAGCTTCCGAAACTAATGAACGTACGAACGCACGTACACACGCACGGACAGTCATCTCACTAAAAATCTATTATTCAGACAATAACTTCCTATGGGAAGTTTTAAAGAGTTAGGAAAGAAACGTTACGACGATGATCGAGTAACGTAAATAAGTAAATGATGTTATGGTCACCAAGCATTTTAATTTAATTAAGATGTTTTTTCTTTTTTTTATAGCGTTGAGCATATAGCGACAAATTAAGAGTTCGCGAGAGGCCAATTCATCGGACGAAATTGCAACGTAAAAAACAGGAATGATTGGGAAACGTTTTAAATTTTAAATGCCACGGAAACAACCGACCAATGGAAAAATGTAAGACAAAAAATAAAACTAAAAATTCCTTAGAATTTAATTTTTAAAATGTTATTTTAAAACAGTGCACAGTGTAGCGAATATCACATACTTGATGGACAAAATTATATTTCTCTTTATATTTGAGTAAAATAAAGATGTATTGTAAAAATACCAAGTAAATGTTTGTATTACATAAGTACATTCCATTAAAACAAGAACACATAAATATAATGTAGAGGTCATTTTCATAACTTTTATTGTTATATGTATAATGTTACTAGCTGACCCGGCCGCGCTTTGCTGTGGCTAACGTTTTTCGTCATTTTACAATGTTTATGTGTATTGGAAACATTAGGTTTTCCTTCGGCTTTTTTGGTCACTTTGATCGTTGCAATGAAACAAGGTTGTTACATTTGCTTTTCCCGACGTTTCGACAGGGGTTGCCGCCTTCCTCAGGGGAACTTTATTGCACATGAAATACAAAACACATAGTACAATATTGTGGAAAACAAGAATAAGAAAAAAAAAACTTACAATTTAACAATTAAATTTTAAAACAGTGTACAAAAAACACTTATAATTAAGAAGTTCAGTCTATAACTACAAAAAGAAAGAGAAAACTTTTATGAGGAAACAAGGGAGCCGTATACAGATGATATACTCTGTGTGTCTTGCTTGCGATTCATATTGTTTTTGTTGTTCAGGATGTGGAGCGTTTCGAGCGTATATCGCTTAGAGGTGTGTTTTTCTGTTTGAAGAACTTTAACACCATCGAAATCCGGAGAATGACCTTTGTCTATTGAATGGCTGCCAATGCGGTTTTAGCCAGGTTATTGCTTTTGATGTCAGATTTGTGGTTGGACAATCTTTGGCGCAAGAATTGTTTGGTGGTTCCGACGTAGCAAAGGTTACATGTTTCGTCAGGTTTATCTTTGCAGTTTATTTTATAAATGACGTCAGTGCGTTTATCTTTGTCTATTTTGGTCTTTAGTTTGGTGAAAAGGTGTCTAATTGTCTGGTTAGATTTGAAAGCCAATCGGACATCTTGGATGTTTTTGGTGACAACTTGCTTAAAACTCTCAGCCAGTTTTGGAACGTAAACAATGCTTTTGAAGTATCCTTTGTTGTTATCCCCACTTTGTTGTTTAGCGCGTCTGCATTGTTGTTGTAAAATTAAGCCGCGAATAATTGCTGGCGGGAAACCGTTGTCGCTTAAAATTGTGGTCACTTTGATGGTATTTGAATGATGGAATCTTTCGTCACTTAACGTGAAAACTTTGTTAATTAAATTGGAAGCTGTGTTGAAGATTATGTGTTTGGCTTGGTTGGACCGGAAGTTGATCAGACGTCCTGATGCTGTTGGTTTTTGAAAATAATCAAACGACAATTGAGTGTCCATATTGTGGATTTTGACATCAAGGAACGATATAGAACTGTTATTTTCGTTTTCAACAGTGAACTGTAGTTTGGAGTGGAATCCGTTTAGGATCAATAATAAATCTGCGACTTTATCCTTGACCATAACCGCAAATATGTCATCAACATATTTCACTATAAAATTTGGCTTTGCATTACATCCAGTTAAACATTCGTCAAGTAAATGGTCCATTACCAAATCAGCAATAGTGGGCGAAAGAGGGTTGCCCATTGGCATTCCAAAAATTTGTTTGTAGATAATGTAATTAAACTGCAAATAGTTGTTGTCTTTCAAGCAAAAATCCATGATTTCGACAAATTTAGTTTGGCTGATTTTGGTATGTCTGCTAATCGTATCCCAAACAAGCTATCTCTTTCCTTAAGCGAAACGAAAATATTATTATTCTCTCAGCAGACAAAGGCAATGTGACTGTAGCGATGGAGCGTAATGAATACGATGATGAAATGAGTGTACTTCTCCCTGACCGAAGTACGTATTGGCGTGTTAGACATAACCCAACAACAACACTACAAAACCGAAACAATGAGTTGGTTAAGTGGCTCAACAACAACAAACACATAGATGACAAGCAAAAGAACAAAATGATAACATACACCGCGCAGCTTCCCTCTATCTACGGACTACCAAAAACGCACAAACCAAGCATGCCTATGCGGCCTATTATATCATCTTTGAATTTACCATGCTATGAGCTTTCTAGATTTGTTGGTAGAATTTTACAATCAGTGACGAACGAAACAAAATACACTGTAAAAAATTCTTACGACTTTGTTGACAAAGCGAAAAATGTTAAATTACAAAGTAATGATGTATTAGTCTCGTTTGATGTTATTTCATTATTTACTAACATCCCAGTACAATTGGCTATTAATATCTATTATTAAAAAGAAATGGGATACGATTAGCAGACATACCAAAATCAGCCAAACTAAATTTGTCGAAATCATGGATTTTTGCTTGAAAGACAACAACTATTTGCAGTTTAAGGACATTATCTACAAACAAATTTTTGGAATGCCAATGGGCAACCCTCTTTCGCCCACTATTGCTGATTTGGTAATGGACCATTCACTTGACGAATGTTTAACTGGATGTAATGCAAAGCCAAATTTTATAGTGAAATATGTTGATGACATATTTGCGGTTATGGACAAGGATAAAGTCGCAGATTTATTATTGATCCTAAACGGATTCCACTCCAAACTACAGTTCACTGTTGAAAACGAAAATAACAGTTCTATATCGTTCCTTGATGTCAAAATCCACCATATGGACACTCAATTGTCGTTTGATTGGTTTCAAAAACCAACAGCATCAGGACGTCTGATCAACTTCCGGTCCAACCAAGCCAAACACATAATTTTCAACACAGCTTCCAATTTAATTAACAAAGTTTTCACGTTAAGTGACGAAAGATTCCATCATTCAAATACCATCAAAGTGACCACAATTTTAAGCGACAACGGTTTCCCGCCAGCAATTATTCGCGGCTTAATTTTACAACAACAATGCAGACGCGCTAAACAACAAAGTGGGGATAACAACAAAGGATACTTCAAAAGCATTGTTTACGTTCCAAAACTGGCTGAGAGTTTTAAGCAAGTTGTCACCAAAAACATCCAAGATGTCCGATTGGCTTTCAAATCTAACCAGACAATTAGACACCTTTTCACCAAACTAAAGACCAAAATAGACAGAGATAAACGCACTGACGTAAACCTGACGAAACATGTAACCTTTGCTACATCGGAACCACCAAACAATTCTTGCGCCAAAGATTGTCCAACCACAAATCTGACATCAAAAGCAATAACCTGGCTAAAACCGCATTGGCGGCCATTCAATAGACAAAGGTCATTCTCCGGATTTCGATGGTGTTAAAGTTCTTCAAACAGAAAAACACACCTCTAAGCGATATACGCTCGAAACGCTCCACATCCTGAACAACAAAAACAATATGAATCGCAAGCAAGACACACAGAGTATATCATCTGTATACTGCTCCCTTGTTTCCTCATAAAAGTTTTCTCTTTCTTTTTGTAGTTATAGACTGAACTTCTTAATTATAAGTGTTTTTTGTACACTGTTTTAAAATTTAATTGTTAAATTGTAAGTTGTTTTTTTTCTTATTCTTGTTGTCCACAATATTGTACTATGTGTTTTGTATTTCATGTGTAATAAAGTTCCCCTGAGGAAGGCGGCAACCCCTGCCGAAACGTCGGGAAAAGCAAATGTAACAACCTTGTTTCATTGCAACGATCAAAGTGACCAAAAAAGCCGAAGGAAAACCTAATGTTTCCAATACACATAAGTACATATTCATTGGTCAATATACATTATCTTTCAATTTTACAATGTTGTAAACTTTTTAAGGGGAACGGTAGATGAACATCAGATATCGGCACCGCCTTTACAATGAAGTTAATATAAACGAACGAAGACGGAAACGTTAAAGCTGTTATACAAATTTACTGGTTTGGAATTTGAAGGGGAGGGACTTTGAACACAATTGATCAAAATGTTCGTACAGTTGGTGTAAAGCAAAAATCAATACAAAAGAATTAAATTTAAAATGTATTGTTATTTTTATTCAAGTTTGTGACAAATGAGTATATAACAAAGTTTTAGTAAATAAAATTTGACAGTTAAACTTATAAATGAGGTATGAAGAGCGGATAGTTTAGAATCTTCTAACAATAATATTTATTATTTTCATAAATATGTAGGTACTTTTATTTTCAATTTGCTAACTCAAATAGGTTCGACGGTTTTCCAATACGTGAACATGCAACATAAAGCTGCCCATGAGAAAAACATGGATTTTCCAAATCTTAACCACAAATGGACATTGGTTGGCTTTGAGACTTATAGATATGAAGGGTATGGTAGAATCTGACGGTATCATTGAACCAATCTTTAATCGAAGATTAAAGAATACCTGGCAATACAGTTATATCTTGTGAATTTAAAAATTCAATTAAAAATTAACACTATCATTTTCATTAAAAACAGTATCGATTTTTTTAAAAGACGTCAAGTCGCCTGGTAACAACTGTTGTATCAGGAAGTTGATTTCGTCAACATCAACATTTTCGCTGCCAAAATAGCTCGATGACTGAGCCAGTTATGATACAAGTAATTAATCTTTATATTTGGAAAAATACTCTGAATCAATTCTTTTTTTTTTGAAGAACAATGCAGAAATTGTCTGGAAGTTTAATGCATTGCGTATTTGGAAGTTTGACATAATGCAATCTATTGAATACTTACTCAGTCCAGTCAACAGATGTCGCCATCTGTTAGAGCCGTTTGGAGCTAACAGATAATTGTGACTGTGAAATTATAGACAAATAATTTTCAATAAAATATTATTGCAATCATAAATTGAGATGTAAGCCATCCTATCTTTCAAGTTGTACCAAACTGCACACGGTGTACAAATTTGATTAAAATCGGTTAAGTAGTTAAGGAGTCCATCGCGGACAAACATCGTGACACGATATTTATATACATATGTATATTAAGAAGAAGATAAAATAAAATAAAATAGTTATATTCCAATTTTTTTAAATTTTTAATTGCCATAGTTTTCAATATCTTCAACACTTTCAGGAGAATCAGTTATCACAATCAATTGCATTCGTTCTCGTCATTTCTCTATGTCGAACGATCTCATTAGACTTTTCAGCTATCAAGTTAACAACTTTAGATAGTAATGAAGCAGTCAGTTTTTTCAAACAAATTAAAATCTACAAAAAGTAGTACGCAATTAGTAAAAATTGATGTTCGATTCTCGATATCTCTTGACTTATTGAAGGTATTGACTTCAAAATGATTCATTCGGTGATAAATATTCTTAGAAAAATCCAATCTGTATTTCTTTTTAACGGGTTATCCATTTTGCAGTTTTAAAAGTATAGAGTTGGAATTCGACATTTGTCAAACTAAGTTGTTAAACCATATTTTTGTTTAGTTGAAAGTCTGATATTTATGAAAATGGATCGCTTAACTGGTGCGATAGTTAAATTGTCATACAAATTGTTAAAACCTACTATAAAAATGGTGATTCTGTCACTGCTATATCGTGCTTTAAGAGGAGATTATGGTTTACATAATCGTGCAACTACGCAAGCAATTGGCAAAACTGTGAAGAAATTTGAAAAGACTGGATTGGGAACAGATATTGTAAGGCCTGTGCATCATCGTTTCGCTCGTACCATTGAAAAAATCGCTGTTGTAAATGAAAGTGTTGCCGAAGACCCGAATGTGTCGATTCCTCGTCGTTCTCAGAAATTAGGACTGTCTTACGTCACATTATGGCGTATTTTGCAATTGTATTAACATCTACATCCATCCATATAAAGAGTCCAGCTGACACAAAAACTAAAGCCAGCTGACCATTCACAACGTCGTAGATACGTCGAATGAGTGCTTGAGAAGTGGACGGTGATTTTTAATACAAAGTTTTCTTCAGCGACCAAGCACATTTCTCACTCGGTGAGTATGTTAATAAACACAATTTTTGTACTTGGGGTTCTGAGAATACTTAAGTAATTGAAAATAGGCCATTATATCCACAAAAAGTCACTGTTTGGTGCGCTTGGACCTCACTTCTTCGAGAACTATGATGGAACGACTGTCACCGTCAATTCGGAGCGTTATGGTCATATGATAACCGACTTTTTTGCCTGCTATTCAAGAATATGACTTGGAGAATATGTGGTTTCAACAAGACGGTGCCACATGTCACACAACTCGAGCGAATATGGCTTTATCGCAAGAGACATTTCCTGGCCGCGTAATTTCTCGTCGTGGCAATATCAACTGGCCACCAAAATCATGCGATTTGACACCGCTGGATTTTTTTTGTGGGGCTACGCAAAAATGCAGATAAACCTTTGCCTCTTGAGCACTTAAAAACTAACATTCATCAAGTTATGGCTTAGATACCGTCCAATATGTGTCGAAAATTATCTCAAAAGAATCGATGCTTGCAACAATTAGCGTGGTGGTCATTTAAATGATGTAGTGTTTCACACATAATGTCAACGTTCGAACTTTATAATAAAAAGAAATATCACACAAAAATATTTAAAATCTGGTTTATTTACGTTTGCTTTTTAAACCGCATAATCTAATAACTTCATTTGGGAATTTAAAAAGTTCTGAATTAAAAGTTTAAATGTTGGATTTAAAAATAAAAACAGAAATCGTTAATCTGTTAGGCCTGTTACCAATTCGTATTAGGATCTCGGATTCATTAAAAAAATGATGACCTGAAACCTCAAGATTGGTGGTTTGGTGTAAAATTTGCTACAAACAAGTGTAAAACACAGCTCTTACTCCACAGTGTGGTCCTTGGGAGTACTTTTAAGGTGCTCTTTATGAATTCAAACCGCAATTATGGAGAAACATAAATATTATTTTTTAATTGATGGAGATGTATCAATAATTATAACCGCGATATTCTTCAGATATTTTTGTACCCGTAAGAAATTTAAGATTCAATTGTGTGATAAAGATGGGAGTTGACAGTTAAGCAACAGATCCTGGTCAACGGTTCAACAAATAAACTTCTTCCAGCTGAAGCCAGTTTGAACCCAGCGTCAGCAGACAAGCAAGCATCCGAAGAAATTTCATTTCCCACTTGGTTTCTCCTTAAATTTTCTCTGAATTTTTGAATAATTTTATTTTTGTTATTTGTTGTTTTTAAGGAATACAAAATTTTTAAGCTGTATAGTTACATTAGTAACAAAAGTTACGTTAGTTACGCGGAAAATGATATGTAACTAATTACAATTTGTACGCGTAAATATTTGGGTAACTTACTCGGAGTTAATTACGTTGCCAACACTGCTTACAACCGTAAAGAAATTCTTGATGTAACCCTTTTGACTTTGAGTAACTCGGATACTATTCTCATTGGCCAATGGAGGGTATCTAAAGAGGAATCATTCTGTGATCACAAGATCATAGAATTTGTAATACCTGACTCCTTAGATTTTCGTAAACCTGTTAGAAATATCAGAAAAACAAACTGGGATGTTTTAAATAGGGAAGTTGAGACCGAATTACAAAGGAGTTAGAGAAAGGTTGTCCACTAAAAATTTGGACAAAAAAAAGTTAAAAATAAGGTTTAAAGGGTAATTTTTCAAAACCTTAAGATTATCTACTACTGTTTTTTTTTTAGAATTCATTGCTCTTATTTGTTTTTGATCAAAAACTGAAAACTTGATGATTTTATGTCTTCTAGTTCTTGAGAAAATTAAAAATTACCCAAAAAAATTCTTTTTAATTAAATAATTTGTTTGAGTATTTACGTAGTCTTATTTTGATAGTAGATAATAATCGAATATGGATTAAGATATACCAAGGATAAATTAATTTGTCTTAAATCCAGCTTATTTAAATGCAAAAAAAACTTTGCATGCACCCCATCTTGCACCCACCGCACCTTTCACCCTCCCCACCATGCACCCACCGCACCTTTCACCCTCCCCACCTTGCACCCACTCCACCTCGCACCCACCCCAAATCCTATAGTGTGCCCATGCAGGGGGGCAGCATGCCCCCTATACCCAACTCACACCTACTATTATTACTATCAAAAAAAGACCACTCAAGCAAAAAACAAATAATTAAATTAAAATAGTAGTTGTGGTTATTTTCAATTTCCTCAAAAACTAAAAGACATAAAATCATCTAGTTTTCAGTTTTTGATCAAAAACAAATAAGAGCAATAAATTCTAAAATAAAAACAATAGTAGACAATCTTGAAGTATTAAAAAATTACACTTTAAATCTTTTTTAACTTTTTTGTACTCAAAATTTGAGTTTAAAATTAAGTTTTTCAAAAACTATGCATAGTTTTTACTTGATTTAAAAACTGACTAATAGAACAGAATGTTGGCCTTAAAAAAATGTATAATACTTAATTGTAATTATTACCTTTATTTTTTAAGTATTTTTTTCCATTTTAAGTAATCATTTTTTTTAAATTGCCCCTCCTGCCTAAACGGGGGGAGATAGACCCCCCTCCCATAGTAAAAAATGCTTGTTATTACAGAATCCGTTATAATATCTTGTTGCCTGAGTTATCGTACTCTTGCCCCCAAATCTTGTAGAGAAACATTATAACTTCTAGCAAACGCTCACTTTCCAGGTTGCAGCTCTAATGACAACAGAGATACACTACACACGTGGAACCTTGCAATGTACACATCACATTACCAACGGAGTTAATTGAGGAAGAAAAGATTAAATGGGCTATTAGCTCATTCTTACAGTATAAATTACCAGGGTTGGATGGTTTTTCTTATGATGCTAGAAAAATGTATAGAATATGCAATCCCACTCTTAAAAAATATGTTCCTAAGTGGCCTAAAATGAGGAATGTGCCTTAGGCGTGAAGAGAACTCTAAGTGGTCTTTATTCCGAAAGCTTGAAAACCAAGTCAAACAATTGCCAAAGACTTCATTTCCATCAGTCTTTCTTCTATTAAACCCTTTTTAAGAACGTATACAAATTTATATACGCAACAAACTGAGCCTGGCAAATATGTCTTCAAACTAACATGCATATACAAAAGAAATAAGTATAGCGACACTTCATACTGTCGTGAGCACTATTGAGAACTTTTGGGTATTTGTGATGAATATAATACTTATGTATGAGACTCAAATACTATGGAGTTAAAGTAATTGCATACGCAGATTTTTGCGTTTTTAGCGACAGAAAAATTCCCCTTCACCTCTAGCGAGTAGATGGAAAACAATGTATGTATGTGCTATAAACTGATGTTTGAAGATTAACTCACAAAAAGTCTTCTTTACGAACAGAAGGAAAATACCGCCTTTCAAAATTCCTTCTATTGTAGGGAACCAACTCAAACCACGTGAAGTATCTTAAGGGCATGTGGCATGTAAAAAAATTGATTGGTGCTTTGCGCTTAGATTTGTAGCGTTCACATTTTTTTTAAATATTTAAACGAAATAAACGGGTTTTGATTGAAAATATATTGGGCTAAATATTTATAAAGGAATCCAAAATGAAAAAAATTTTTTTGTTCCTTAACAGCACTAGAATCACTAAAAAATCATTAAATTCAGGTAGTTACTTGGGAAAATCAATGGGGCAGTGTGTTAAATATAATTTTTTATTTTTTTTATATTTTTTTCCAAAAAACAATACATTTTTATACATAGCATCGATCTTTTTTTTTTTTTAATTTATTTATTTATTCCAAGAAAAATTCTAGAAAACTATGAAAAATAGGGCAAATTTGCATTGTGGCATAGGTGCAATAATTGATAGAACTTCCAAAGTATAACAGCCAGCTAAGTCAATTCAACTTTTTTTCAAATTCTAAAGATATGTGCAGATATTTGCTTTTTAATTTTTTTTTTTTTAAATAGTTATAGTAACTTTTTTAGACAAAAAATCCAAAATGCTTTCTTTTTTTCCCAATTTTTTTTGGTAATTCATGGGGCGAACTGATTTTTTTTTTTTTAGTTTTAACTTTTTTTTAAAAAAAAGGTCCATATATATTACACATAGTGTGGATTTAAAAAAAAAAAATATTTGTCGCAACATAATTAAAAATGCATTTCAAAATAACAACATTTGTGGTGCAATTGTGAGGGATTGGGAGCTTATATAATTCCAAAATATTTTTTTTATTTTTTTTTTGGCATTTTGTTTATTCTATTTAAAAAAGTAAAAAGTTCTTGCGCCCACTATTTATTTAATTTAATTTTTATAAAAGAGGACTATTTTGCATTTTTTAACAACAAATTTCTTTGTAAACGCACACAATGAAGTTTCCAGTTCCCAAGAATGCCGCTGCAATACACAGCGCTTAGGAAGAGAATTCTTTGCAAAAGAATTTCGCCCGCCCATTCTCTCTCAGATTTTTTTTGTTGTTGTTGGTCTCATGGCTCATTTAGTTTTGTATTCTTTGTTTTGTAGGCTTGTGGTACACAATAACAGAAAATATCAAAAAAAAACTTTTCTTAGACATATTTTTTTATTTCTAGTATGTGCTATGATGTAAGGTCATGGAATCGTGATTTGGGTGTTACGTAGTCAATCGTATAAGCAGAATTTGATTTTTGGTTCAACTTTCGGCAAGTTTTGTTGTTGCACATTGTAGTGTAGGTATAAAAAAGGGTAAATAGGTATCGTAGGTATCGTGAATTCGCTGTCATATATTTTGTTTTCTTGATTTTTTTGCGTACTATCACTCCTGAATATTGCAATGTGATCTTTGATAAGAACTTAAGTTTTAAGGGCCTTGCACATGAGAGCGAACAACGAATGAACGAATGGACGAATGGACGAACCAAAAATACTCCATTACCAAGATCGGAATCTCAGACTGATATTTCGGTTTGCCTACAAGCTACTGAGGACTAAATGTGAGAAAGTGTGCGTGAAATGATGCAAAAAACCAAACACATTCTCACATTTAGTCCTCAGGCCCATCAAAATGCTTCATTATAGTAATCAGCCCCATCTAAATGCTTCATTTTGAATGTTTCATGGCCTCGTTCAAAAACTAAACAATCCTAACCAACAGAATCTGAAGTGCTGACATGGTCTTAAATTGGAAGATTTGTATAGCTTTTTAATTTCAATCCAAAATAAATGTTGTAAATGTATATTAAATTAAATCAAATTGACCAAATACATATTATTTAATGATTTATTAGTTTATTATTATTTATTTTGTTTACTTAAATTATTTGCGAACGCAACATGCGCTGCAACTGGTTAAGTATAATTATTGGAAATGGACAAAAGTGTAACTCAATACTTTGTAAAACAACAAAACAGAAAATTTTTTCAGCTGTAGTTTCCTTAGAGCATTTTTTTGGCGACGTTAGAAGTTCAGGTTGAAACAATAGGCGGGTGCCTCCGTTTTTTTTTGTACAGACAATGCTACGAGTAGCATACTTGTGAAGTTCCATTGCCAACTTTATCTAGTTCAGATTCCTCAATTAGATTAGTACTTTCATCATTTAAGCAGTTCGGTAGTTGCAAAACCAAATTTTAGTTTTGTTTGTTGCAGAAATATTCCTGAACATTTATTTTTAAGGGACTATGTTAGAGTTAGAATGTTGTTTGTAGTTAGATTTTGGAATACAAATTTGAGGGAACCATGTTTTAAAAATAAGTTGCTTTGTGTAAAGCATCTTTAAGGAATAGAAATAGGCAATATGTTTACACACAATACCAACTAAATGAGTGCAATAAATAGATTTAAGTAACTTCTTTTATTCCAGGATGCTGTATGGGCAAACCGAACACCGAATAGAAAAAAACCGGTATACGTGCCAAAATCCATACTTCTTAACTAAATAATGTTATCTTCTATGTTTACGCATAAAATTACGAATTTTGTAGCATATGAAAATTTCTAGACATTTTACAATCTGAAAAATTAAATATGCTATGAAATAATTGGCTGCTATTAATGCTAATTTTTTTTCTAAAAAGTTGATGAAGGTTAGCCGAAGCGGAAATTTCTTTAATGAACATACCTAAAATATTATTGGCTTTCTCAAAAATATTTGTCTACACTAACCTCTGCTTTATACCTGAAAACTATTGTTTATGTATATTTTCTTCTATGTTCTGCATTTATAAAATGTAATCTATGGAAGTATTTACTATATAAAGAAAAACAAAAACATGTACGTAAAACTCATTAATTTGTTACATTATTAGCAGCACTTTAACTAAACATACCCTTCAAACAATAATAAGTGAACTTGAACTTTGGTAAATAAACTTTTTTAAGGAATAAATGAAAATTATATTTTGCGTTAAACTGTGGGAATTCACTAAAAAAAACTTCTGTACGTCAACAATAAACATTTGTGTCGATTACATGATCTATTGAATGAGTTGTGCATGAATTCAAAACGATTTCAAGACGTTTTCATTTTGTGATATATGTCAAAATTTTCATTTTATTTGCTCTGCATTTATTCAACAGGTTCAACATTGGTGTTCCTTTGATGCATACTTTTTTTTATAGCAAATACATGTATGCTTCCATCAATCAAGAATGTTATGGATAAGGTATTTTTTGATTATAACTCTTTTTTTAAATTTAATATTTTTTAATCAAAATGGAATTGAAAAATAGTTCCAAGTTAATTATAATAAACTGATGTTGAACATGCTTTTTTCAAGACAAAAATGTACATTGGTTTGCTATCAACAAAATGACTGCAAAATTAAAGCTTAAACCTGACTTTTTCATCGAAAAAAGGAAAAAGAAAAATCTGAAAAAAAAACTTATTGACCCCCCCATTTTGTTTTTGCATTGCAAAGTGCCGCTAGCCCACGGCATCGTTTTTTTTTGTTTGTTTTCACATCTATTCATGGACTAATTGTCAAAATTACAAATACAACAATGTAAACAAACCGGTTTTGGAGAGTGAAACGTACGAAAGATTCCGATCTTGGTAAATGGAGTATTTTTGGGACGAACAAACGTGATTTTACACATTTAAAAAAGTCAATTCCAAACAAAACCGCACTGCAACGAATACATTGTTCGCGCTCAACTTAACCTCAAAATTTTACCGTTCTTGTTTTGTTTTTGTGTGAAAGATCATGGCTGAGGATAATATGGAGAAAAGGGTAATTATAAATTGACAATTCGTCGCTGTCTGCGAATAGAAATAAAGCTCATAATATGCGAACATCCTCAGTTCGCAGTTCGTAGCTCATGTGCAAGATGCTTAAGTCTTAACTCTACTCCTGCAGTAAGATTTTTGGTAAACCTGACCACACCCCAAAATTATGAAACGGATGTTTAGGGCCATAGTTAGACCAGTAATAAAATATGGAAGCACGATCTGGTAGAACGCTTTAAATAAAGAATAAACCATCATCCTTAGAACCATAACCAAGTTAGAAAGAATGGCATGCATTGCTATCACAGAGGCCATGAGGACTATACCCACTGCTGGTCTAGAAGCAATGTTTCACCTTAAACCTTTGGATCTGTTTGCAAAAAAATCAGCGGCTAATATCATACTACCACTAAGCAAAAACTGATTGCTGGAAATCCAGCGCCATTGTTCACGCGGTAATTGTTACACGGGTAACAAACTATGCACCGAATACTTAACACCACGTTTAGACTTCAGGAAGCCATTTACAACCTCCTTTCCCAGTAAAGAAGATAAGCTTATCAACAAACCTTTGAACTGAAAACCGACGGTAGCAGTATACACCGACGGGTCAAAGATGAATAGTGGTGTTGGTGCGGATTTCTATTTAGAAACTTTTGGACTAGTCAGCTCATTCAAACTTCAGATGAAAACTCAACAAATTTTAATGATGGCAATGCCACAAGCTAATATTACATGCCACAAGCTAATATTACATTCTCCATCTACCAACGAAATCAAATCGAAGCATGTGACTTGCTGTCGCGAAGAGCTAAGGGTTCTTGGCACACAGTACATCTTAAGGCTCTCTTGGGTTCCTGGTCACAGTGGTGTTCCAGGAAATGAAAAGGCTGATGAACTGAAAGAATAGGTTTAACACTTGACCTTAATCACGCAGACGCAAATTCAGATCCCACCATGAAATCTAAAACAGCTAATCGAGAGTAAAATTCTTGACCTAGCTAACAAGAGATATATGTGCTACAACCAGAACACCAACAGATCAACAAACAAAAAACCGAACATATCATCCAACTGAGCAAAAAATCACTCTTCCCTCTCGCGAGTGTTACCACAGGGCACAACCTATTGGGTTACCACAAGAAGAAAATGAGACGGCTAATGCAGAGGTGGTGGTGATGAGGATAAGAGGAAACTACTCACTACCTGTGCCACTGCCCTGCGCTTTACCGTTTAAGAAACAAGTTCCTCGAAAAACACTTCTTAAATGAGATGAATAATCTCTGTGTCATTATTTTTCACCAAAGCCAAAAAATGGTTCGAAAACTCTTAACAGCTATCTATCAGAGACACAGTGTGAGCACTAGGAAGATTAAAGGGGGTTTGAAAGGAGATGTCGATGTACATTGGTTTTGAATTCCTGAATATTGCAATGACTAGAAAAGATAGAGTAGACATTTCCGTAGTACGGCTAAAGAACAAATCTCTATATTTGACAGTACGGCTGAAGTTGGATTTGAGGTTATACCGATGAGTATTCTTAGAAGCGTGGGTGCTACGATTGAACTGTTTAAGGGGAGGAAATTTCCATACACCCGTCCTCGTACCGTCCCAGCTTTTAACATAATCTCAACACTAATAAGCCAACACCACCTAAATTAACTACAGAAACTACACTCACGCCTTTGGCAGGCTCAGTCATGGGACTCTTATCATAGTTATTCATCTAGCGTATCACAATGGATCTATAGGGTCCGCTATCAAACGTTTTTTTCAACTAGTGCTTATTTCGTGAATGGACTTAGCTCATGTCTGGTTTGGCAGAAAATTAGTTTTATCCTTTCGCTGAACGAATATGGTTGTGTAAACGCTTGAACAACGCTGTGAACAAAGCTTAGAGAAGATGCCGATTTTGCCAAAAAAATCATCTTTTCAGATGAAGCTCATTTGGATCTTGGCGGGTATGTAAACAAGCAAAATTGTCGCATTTGGGGCACAGAAAACCCGCACGCATGCATTGAAAATCCGATACACCCAAAATGAGTCACTGTTTGGTGCGGATTTTGGTCCAGAATCATAACTGGGCCATTTTTCTTCGAAAATGAGCAAGGAGTTGCCGTTATAGTCAATGGCGATCGTTATCGGGAGGAGGATATTGGCAACATTTGGTTTCAACAGGACGGCTCGGCGGCGCTACGTACCACAGAACCGAAGCTACACTCTATGTTTTTATAGCAATGCAAATTCAAGTAATGACAATAAGTCAAAATATGCAAATATTATTTCATTGGTATAATACTTGTCATATATTCTTGGCGCGAAATGGAGATTCGTTTTCCCGCGTATTTTGTTCTATATAAGAAAACTAAAATTGTCAATCTATTCATTATACTTTAAGTCGTTGAATTAAATACATTTCCTGAATTTATTAACCATATAAAACAAGTGGCGACGAGGACGAAGAATGGAGGCAGCGTTGAGAGAAATTCTTAACACTCAAAAACAGTGGATGGAACAAATTTTAAACAACAACCAAGCTTCATTGGAGCGTTTGATGAATAATTTCCCATCCAGTAGTAAACCCACAATACCCCACTTCCATTCATTTGACCACGAAAAAGAATCTTGGGAAAGTTATCTTTTTCAACTCCAACAGCACTTTACTGCAAATTCTTTGGAAGATGACAACTTAAAAAAGGCACACTTGTTATCAACATGTGGGACCCAAACCAACGACTTGCTCAGAAAATTGTTAGGAACAGAAGACGTAAGTAGACTCACATTCAAAAAAATTTCTGCGAAACTAACGAGACATTTTGAATCCAAACTGCACGTGCTTGCTTCGAGATGTAAATTCTTGAAACAAAAAATGCTCCCTGGTCAAACATATGCAGAATGGATAGCCGATTTAAGAGGTCTTGCAAAAGACTGCGCTTTTTTCTGTACCAAAGATAATTGCAACACTTCATATGCCGATAACATGATAAGAGACATGATCGTCTTTTATACACCTCACGACGCTGTTCGTATTGCTGCTACGCAGAAGAAGAACCCATCATTGGAAGAAATAGAGGAACTCACCACAGCTCACGTATCAACACAAAAAGCTACAAATATTCTAAAAGGAAGCAGTACCTACTTCCAATCCATCAACGACTGCAGAAGTTAATCTCATTAAAGGCTCCAATAATTATAATAAATCCATAAGTAAATCTCATGATAATAATTTTAGCGTAAGAAAATCGTGCCCAAATTGTTTCGCTCAACATCCCATAGATCAGTGCGAGCACATTGATTCAATTTGCGATTTTTGTCAACGACGTGGTCACATACGTAGTGTTTGTTTATCTGCAAAACAGTCAGAAGCTGCCCGCTCATCGAAAGCACAACCACGTTATCATTCTTATAAGTCAAAAAACCGCAAGCTACGTTCACGAAGCACAGGTGTCAATCGACGTCACGGTAGTCGATCAAATCAGAGTAACCAACAACAAAAGCAGCCAGAATCTGCACACTCTATCAACGAAATAGAAGACCAAAACGTAAGGCATGATGGTGGAGTTGAAATTGTTTCCTCTGAGCAATTCGAGACCGATGTCAATAAAAACAAATTATTCGTCTTGATACATATTAATTAGTGCCCTTTAACTTTTCAGCTAGACACCGGTGCAACCTGCTCACTCATTGGTCTTGATGGCTATTACAGACTTGGCAGCCCACATTGTAAGCCTTCGTCACGATCACTTAAAGCTTATGGAAATATTTCTCTGCCGGTTAAAGGTGTTCTTAACGTAAGTGTACAGTGGAATACAAAAACAAAAACTTTACCACTTTTAATTTGCAATAACAAACAAGCCGCAAACATAATGGGTATGGATTGGTTTCAAGAATTTGGTTTACATATTCGATGTGCAAATTCCGATTCAGTTTTGCAAATTGTATCTGATTCTAAAGACCAGCTTTTGACGGATGCAATGTCACTCTGCAAACAACATGAATCTGTTTTCAAATCTGAATTAGATTGCAGTAAGTTTTATGAAGCACATCTAACAATGAAATCCAATTGCCAACATAAATACTTTAAATACCGTCCGGTACCGTTTGCTCAAAAAAGAGCTGTCCATCAGGAGCTAGAACGTTTGCGAAAGTTGGACATTCTACGTCCCATCGAATCAAGCCAATTCAGCACCCATTGTTGTGGTAAAAAATGCCAAATGGAACCTTACGCATATGGGGAGATTTCAAGATCACGATCAACCCACACTTAGAAATAGATCGCCATCCAGTGCCACGCTTAGAAGAACTTTTTCAGAAATTGCAAGGAGGGCGATACTTCACGAAAATCGATTTGTCCGATGCTTATCTCCAGATACCTCTGGACGAAGAACCGAAGAAAGTCTGTGTAATTAGTACCGAATTCGGATTGTTTGAGTATCAAAGGTTACCTTTTGGTACTTCCAGCTCAACTGGTATCTTTCAGGGATATATGGATTAACTAACTGCCAATTTGGATTTCTGCGCCTTGTACCTAGACGATGTTATTTTGTGCGGACGTACAAATGCAGAGCATCTAAACAACCTCAAGATTTTTCTGGAACGATTAGAAAATCATGGTTTGCGATGTCGACTAGCAAAATGTCAGTTTGCGAAGACTGAGGTGGAATACCTTGGTCATATAATTGATGCAACAGGCATTCGTCCATCGGAAACCTATCATCAATTTGCCTGAGCCAAAAGATCTAAGGGATCTGGAAGCTTTTATTGGTAAGATAAACTATTACAACAAATTTATAGATAATTTTGCCCAAATAGCTGCACCGCTCAACAAGCTAAGTGCTAAAGACGAAGATTTTAAGTGGGGAAAGGAGCAACAAAATTCTTTCAAGGTTTTTAAAGAAAAAATTTCAAATGTGTCACGATTAACAAATTTTCAAGATGATCTACCTATCACTTTAGTTACGATGCTTCTTCGTATGGCATTGGGGCAGTCATTTCCCACATTTACGCGGATGGTTCAGAGAAACCAATCGCGTTTGCGTCAAAAACATTGGATGCCTCTCAAAAAGGTTATAGCCAGTTCGTGAAGGAGGCTCTGTCGATAATATTCGGCGTGACTAAATTTCAACAATATTTATATGGTCGTCAATTTAAGCTCATAACGGATCACCAGCCGTTAGTCACTATTTTCAGACCTAGTAAAAAATTGCCGCATATGACTATACAAAGGCTACAACGCTGGGCAATTTTTCTAATGGGGTACACCTACACAATTCGCTATCGTCCAACAACAAAGCATGGAAATGCTGATTGCTTGTCACGACTACCTGCGGGCCCTGATGAGGAATTTGATAAGTCGGAAGAATCGTGCCATCAAGTGGATGACAGTATTTCAGCCTTGGAAGATATTCCAATCAATTTAGGTATATGTCATCGCAAAATTTTCAAAAAATGATCCCGATATTCGCAAAGTCATCGAATACATACAACGGGGTTGGCCAGCACGATTGCCTGCCACTCAAAATAGTTTACTTTCTTATTTTCGACGAAGGCTTTGTCTAAGTGTTTCTGCTAACATTCTTCTCTTTCAGAGCTAAAGTCCAAGGGTGGTTATACCTTCTGCACTGCAACCTAAAGTGCTAACACTTCTACCTCAAGGTCATTGGGGGGTAACTCGGATGAAACAAATGGCCCGCCGATACTGTTGGTTGCCCAAGGTTGATGACATCATTGAGTCAACAGCAGCTAAGTGTATTGCTTGTCAATCGAAAGCAAACCGCTCACCAAAAGAGTATTCCAGTTGGACAACATCAGAGAACGTTTGGGAACGCATTCACATAGATTTTGCTGACCTTTTCAAAAGTCTATGTGGTTAATTGTGGTAGATTCGAATTAGAAATTTTTTAGAAGGCTTACCAAAAGTTATCGTGTCCGACAATGGCACACAATTTACTTCTAAAGAGTTTCAGCAGTTCTGTCAAGATCATTCAATTCGGCGCATGACCTCAGCTCCATTCAACTCCGAGTCCTTCTACCTGAGCGTCGAACTTGTCGAGTTGTAGAAGCTAAGTAAGGTCAATGATTCTCGGGAATTATTTCTCCAGAAGAGTCCTGAAACCAAAGGTCGCTCGTCCCTCCCCTTCCCAATCCTTTACCACCTCCTCCGTCAGCTCTGTGCTATTATGCTGGCTGATGTCTCCTTATCCCCTGACTGTATGGTGTATAACTGTCTGTCATGCCTAGTTTCCTTCCTGGGACGCTTATGGCTTAATTGCTGTTCGTCTCTCCTTTTCCAAAACATATCCTTCCCTTAAACTTCCCAATTGGGCTGGATCAAAGGTGTTATACGACCCGTGCCGATGATCAGCCAGGCTGAGGGCCCAATTAAAAAACTAGCTCAGTCGCGAACGGAGTATCCGGATACCTGGCGACCTCCGGATTAACCAGCCTTATCTGTATACACGGATCTCTGTACAGATGGACCACCCCTTATCCGCTACTCGTGGGATTCAAATGAACTTTTTAAAACAAACAAAACAAAATCAAAAGACCGTACCGGTCAGCAGTACGACGGCAAAGTTGTCTGCTGCTCATCCCTCTTCCACTGGTGCTGACATGGCTGTGGACACTCACAGCCCTGTTGTCGCCAGTGGAATATCGGATAATCAGGTAATATTACCTTCTTCCTGTAGTGAGGCAGTTGTGAAGAACGGCTCCTCTACTACCACTGAGAGTAAACCTCTCATCTCGTCAACACCTCGAGTCGGAGGTAGTAGGGCTGGGATGCCAGGTCCTTCTACCTCCAAAAGAAAGATGGGCGTAAGCTCAGACCCTCCAAGGCCTACTACAGGGACATGCGAAATGCTAAGAGGATTCTCCAGACGTTTGGTGAACAACTAGGCGCTGGAGGAAACTCTCAGCATGACGCCAAAATAAAATGGGCCAAGAGCTTCCTGGCCAAAAATAATAATTTAAAGACCAGCCAAGACTCAACGTCGAAGCGACAAAGGTCTATGGAAGGTAGTGTTTCACTACCTAAACGCCCCAAAGTGCTAAACACCAGCACTCCTCTTGACCCTCGCAAGACAAAAATGTCCTTCAGTGACGTTCTAAAGGACAAAAAGGTAGTTGCGATTATCGACAGAAGTGATGTGGATGGCACGATCTCTGCCGAGAACTGGACATTGGCCAAAGGACAGCTGGCCTTCAGTTTTGTCGAGATAATGTCTGACAATCCGGGACCACCGCCCATCACAAAAGATGGTGGTTGGCATCAGGGACACATCAAGTTGATTGTCTGTGATGATCAGAGGTCGTGCGACCTACTGACGCTGGCGGTCAGCCGACTTGGAGAGGTCTGGCCTGGTGCTAAGCTTGAGGTTGTAGCAAAGGAGGACATTTCTTGCAGACCAAGTGCTCGCATCACGGTTCCGGCCATATTCAAGGAAGCTGACCACGTTCTGAAGGTAATCCGGCTCTCCAATCCAACCCTTCCTACTCACAACTGGAAGGTTGCGAAACTAGAGCATCCAAAGGGACCCTATAAGGGTGCAATTGTGATCATCAATGCAGAATCCCTTTCTCCTCTGGCGCAATCAAAAGGTGTGATTAGGTTCGGGTTCGATGAAATTACGCTGAGGGTCTACAAAAAAGACGGGGCTGAGGCACAATCCCTTCCCCCTTCCCCACCCACACAAGCGGAAACGGTTGCTGAGGTGCCTGGCGCATCGGTCACACTTCCTTCATTGGAAGACGATGCATCTCAGGTACCCCCAGTAGCAGTGGAAGCACCAAACACCGACCAAGGTTTTTCCGCAATGGAGGCCGAGGTCTACGACAGCGGAGATGAGGACATTCTTTTAGAATCGTCCTCGGATATGGATGACTCCGACATTACTGTGTTGGAGGCTGATCGGGAGTGCAGTAGCAAAAATGCTGCGGTTACTCCAGATTAACCTCCAACACTCCATAAAGGCTTCGGCCTCCCTTCTTCTTCGCCTATCCAGCAGCGATGAAGATATTGTCCTGATTCAAGAAGACTGGATTGTTAAATCCATTGTTCGAGGAATCAGGACTCCCAAATACTGCGTGCTGTATGCATCAGGTGAAAATGAACCCAGATCTTGCATATTAGTAAAACGCAGCCTAAATGTATATTTACTCCCTAATTTCAGCGATCGAGATACCACCGCTGCAAGTCTGGAAACAGCCAGAGGAACATTCTGGCTAGCATCGGCGTATCTTGGCCACGACCATCTTGGCCCTCTCCCGGGAGATACTCTGGAGAGACTGATAACTGAAGCACAAAGGCTCAACATCGGCCTCATCATCGGTAGTGACGCTAACGCCCACCATACAGTATGGGGTAGCACGGATATAAATGACAGAGGTGTGTCTCTTTTCGACTATATTCTTAACACTAACCTACTCGTAAGTAACGTTGGTAATGAGCCAACCGTTATTACTAAAAATCGACAAGAAGTTTTAGATATAACTCTTGTCTCCGAATTCATTAATAATAATATTTTGAACTGGAAGGTATCTAAAGATCACTCCTTTTCTGATCATAGATACATCCAGTTTGACTTTATAAATGAACCACCTTGCCAACCGATCTATCGAAATCTGAAAAGAACAAATTGGAAAAAATATAAGAGAACGTTAAATAGTTTAATAAAACCTGAACTTTTTAATACTCCCTCCAACATTGAAGATCTTGACGACAAAGTCAATAATCTAACATTAGCCCTAAACAAAGCTCTAGATACTGCATGCCCTCTTATACAAGTAAGAGGTAAAAAGAAGCCACACTGGTGGAACTCAGGGCTGGATCCACTTCGAAAAGAATGCAGAAAACTCTTTAACAGAGCCAAAGCTTCCAGAGACATGTCTGACTGGGATTCATATAAAGAATCACTGAAGATTTATAAAAAAGAACTGAGGAAAACCAAACGATCGTCTTGGAGAATCTTCTGTAGTAACGTGGAAGATTGCTCCGAAGCATCCAGGCTGCGCAAAATCCTCTCCAAAAATCCAATCATGCCAAGTTGCTTGAAAAACGCCTCTGGCCTCTGGACCAATTCAAGCGAAGAATCGCTCAACTTGCTACTAGACGTCCACTTTCCTAGTAGCTCTAATATTATTAATAACATTGCACTTAATAATGGTGACAATACTTTACAACCCCCACAAGGTCTAGTCACTAGGGAAAAACTCAATTGGGCTATTAACAGCTTTAAACCATACAAATCTGCTGGTCCGGATGGTGTAATTCCAGCCGAACTGCAAGAAAATGCAAGTTTTCTAATACCCATCCTAGAAAACATCTTCAAGGGTTGCCTTAATTTGGCATACATCCCGATGTCTTGGAGACAAGTTAAAGTTGTCTTTATTCCAAAAGCTGGAAAATCCAGTCATGTAAACCCTAAAGACTTAAGACCTATCAGCTTATCATCATTCCTTCTCAAAACTTTTGAGCGTTTGATCGATATTCACTTAAGGGCAAGTATTGATAAGTCCCTCCTTTCAAAGGCTCAACATGCCTACAACAAAGGGAAATCAGTTGAAACGGCTCTACACAGTATAGTACGTACAATCGAATATTCCCTCCATCATAAAGAGTACACCTTAGTTGCCTTCTTAGACATAGAAGGTACATTTAACAATGTCGACACATCTGCAATTGCACGTGTATTGACATCTCTGAAGGTAGATAAGTCGATCAGTGAATTGATTAATCAGATGCTGATAAGCAGGATTATCAATTCAAAACTGGGCGATTTTGCTACACAAAGGGGTGTCAGCAGAGGTACGCCACAAGGTGGTGTCCTATCCCCTCTCCTCTGGAATTTAGTAATAAATGAATTACTAACTACTCTAGAAAGAGAGGGATACAGAGTGTTTGCCTATGCGGACGATGTTGCTATTGCAGTAACGGGTAAACATCCCAATATACTAAAAGAACTCTTACAAAACGCTTTAAATAAGCTCACCAGATGGGCTAATCCGTGTGGACTAGGCGTTAACCCACAAAAAACCGACCTTGTCCTCTTCACAAGGAAATACAAAGTTCCATACATTGACCCTCCCCTCATAAACGGTGTACCACTTAAATTCTCTGATCAAGCAAAATACTTGGGTCTCATTTTAGATAAGAAATTAAGTTGGAAACCTAATATTCAAGAGAGAATAAACAAGGCCACAATAGCCCTGTTCTCCTGTAAAAAGGCCATTGGTAATAAATGGGGCCTACAGCCCCGCATTACACACTGGCTATACATCTCGGTCATAAGACCGATCCTTACTTATGGAGTAGTGGTATGGTGGACGGCGCTAGATACAGCGACAAATCGCGATAAACTCAGCAAAGTCCAACGAACAGCCTGCCTGTGTATGGGAGGAGCACGTCGCTCCACCCCCTCCGCTTCACTAGATGTTCTGTTCCATCTAATACCGCTGGACTTTTTCAGCAAGCAAACGGCCGCTAACACTGCCATACGGCTTCAGGCCTCCTCTCTGTGGATCAATAATGGAATTGGCCGCACCACTATTTTGAACTCGTTCAGAACTATAAATAGTAATATTGACTACACCATACCCCATCCTCAGTTTAATAACTATAGCTTCAAGGTGACTATACCTCCAGGTCTTCTTGGGAGAATACATCATTTTTGAACGATGGTCCTATAAACTTTTATACAGACGGATCAAAAACGGAGGATGGGGTTGGTGGTGGCGTATACTCAGATAGACTTAACTTAAGTCTCTCCTTTCGTCTACCCGATCATTGTAGCGTGTTCCAAGCTGAAATCCTGGCTATAAAAGAAGTCCTATCCTGGCTTAGAGAAAACGTTATATCAACTAATGATATACGCATCTTCTCGGATAGCCAAGCTGCGTTAAAATCCTTAGAATCTGTCTCTACAAATTCACTAACAGCCCTAAATTGTCGATCATCTCTTACGGAGATGGCTACACAGTTCAACATTCACCTTTTCTGGGTGCCGGGCCATAGAGACATTCCAGGAAATTGCAAAGCTGACGAACTTGCAAAGAGCGGAACAACTTTACCTCTGCTGGCTCATAATGCTAGCATAGGTATCCCCTTAGCTACATGTAAACTCATGCTAAAGCAAGATACCATAGAGAAAACAAACTTCAGGTGGAATAACACCACCACCTGTGTAGCGACTAAACGAATTTGGCCTAATCTTAGCACCAAGCGCTCAAAACAATTAATCTCTCTGAGTAGATTGCACATTAGCTACGTTATAGGTGTCCTGACTGGGCACTGCTTAATAGGAAGGCATGCTATTCGACTTGAAGCCCCTGCAAATGATTTTTGTAGGAGTTGCATGGACGAAGAAGAAGAGGAGACAATCTCTCATCTTCTGTGCACATGCCCTGCCTTATCACAAAGACGTAGAATCCACCTTAGAGACTACTACTTTAACGATACCAGTGATCTAAAAAATTCAGACATTACCTGTCTCCTACGCTTCATTCGAAGCTCCAATTGGTTCAACGAGTTAAGCTGATTAACTGATCCATGTGGTATCACAACGGACCATACTTTGGTCTAAGTGTGTTGGACGTCCCAAACCAACAGCCACTTTAACCTAACCTAACCTAACCCCCAGTCCAACGGGTTGGCCGAAAGGATAGTAAGAACTTTCAAAACGGCTTTTCATGAATCATGACTGGAGATACGACGGGCGATGATGTACTCGCCACATTCTTCTCCACTTTTCGAACCACACCGGACGAAATGGGAGTATCTCCAGCAGAAAAACTTCACAGTGGTCCACACCGAACTTTACTCTCTGCTATGAAACTCAAATTTTGAGTAAAAAAAAGTTAAAAAAAGGTTTAAAGTCTAATTTTTCAATACTTCAAGATTATCTACTATTGTTTTTATTTCAGAATTTATTGCTCTTATTTGTTTTTGATCAAAAACTGAAAACTAGATAATTTTATGTCTTTTAGTTTTTGAGAAAATTGAAAATAACCACAACTACTATTTTAATTTAATTCTTTTTTTTTTTTGCTTGAGTGGTCTTTTTTTGATAGTAATAATAGTAGGTGTGAGTTTGGGTGTATGCCACACTGAGGTGGGTATAGGGGGCATGCTGCCCCCCCTGCATGGGCACACTATAGGATTTGGGGTGGGTGCGAGGTGGAGTGGGTGCAAGGTGGGGAGGGTGAAAGGTGCGGTGGGTGCATGGTGGGGAGGGTGAAAGGTGCGGTGGGTGCAAGATGGGGTGCATGCAAAGTTTGTTTTGCATTTAAATAAGCTGGATTTAAGAAAAATTAATTTATCCTTGGTATATCTTAATCCATATTCGATTATTACTATTAAAATAAGACTACGTAAATACTCAAGCAAATTATTTAATTAAAAGATTTTTTTTGGGTAATTTTTAATTTTCTCAAGAACTAGAAGACATAAAATCATCAAGTTTTCAGTTTTTGATCAAAAACAAATAAGAGCAATGAATTCAAAAAAAACAGTAGTAGATAATCTTAAGGTTTTGAAAAATTACACTTTAAACTATGTATAGTTTTCACTTGATTTCAAAACAAGCTAATATACAAAAGTGTTGGCTTTAAAAAAATGCGTAAAACTTAATTGTGAGTATTACCGTTATTTTTTAATTATTTTTTTCCATTAAACGTATATATTTTTTTAAATTGCCCCTACCGCCTAAACGGGGGGAGATAGACCCCCCCTCCCATAGTAAAAAATGCTTGTTTTTAACTGTTCTATACAAATCCGTCATTAAACTTTGTCGCCTGAGTTATCGTACTATCCCCGCGAATTCGCTGCAACGTAATCAATTAAAGTATTGCATGTATTTAGAAAATAAATTGTAAATGTGGATATGCACTTAAATATTTTTGTATACAACACATTACATTCACTGGTTCAATCAAAGAGCTTAAGAAACTTTGAAGGGATATCCCATTTGCTAAATCTAAATACTTATACATATAATCCCTCGCTCTGCTTAAACCTTTCATTTACATTTAATAATTGTGTGTAATTCCTACCGAATGCACGCAATGAATTTCAGCTATTTCACAACAACATTGGTAACGAAGGATAGCTCGACCACTTTTTCTGAAATTTTTTATATAAAACAAAATAATTTTATTACTTAACATTTACATATAAAGAGGAGTTTTATTTCATAAATTTAAAATACAAAAGTAAATTTAAAAGGAATAAAAAAATGTTAATTTAAAACATCAAAATACTTAAAAACTAATATAAATAAATTTTAGCAAGGTTTAATATTTAAATTAAAACTTTATCAATTTAAGTTTTGAAAATGAAAATAAACATCATCAATGTTAGAATTGAATTTAATAAACTGCATAGAACTGGTAAAAAACTTTTGAAATATCAAGAATTCAAAACAATATTGTATAACTACTTTAAAAATAAAATATCTTAAAGAAGAAAGTTACTTACATTTAAATTTTGATTTGAAATAAATTTGTTTTATAGGAACATTACCTTAAAAGTCTTGTTATATAATCTGGCCAATTTTCAGGAAACATGACTAAAAAGAAACCAACTGCAATAAGAATAACACCCGCTAGTTTCATACCAGCAAACGTAGCGCCATATAGTACAACATCAAGAGCTTAAACAAAGGTTTTTTATTAACGGTAAGTTGATAATAATAATTCTTATAGCTCACCTCCAGATACTGGGACTGCTGTTATGAGACCAAGTGTGACAAACAAATTATAGGTGACCGCAGCACTAAATTGCGTTAGCATATGAAACACTAAAAATCAAATAAATATAAATTTTGTTTATATATTGTTAATATTGTGCAAATATTTTACATGCATTACCTAATAACAGTATACTAGCAATAAGCAGTATCACCCATGATATTTGTTCCGAGGGCATACTCTCGGTTCCCGTCAAATAAAGTGCAACACAAACAGGCCAAAACAACGCTGCATTCAAAAATCCGAGGGTTGTGAACGTAAATGCTATCTGCCCCACGGGTGGATCTCCCATAACTTTCCTAAACATCACCTACAACCGAAATTTAAATTTTAATCAATGATTTACTTTACATAAAACATAAGCCCAGTGCAAAATAACATTTGCTGGGGGCAAAATCTATAATCGAAATGCAGAAGTTTTAAGTTAAATGTCTTCATCTCGTTAGAATCATATTCAAGTATTTTGATTTTCAGTATGGTTCTTTGTAGGATTTTATCACAAATAATCATAAAATACAGATGTCTCTCGCCAAGGGAGAGGATTGATGTATGAAATCGAAAAAGTCATACTTTAACGAGCTCTAAAATGATTGCACTTAATAAACATAAGAAGACCTCAATCATCCAGCTGAGGTAACGTGATGCTTAGTGCATTGGCTCCGTAAGCTAAGGGCTCGAATATCAGTGATGCTAGAAATTTTTTAAATTATTATGGACGAACCAAAGTCTAAGTACCACAAATAAGGGAATCTGATGATCTTGTGGTAGCACAATCAAATTGTTGTGGTAATATTCAAACCCTACCTTAAAACAAATCTTTTCATGCCAAAATCAAAGTTCTTTCTGAAATATTTTGTTTATTTTCTACTATTCTATTATTTTTTTTAGGCTGTCCAGTAAAATGTTAATACTATTTTTGCACTACGCCACAGTGGAACGAAAACATGAAAAAGTGGTCATCAGGCTGTAACTTTTGAAACGGTTTTCACTATTTTGTACTTGAAAAATTATAGATTCATACTTTATTATAAAAAAATTGAAAAACTAAGCACTTTTCCAAAAAAAAAATAACAGTTTGAAGCAAATAAAATTAATTTTATGGAGGAAAAACAATTAATATTAATTGCTTTTTATTCATTTTACAAGTTTGTTGTACATTTTTGCACTTTTTTTTTTAAATATGTAACGAAATAAAATATATTTTTCAACAATTAAAAAAACAATTCATATAAAAAAAAATAATAATAAAAAGTAAGTATAGACATCTTCATTCTGCATTGTTTTCATTGGAAATTGATTCTTCGCTTGATGATTCTTGCGGTAATTTAATTAATTTCAAAGCTTCTTCAGGAATGTCATGTTTTTTGTATTTTACCAATGAAGGTGATAAAAATATAAGGTGGAGATCAGAAAATATTAGTAAATTGTTCATTTTTCTGGTGGAACTTTCACGAATTTTTCGAAACTCTTTATGTCTAGCTTCTGAAGCTTCTTCAGAAAGCTTTCCGATCGGTATTAAAGCATTTCTTATAATATCAGCCCCATGCACTAGTATCTTATGAATTGTGGGAGGCATAAAATACCAAGTATAAGTGGAAACATAAATTTGAGCTGTCTCGTATGCGTAGCTTTGAAATTCATCTGCATCTATTTCTTCACCTGAAGCCATGGTTATTAATAAAATATTTATTCTCTTAATAAGATTTAGATCTAAGCCAGTGACTTCTGAAACTATCTCAGCGTTAGAGAAAAATTTTCTCGCGGTGTTTCCGTCATTTGTTGTACCTCTTCCTTGTTTGACAACATCTATTAGTAACCCAAGTTTTGATCTTAACTGTTCTTGTATGTTTTTTTTTCGTTTAGCTTTCAAAGCCTTATGCTGATCACTTTTAGCGCTCCATTTCTTAAAATCTAAGTTATATGACACATGCAAAAGCCATTCCATGCACCTTATCCATGCATGTAAGGGCGAAACTCCAAAGCTATAAAATTCTTCATTATTTGTTTTGTTACATGCAATTTTCAAGTCATTCATTTTACTTAACTTAGCTTTACAAATATAACAACAGATAGATGATGGATTATTAGAAATACTATTGCAAGTTTTTCCATCAATCATGGTGAGTAACATAACATGTTTTATTTTCAAAGTGTCAATGTTAGTTGGAAGTAGATTCTCAATCAAGTGTTGCATTTCATCATACTCTTTTTTTTATTAAACTATCACTTTCTTTTGCAAATTTAAACCTTATAGGTCGACAGTAACGAGTTGAAGATGGTTTTGGGTTTTCCCATAGAGTGATTTTGTCTGCTTCGTTAAACAATTTCATGGGAACCAAACTAGTTACAAACACTGATGAGTCATCTGAGTTTTCCGAAGAAAATTTTTGTTTATTGCAACTTTGACTCGATGCTCCATCAAAACCCCATTTAGATATTAAACAGAGATTATTGTATTTTATCTTTGAATTGTCAAGACATTTTAATATGCTTTTTGTTGTCTGGTTCAATAAAGCCTGGAGATCTATTAAAGCACTTGTTTCGTCAATAAAAATGCTCGGCTTTGGAGGCAAATATTCTTACAATTGGTGCTGCTTTCCAGCAAGTGTATAAGGTGAATGCTTGCACTCGCCCGAACCACGACCTGGAGAACAGAGCCTTACTTCACCACTTATACCTAAGGAATGATATTTCTCATTGGCGATCCGAGAACTGTGGTTTCACCCGGTTTGATGACGATTTCTAAGCAAACGCTATAATCGCCGAAAGAACGGGTTCAAGTCCCTTGCTCATCACGAAGGTAGAGCTCCAGCTCATCCTCGATTCAATAAAGAACAAAAAGTCAGCAGGTGTCGATGGTATACCCAACATTGTTCTAAGACATTTACCGATTGAAGCTATAGACATTTATGCTACACTGTTCAACAACGCGCTGAATAATGCATATTATCCAGTGCGTTGGAAGACAGCTGTGGTGCATCCTCTCCCGAAAAAGGGAAAGGACAACTCCAATCCTTCAAATCTGCGTTCAATAAGTCTTCTTCCAAGCATCAGCAAGGTATTCGAGAAGGTAATCAATAGGGCTCTGGCTAAGTGGGCTGCGGATAACACAATAATTCCGGATAATCAGTTCGGGTTCAAGGCAGGACATGACTGTATTCATGCCGCGTCTAATCTCGTTTCTGATATCCAATGGAACAAGTCAAAAAAACAATGCACGGGTGCTGTTCTGGTTGACTTAGAGAAGGCCTTCGACACCGTATGGTTAGAAGGGTTGTACCTAAAACTCACCAGACTAGGCATCAGTAAACCATTATTGTATATGCTTTATGATATGCTCAATGGTAGAAAGTTTGTTGTCAAAAGTGGCAATGTAACATCTACCAGCATCTTCGAAATTAAAAACGGTCTTCAACAGGGGGCGGTCAATTCGCCGATCCTCTTCAGCATTTTTACCAGTGATCTGATAGGTAGCCTAACTAACGCAATAGCGTATGCCGACGACCTGATTGCGTACAGAACGGCCCGAAAGGTTGAAGTTATTAGAATTCTCTTGCAGCGGGACTTCGAGAAGATTCAGCGATACTGCGACGACTGGAAACTGAAAATAAATGTCCAGAAGTCGGAGACAATTCTGTTCCGGACTCCTTTGGCTAAGGCCACGAGAGATACGTGCAAGAATTGGCGAAAGATGGTAATTGTGGGGCCTGACGGGCGGCCATTGGCGAGTAAAAGTGTAGTGAAGTACCTCGGTATCTGGTTGGACCAGTATTTGTATTTCGACAGACATATAAATGCTGCTCTGACCAGAGCCCGAGGAGCCCTCGCTCTGACGAAACAGCTGTTTTACAGCAGTCGGCTTGACCCCAGGGTGAAGGTAATTTGCTACATGGCCCTCATACGGCCAATGCTTGTCTATGGTTGTCCCGTTTGGTTCAACATTGCCCCTTCCCAAATGGAGAAGTTTCGGGTGTTCGAGAGGCAGTGTCTACGGCGCTGTCTCGGTTGGCATCGGACACCGGAATCTTCTTATTTGCATTATTATTCTAACGAGGTCTTGTACAACGGAGCTCGGATCAACAGAATTGACAATTTCGTGATAAAACTTGTTCGGGGTCACATAGCGAGAGCTATGACTTCGACCAACAACTTAATTTTCGGGGCGTTCTATCCAAACGACGAATACTTCGGTATGGCACGCTTGAGCGGCTTTATTCCACCAGAGGCATTCCTCTATTTAGATAAATGCGGCCTGATACAGGATAGATTGGCAGTACCGCTTATCTACCACGTCAGGCGTAGAACCGTGGACCGGCGACTCTTGTACGAACGAGACATCCTCGCCCGAGATGGAGCAGAGCTCCTACGGTTCAGTAGGGCTGTGTCCGAACAGGACCGTATTGATAGGAGGAAGCAGGAGAACCAGTTTTGGTGGCTAAAAGAATTTAATATGGGGTAAACCGGGGTGGGGTATTTATTGCCTTGGCCGGCTTACATACTTGTTTTAGTCTTAGGTTTAGGTTAAGTAGAGTAGGGACGGTGGCACTATAAATAAAAAAAAAAAAATACAAAAAAAATACAAAAAAAAATACAAAAAAAAAAAAATACAAAAATAAAAAAAATAAAAATAAAAAAAATAACACTTACAAACATAATCAACAACACATACATATATGGACATGGACATTGCTTTTGCCGCTGTCGTCGTTCTAGTTTTAAGTAGTATGTAGGTAGGTTAGGGGTAGTTTTAAGTTTTATTTTAAGGACTTAGTATGTAAGATATAAAATAAACGATAAAGATGTTAGTTTTTTATATTTTCTAACAAAATAAACGAAAAAAGAAAAAAAAAAAAAAATTAGTTCATAGGCCGAAAGGCATTAATTTAAGAAATCATGAATTCCTTAGAGCGCCCGTTTAGGGCCAGTAAGTTAAATTTAAGTATTATTAGTTAGGCTAGTTTTCTGAATTTTGTTAGCATGTAAGTAGATATAAGTTAATATTGAATAAAATTTGAATTAAAAAAAAAAAAAAAAAAAAGGCAAATATTCTTTTTTAGTTTTTTGAAGCTGGAAATATGAAGGAAATAAATCAACCCCATGGTCCATTACTAATTTTTTTATCTCTCTATACTGGGCTTTGCTCAGACCTAACGTTGAATGCAGAGCTAAGGCTTTTTCATTTGAAATCATAAAAACTGATTGTTTGTTTTCGTCAACCAAAAATTTATAAATGTCTTTTGCTTTTCCAGGGTATTTTATTAAAAAATCTATCACTTTTGAAGCATCGAGCTTACCTTCAGCTTTTAGCTTCATTTTTGCGGCAAAAAGAAGCGCAGTGCTACCTGTACTTTGACGTACAGCTTGGGTTTTACGTCTTTTTTGTCGCTCACTCAAGTTTTCAAACTGTTTACTCGTATTGTCAGGGGTTAATAAGGGTGGTTCTTTTATAAAAGTTAATGTATTGAATTCAGTTTCAAGCCAAGTTTTATACCGTTTTAAAATTCGCATTTTATTGTAACTACATTCTACAAATCTATTTTTCAGCTTCAAACAAAACTTGCGAAAAAATTCAAATATGTCCAATTTTTTCCTCGTGAATTTAGTGTCGCTGTTTGGATAACAATATTTAATTAAGTACTTATAGTCATTTAAATCACGCCCGTTAGCCTTCATAACGTTGAAAAAATCTTCATAAGTTAACACAACCATTTTCACTTGTAGAAGGCTTTAAAGTTATTTGTGCACTAGAGGATCGTAATTAAACAAAAATGTCATATGATTACTTTTTTTTTTTGATTAAGAGAGAAAAAGTTACCGTTAGCATGAGAGCCATACTTTGTTTTGCCATTTTAGTCTATAACAAATAATGATACCGTAAAGAAAAAATCTCTTTAACGAGAGCAAATAAGATTTAATTGAAAAAGGAGAATCTCCCCCTCCCCGCCCTCTTTCTTTCATATATGTCACTGTTTAAACATTTAGATTTCTTTATGTCAGTTATTATTATTATTTATAATGCAAAGATGCCCCTACCCCCTTCTCCAGTCAACAAACTTAATTTTTAAAAACCCTCCAGGGAGCGGGGTCGGACGCGGTCGGATCCAATTTTTTTAAGATATGACTCCAAATAAGTTTAAAATTCATTTAAGACTACCCAAAGTCCGAGCATTTTCGAGCATTTTTTTAAAAACATCTTCAAACATGAAATTAGGATTTTTTAAAAATACTCACAAAAAGAGTTTTTTTTAGAGTTAAAACAACTTTCTTTTAAAGATTTTTTTAATTGATAAGCTTAAATGAACCAATTTCATACCTACAAAATTTATTTCGAAAATAAAACATAAAAAGGGTCTGAGAAAAACAAATTACAAAAATGCGTTAAAATTAAATGTTTTTTTGGTTTTAAAAATACTGCATCTTTGAGTCCCTATTATTTGAAAATTAAAGAGTGTACATAAAAAAACTGTTTTATATGTAAAAGAGGCGACAATTTTCTATGCATATCAAACAAAAAATATTTCGAATAATGAAAATAAAAAATCACCCAATGTCCGGAATTTTGTACTAGACGTTCCACAGCGCCGCGCCGCCGGCCGCGTAAACGAAGTACTAAGCATGATACTTTTAGCCAATACTTTTGCATACAATGCCAGTTATTATTATTAAGTAGCGAAACAGTAGAAATTGGGAACTAAGGCCTAGTGACTTATAACTCTCAACCATTGCTGTGTGCGAGTAATGTTGTCAAAGATAGAGGGGGCCTACATTTTTAAGACGAATCCAAACGGATAATTTGAGAAAGCACGCAAAAGGCAGTACTCGTGAAAAAAAACTTTAGATGGCATAGGCAGGGATTTAACCTAATACCCATATTATGGTAATACTTTTGTTTTATTAATTGTATTTAAGGAGCAGTGCATTGATATCTGATATGGGTTGGTGTTTGTGAAACTGACGTGACGACCAAGAATACACTAATGAAGATATAAATAATCGGTAGCCATCTTGGTTTGCCTACAAGCTAAAGCGAACAACTGATTCATAGAGTCGTTCAAGTATGCGTGACATTTGCCCTCAAAATTGTAACATTTCTCCTAAAAACTCAGTAGTTAATTGTGTATGTAGTTAATCTATGTATGTTTGCCTGATGACAAGCCAAATTTTGCTGTTAAAATTTACATTTATTCGTCGACATCACAAATACAACAATGTAGAAAAACATTAGCGATAGCAAGTGCCAAATACTATTGGCCTAAGATGAGGTTAGATATAACAAAATATGTTAGGAAGTAAAGTATTTGTCAACAAGTAAAACGGACTAACAATAAAACGACCGGTCCTATGACTGAAAGATTAAGAGCCACTTTTACGTGCGAGATGAATAGTGTGGACTTAGTGGGTTATACAAATATTGTAACAGTAGTAGATTATTTTTCAAAAATTCCGTTGTTATTTGGGTTAAGGTTTACTACTTCGAAGGCAGTGAGTATGAAGTTCGAAGATAATGTTTTTCTTCTGTTTAGAGTTCATTCGCGGAAAATGTCCTCAATTTAAGAGTAGGGAACTAAGGGCACTCAGCGATGGATACTATTCATTAGGTTTACACAACATTATCATAGTTATCATAATTAACCAAGTTCCTCGTATTAAATGGCTTAATTTTGAAGGAGGAAAAGGTGTGATCCTTCAATCAACTGAGAGAGAAAAGTTCAGCCATAGTCGATTGCTTTCTCAGTACTTTGAAGAGAACAATATACGAAATGCCATTGGCAACAAACTTCCTGGACAACTAGGTATGTTTGTATGTCAAGTGACAGATATTCCTGTAAGAACAAAGAAAATGACAGACGGGTGATCTGACCTGATAGCACGGGACACTTTGTCTCCGATTGCTGACGTTGCGTTATTTAAGTTATAGATTTGCATTTAAACTCAATTATTCATTACTTATTACACTTACTATTGTATAATTTAATATTTGGAACTTAATTCTGAAGCCCATCCTCTTTTTTTCATTTTGTTATTTACTTAACTTCTTAGCAAAAACTTTTTCTTGTCATGAGTATTATCAATCACTTTAATCTTTGAAATTTTCTGGTATTGTCGATCAGCTAAGCATATTTATTTTGATCATGTGCTTCTTTTTTTATTTTGGTTCATTTTGTTTTGCTTTTTGATTTGTTTTGTAATTCTTTCAAATAACAGTGCACGCGATCCGTTTCTGGATAACGTTCTCTTCCGGGTACCAAAAATGAATTGTTAACATTCTGTGTCGAAAATTGTGTGTGTGAATCCTCCACTTGAAAACATCTTGGGTTTTTCTCTTATTAAAGGTTTTCTTTACAAATTCGTTGAATAAAACTCAAATGAAGTTGCGAAATTTGTTTTACCTCATGTATGAGGTACTCATCACCCGGAGTGCATAAGAACTAGAGGAAACGTTATACACGCCGCTGTAGAAAAACTGCTACGGTTAAGTCTTCAGCGGTGAGTAAAATCTACTTTTGACTTATGCACATGTGTTTATTTTTCTTTGTTGGGATTTGTGTTATATTGTATTGACATTAAGAACGAAAAGGAAAAGGATTCAAAACAAAATATAAGCGCCGTTCAATTTCTTTGTTATTGGATCCAAACATTTATTGTTTTTATTAATAATAATAATAATAATAATAATAATAATAATAATAATAATGTATTTTATTTTTCAAAAAATAGATACAAAAACAATATAATAATCTTAATGATATAATAAATCTCAAATTTTTTTAAAAGTTGATATTGATTTTATAAAATAAAAGAAAAACGGTATATAATTAGCAAAATAATATGACATTAACAATATTGTTGTCTGTCAGATTGGCAAATGCGATTTAATTTTTGATTTTTTAGTTTATTACAATGTTCATTTCTTTTTTATTTTGTTTTGTTTATGTTGATATTTATATTTAACATTATATTTAATTTACATATATTTCAAATTGTTTTGTTTATTAGAAATACTCATTAATAATTAAGTTTCTATAATTCAGAACCTCTTAAAGATATAAATAAAGAGTTGTGTAGTTTTGGCTATTAATTTTTATGTAAAATTCATCTTTCGTTAAACTTTCTTTCCCGAAGTAGAAAAATCTAATTCTTTTATAAATTGGACAAATTGCCACAAGGTGGAAAGTATTTTCAGCTAGATCCAAGTTACAAATTGAGCATATTCTATTAATTTGTGTTGTCTTTAAATGCCCGAGCATTAATATTAAGAAGCCCGCCTCTTGCCTTAAAAATCAATGATATGACTTTAGCTTGCAACACGTCATTAAAATAGGACTCGTTTTTCGTATATTCAAGACGACAATATTCATCATGAAACTGTGACATTCGTGCCATTTCTACATTTTTTCCCAAGCCTTTCTTATTAAAGTTTCAATAACTTTCTTATGTTTCAAACTCCAATCAATATTTTGAGAATAAAAGTTCAATTCTATTCCAGCCTCACCAAAAACTTTAACCCAATCATTAACCCAGAATGTTGACTTTTGATTTGTTTCATCTGCTAATAATTTTGGGAGTCGGTTTCTTGGATAACTAAAAACTTTCCGTATGTACTCAAAATGTAAGTTGAGAGTGAACATAAACATTTTGTTGATACCAGTTTCGAGGTGCAACATATCGCACCTCCGGTGCAATAATGACGTAAATGCAATTTTCTTAAATGTTCAGGAATCACGGTTAAAGTTTGCTTGCTTATTTAAAATACTATATCGCCGTAAAAAGAATCGACTTCAAGAGTCCTAAAAATAGCTGACTTCAATCACGTCAATTTTACCACGGATAAAACTTGACATTTGGGACATTATGGCGTTCTTAACTCAATTTCAGAAAAAATTGCTATTGCGTCGATATTGCACCGGAGGTGCGATATAGTTGGGAGTGTTTTTTGGAAGAAATAGCATTTTTTTCAGGAAAAAACGTAAAAGTTTTTCAACGTCTTCATGTTCACACTGTCCCCAAATATGTGCCGCATAACACATGATAGAACTAGAGGAAACGTTATACACGCCGCTGTAGAAAAACTGCTACGGTTAAGTCTTCAGCGGTGAGTAAAATCTACTTTTGATTTATGCACATGTGTTTATTTTTCTTTGTTGGGATTTGTGTTATATTGTATTGACATTAAGAACGAAAAGGAAAAGGATTCAAAACAAAATATAAGCGCCGTTCAATTTCTTTGTTATTGGATCCAAACATTTATTGTTTTTATTAATAATAATAATAATAATAATAATGTATTTTATTTTTCAAAAAATAGATACAAAAACAATATAATAATCTTAATGATATAATAAATCTCAAATTTTTTTAAAAGTTGATATTGATTTTATAAAATAAAAGAAAAACGGTGTATAATTAGCAAAATAATATGACATTAACAATATTGTTGTCTGTCAGATTGGCAAATGCGATTTAATTTTTGATTTTTTAGTTTATTACAATGTTCATTTCTTTTTTATTTTGTTTTGTTTATGTTGATATTTATATTTAACATTATATTTAATTTACATATATTTCAAATTGTTTTGTTTATTAGAAATACTCATTAATAATTAAGTTTCTATAATTCAGAACCTCTTAAAGATATAAATAAAGAGTTGTGTAGTTTTGGCTATTCATTTTTATGTAAGATTCATCTTTCGTTAAACTTTCTTTCCCGAAGTAGAAAAATCTAATTCTTTTATAAATTGGACAAATTGCCACAAGGTGGAAAGTATTTTCAGCTAGATCCAAGTTACAAATTGAGCATATTCTATTAATTTGTGTTGTCTTTAAATGCCCGAGCATTAATATTAAGAAGCCCGCCTCTTGCCTTAAAAATCAATGATATGACTTTAGCTTGCAACACGTCATTAAAATAGGACTCGTTTTTCGTATATTCAAGACGACAATATTCATCATGAAACTGTGACATTCGTGCCATTTCTACATTTTTTCCCAAGCCTTTCTTATTAAAGTTTCAATAACTTTCTTATGTTTCAAACTCCAATCAATATTTTGAGAATAAAAGTTCAATTCTATTCCAGCCTCACCAAAAACTTTAACCCAATCATTAACCCAGAATGTTGACTTTTGATTTGTTTCATCTGCTAATAATTTTGGGAGTCGGTTTCTTGGATAACTAAAAACTTTCCGTATGTACTCAAAATGTAAGTTGAGAGTGAACATAAACATTTTGTTGATACCAGTTTCGAGGTGCAACATATAGTTGGGAGTGTTTTTTGGAAGAAATAGCATTTTTTTCAGGAAAAAACGTAAAAGTTTTTCAACGTCTTCATGTTCACACTGTCCCCAAATAGGTGCCGCATAACACATGATAGATCTCGAAGCTGCCTCAAAAATTTTTAACTTATTGCTTTATGAAATATTCTGATTACTTATAAAAGAAGACCACGAGAAATTGATTGCATTTTTTGAGCTTGTTAATTTGTTTACCAAGTGTTTCTTGTATTTGAGATTGTAAGTTAATAGTACCCCGAGGTATTGGTATTCATTCACTTCATCAATTTCGGAACCAGTAAGAAACCATTTTTGTTCAAGCGGACGTATTGCACCTTTTCGGAAAACCAAACATTTTGATTTTGACGGATTAATAATTAACTTCCAACGTTCGCAGTACTCTGCAAGTTTTAAGAATAAGAATTATTGTTTTTAGTATGGAGAATCCCTTCAACTAAAGTTTAAATAGAAAATATCAGAAATTGTAAGGTGACGTGTAATGGAACAAAGAAAAACTCCCAAACTCGACAAAAAAAAACACAACCAATAGATTGATTTTTATTTTTTTTACTCTCTCATTTTCATTCATTTTCACTCTTTCGATTTTAAAAGGCTTTCGCTTTTTCCCCACAATTTAGGAAATGTGGTGAACCTTTCTAGTTTGAGACATTGGACCGCTTGCAAGTGATTCCAATGTGAATATCGGTTATACCTTTAAAAAAATGTGAATTGGTTTGTGGGCCTAGGTATCTATCAGATATAGAACATAAAGATCGTTAATTCAGAATAGCCTCAATTTGTGTCCAGACCGTATAGAATTCTTCAAATTTCAATAGAGAAGCTCCTACAACTCGCCTCAAGTGATAATTTATGGACTGAACTCCAACCTCATACAAACCACTAAAGTGCGGAGTTAAAAGGAGGTAGAAAATGCCAAGAAATGTCATTCATGTGACATAATCGTTGTGAGATTGCATGTGCATGGCATCAAGCAGCGATGCGCTCCTTGAAAGTTTGTCTCATTATTGGAATATATGTTGGAACATTTACCTCGACGACGAGAGACAAAGTGCCGAAAAGCTGCTCGAAATACCTCTGTAGTGAGGTCACTTACCAAATCCGAATGGATTTCCTTTGTGCTGATGCGCAAAAATAAAGCAATGTATGCTTTCGACGTCTTCGGGTTTTGCGTTTCTGACAGCTTTATTATAAAAGGCCCAGTGTCATCGCACAAAATATTGGAAAAGAGCCGACTTAGGGTGATTCACTAGACAGGTAAATAAGCCATTGGTTAATGTCTTTTTTCGTTGCATAGAGCATATTTTATACATAAAGTTATAGTTGAAGAAGCAGATCAAAAGTCTCGGTAACTCATGTTTGTAGGTTATTCAGATGATTATTATCAAGTAAAATAGGGTGGTTCGAAGAAAATGAAACGTTAGCGTGTTTGATTCCACTCCCTACATACTGAGTCGTTCTTTGACTTCCAACAAGTGAAGAAGTGTTTTTATTTATATTGATTTCCAAGTTAAAATAGCGAAAGTTAAAAGTCACAACTACAGTTTGCCACCACCGAAATTAACAAGTCGATAGCCCAGTGGAGGTGGCGTCCGAAGACAGATCGAAGGGTCGTGGGTTCGAGTCCCAGCCGGAGTCTACGAAAAATTTAATTGCTTTTTTTCACAACAGAGAAATTGTTGACTTTATCTGTTGGGAAAAAAAGCAAATGGAGAAGGAGAGAAAAGCAGGGGTATCGAAAGATACCTCTGCCAACACATCAGGTGATGTCACGGTGGCGCCAGCAGCGGTACCGGAAATAACAGCAACAACATCGGGTCAGGCATCTGACCTGTGGACTGCAGCAACAACTAACAAGAAGAGGAAACTGAAGAAGCACAGTCCAAATAAAGTTGACAGAGCCAACGCCGCTAAGCGGCGTGATATGCGGAAAGACATGCAGAAGGGTAAATCAGGTATTACCACTGAAAGTGAATTCTCGGACGCCGAGTCTGAGAAAACGGAATATATTTCCGAAGGTGGAGAGGGGCTCTTCAGGCCGCCGAATAGGGATTTAATCCTATCGGAGCCAGAGCCAGTCCCGCCGACAAGGAAGGCTTTGGAGGTAGAGGCGGACCTCCAAGAGGAAACAGAACTGGTGCAGGCCCTGCAAACCAAACAGGCAGAAATCAGCCAGCACGAGCAAAGCCTCAATAAGCTTAAGGAGGAAATAAAGCCCCTCCTCAGTGAGCTTAAGCTGAAACAAGAGGCGCGCCGAAAGCAAGAGGCAGCCCAAAAACAACAGCTGAAAAAACAACAGCAGCAAAAACAACAGCAACAACAACCACAGCAGCAAAAACAACCACAACAACCCAAGCCCGCTTCCAAATACACAGGAGCGGAGCAAAGTAAAAAGACGCCAGCAGTAGCGACAGGCCCAATTGCTGAGGGCCCATCGACTTCGCCTAAGGCAAAACAGCAGCAACAACAACAGCTACAACCAAGGCAGCAGGAGCAACAGAAACAGCACCAGCAGAAGCAGCAGCAGCAGAAGCAGAAGCAGCAGCAACACCAGAAACAACCACAGCCCAAGAAGGAGAAGGTGCCACCAATAAGGACCCATAGAGTTGACCTGGACGACATAAAACAGGTATGTAAGTCGGCCACTAAGGGCAATTTTTTCATTAAAATCCTTAACGAAAAAGAAAATAATTATTCGGTCCAGTGCTTCTCACTGGCCGAATACAACTTAGTAAAAGAGTTACTAAAAGAGGCCACAGCTGAGTTCTTCAGCTTCACGCCTAAAAGCGAAAAATTAAAGACGGTCCTACTGAAGGGCATAAGTTCCTGCACGGAACCGGAGGCGCTCTTAGCTGAGCTCCGCCAAAAAGCCATCGACGATCTCGATTTCATCGGGGTCAAGCCTTTCACTACGGTGAAGTCCAGGCGAGGGGGTTACAGGCTGCCAATGTTCCTCGTAACATTATCGCCCCAAAGTAGGCTTGAGAGTCTGAGGGAAATAAAATGCCTAGACTATCAAGCCATACACTGGGAGACATTAAAAAGGCACGACGACATTTTACAATGTACGAAGTGCCAGAGGTTCGGCCATGCCGGAGCCAACTGCAATATGCAGTTGCGCTGCGTCAGGTGCTCCGAAACCCACATCAAGGGAGAGTGCAAGCTGGGGAATGAGCGGGTTGAGGATTTGACCCAGCTCAAGTGTGTCCTTTGTGGAAACCAAGGGCACCCGGCTAGCTATAGGGGTTGCCCTAAGGTCCAACAAATCAAACAAAAACAGGCCAGTCAAAAAGCCGAAGAAAGTCGAACAGTTCGACAGGCTCCTACACAAAAATTCGTGGATCCCAAATTTTCCTACGCCCAAATGGTGTCAGGGAATGGGAACACGAGACAGGCTCCACCAACGGTTGCCCCAAAGGCCCCTGTGCCTAAGGCACCAGAGGTGCAGCCTGACATTGTAGCCTTGTTGTTGAACATTCAAGGTCAACTTACAGGACTGCAAAGTCAGATAAAGGAGCAAGGCAAAAGGGTAGACCATCTCTACTCTTTGTTGCCTGGCCTGGCGCAATTTAGACCATAATGGGCGCGCTGCCGGAGACGCGCCTAAAAGTCCTAGCTGTGAATGTAAATTCACTGATTAGGATTGAACGAAGAGCCAATATGTTCCAATTGTTGAAAGACTACAGTCCCGATGTGTTTATGGCTAGCGAAACTAAGCTAAACCACAAACACAAATTGACTCATAAAAATTACAATATCGTAAGAAGAGACCGGCCCGACTCCACTCAATGGGGCGGTGTCGCTCTCTTTATACGAAAAGGCATTAATTATAAAGTCATATACAACAATGAATTGCGAAAGCTCAAGACGCTAGAAGTTTGCGTTGTATGCATCTCTCTCACTCAAGGGAAGCGGATGTATATGATTGCGGCTTATGCGGCTGGAGCTCCGCAGGTTACTTACTTTGCTTCAGAACTCGAGATTCTTTTTAGGGAACTTAAACTGAGCTTGGAAGAAAACTATTTCATCTTGGCCGGTGATTTGAACGCAAAACATGAAGATTGGGGAAATCAACATAGTAATCCCAGAGGTAACCATCTTTTTAATTTGATGGATCTTTACAGCGTTGAATATGGCGTCGACCTGCTGGCTACTGAAAAGCCATCGTATCCAAGAAGCGGCTCCTTTCTGGATCTTTTGCTGTACGACACAAGACTGACAGTTACAGACAAAGTGGGTAATCACCCTCGTAACTGCTTACAGACAGTTGAGTACGACAGTGATCACTGCGGACTGGCTGCTGTAATGCAGATACCGAACGAACGCGTGGAGTTGGAGGAATACGTTGCAACGCACTCTTACAATTACAGTAAGATGCGCTGGCCTCGTTTCACCAACGCCCTAGCGAGAGAACTTCGCTCGAGTGACATAGCCCCACCAAACAACAGAAACCTGACAAATACAGAAATTGACCAACATTTACAACAGATGGACGAAACAATAAAACGAACAATGGAACGGACAATACCAAAGTACAAAGAACGGGACCAAATGGACGCTTACAGAAACGCGACTATTGACGCACTACGTAGGCACAAGAGTGGCTTACTGACAAGACTCAAAAACTTGTACAGGCGACTTACAGACCCACACGACTTGGAGGTTAGGACACTGAAGTCGTCAATAAAAAATGTCAATCTGTTGATTAAGGAGAACTACAGGTTATCGATTAACAAGTACTGGGACCGCAAGATCCGGTCAGTTAAGTCCAGTGACCCTAGTATGTTCCCTAAAATCAACAAGATATTCAGGAAAAAGAACGACAATGACCTTCCGTGTCTGAAACTCCAAAGAACTGAAGAGAACAGAGACGTACTCATGACAGCGCAAATAGATCCAGAAGAAGCCATCTTTGACGATGACTTTTTTATAATTGAAGATCCGAAGGAAAAAGTGGAGGCGGTGGGAGCTGCTTTCCAGCAAGTGTACAAGGTGAATGTTAGCATTCGCCCCAACCACGACCTGGAAAACAGAGCCCTACTTAATCACTTTTATCTTCGAAATGATATAACACATTGGCGATCTGAGAACAGCGGTTTTATGCGGTTCGATGACGATACCTTGGCAAATGCCATAATCGCCGAGCAAACGGGACCAAGTCCCTTGTTAGTGACGAAGGTTGAGCTTCAGCTCATCTTCAACTCAATAAAAAATAAAAAGTCAGCAGGTGTCGATGGTATATCCAACGTTGTACTAAGACATTTACCGATGGAGGCAATTGACATTTACACCAAACTCTTCAATAATGCACTGAATAATGCATATTATCCAGTGCATTGGAAGACCGCTGTGGTTCATCCTCTCCCGAAAAAGGGAAAGGACAACTCCAACCCGTCAAATCTTCGGTCGATAAGTCTTCTTCCGAGCATCAGCAAAGTTTTCGAAAAGATCATCAATAGGGCTCTGACTAAGTGGGCTGCGGACAACAAAATAATTCCGGATAAACAGTTCGGGTTCAAGGCGGGTCATGACACAATTCATGCTGCGTCTAAGCTCGTTTCTGATATCCAATGGAATAAATCAAAACAACAATGCACAGGTGCTGTTCTGGTTGATTTGGAAAAGGCCTTTGACACCGTATGGTTAGAGGGTCTTTACCTAAAACTGAGCAGGCTTGGCATAAGCAAGCCATTGTTGTATATACTTTATGATATGCTTAACGGTAGAAAGTTTGTTGTCAAAAGTGGCAATGTAACTTCTACCACAACATTCTTAATTAAAAATGGTCTTCAACAGGGAGCGGTGAATTCGCCGATTATCTTCAGCATTTACACCAGCGATCTGATAGGTAGTCTTACAAAGGCAATTGCGTACGCCGACGATCTTATTGCGTACAGAACGGCCCGAAAGGTTGAGGTTATTAGAATTCTCTTGCAGCGTGATTTCGACAAGATTCAGCGATATTGCGACGACTGGAAACTGAAAATAAATGTCCAGAAGTCGGAGACAATTCTGTTCCGGACTCCGTTGGCTAGGGCCACGAGGGATACGTGCAAGAATTGGCGCAAGATGGTCATCGTTGATCTTCACGGGCAGCCATTAGCGAGCAAAAGTGTAGTGAAGTACCTCGGTATCTGGTTAGATCAGTATTTATATTTCGACAGACATATAAATGCTGCTCTGACCAGGGCCAGAGGAGCCTTCGCTCTGACGAAACGGCTGTTTTTTAGCAGTCGGCTTGACCCCAGAGTGAAGGTAATTTGCTACATGGCCCTCATACGGCCGATGATCGTCTATGGTTGTCCTGTGTGGTTCAACGTTGCCCCTTCCCAGATGGAGAAGTTTCGGGTGTTCGAGCGGCAGTGTTTACGACGCTGTACCGGCTTATATCGAACAGCCGAATCTTGTTACGTGCACTACTATTCCAACGAGGTCCTATACAACGGGGCTCGAATCAACAGAATTGACAATTTCGTGATAAAACTCGTCCGAGGTCACATTGCAAGGGCTATGTCTTCGACCAACAATTTAATTTTCGGGGCATTCTATCCGAACGACGAGTATTTTGAGAGTGCACGCTTGAGCGGCTTCATTCCACCAGAGGCATTCCTCTTTTTAGACAGATGCGGTCTGATACAGGATAGATTGGCAGTTCCGCTAATCTACCACGTCAGACGACGAACCGTGGATAGGCGACTCCTGTACAATCGGGACGTCATGGCACAAGGCGGAGCAGAGCTCCTTCGGTTCAGTAGGGCTGTGTCCGAACGGGACCGAACTGATAGGGTGAAGCAGGAGAACCAGTTTTGGTGGCTTCAATCGGCACTTGATAGTGGGTAGTCGGGATGGGGTTTAAAGCCTTGGCCGGCTTACATACTTGTTTTATAGTTTTAGGGTTTAGTTTTAAGTAGAATAGGCATGGTGGCAGAAAAAAAAAATACAAACAAAAATGCAAAAAAGAAAAATACAAAAAAATACAAAAAAAATTAAAAAAAAAAAAAAAAAAAAAACATGGAATACATAAAAAAAAAAAAAAAAAGACAACAAAATATGAAAAACAAAAAAACGTTAGATAGTTAGATTTGCTGCTGCGGTTGTTCTAGTTTTAAGTAGTTTATAGGTAGAAAGGTAGTTTTAGTTAGCTTTAAGTTTTATATTAAGGACCTTATTTTAAGTAGTTTTTAAGTAAAAATAAAAAAGGATATTGAAATTAGTTTTTTTGAAATTTTCTAATGAATAAAAAAATAAATAAAATGGAATTGAAGTAAAATAGATCTTAGGGCCAAAAGGCATTAGAATTAAGTATTATTGTTTAACTTAGAGTGTCCGTATGGGACCAGTAAGTTAGTTGTAAGTTTGGTTAATTAGGCTAGTTTTATGAATTTTTGTCTAGCTTTAAGATAGTTTTAAGAATGAATTAATAAAAATGAATTTAAAAAAAAAAAAAAAAAAAAACTCCCTACATACTCCAATAATTTTAATTTTGGAGAGTGTTTTGTGTTTTTTTTTAAATGACCGATTTCCTCATCGAAGGAACTGGGTTGGATGTGTTTCAAAATAGCTGTATTTAACTTAACTTTAGTTCACCAACGGATTTGAAACAAGGATAACCAGGATGGCCCAATCCACCAAAGATGATGATCTGCAAGTTTTGATAGAAGAATTCCGCGAGGTGCACATTCCATTAGATTGATCTCGGAAGGTTTGTGATGCTAATAATGCCGTGGTATTTCATCAGGAATTGCTGCAGTACGATTTGCCACAAATATAGTTAAACAACGAATGTGGCGGCGAAGATAACCAGTAAAGGGCAACCTCTGAATTTCATGAATTTTGTTTTAAGGCGGTAACATTGTGAACAAGATGGCTGAGATGGAGTGCTTCACACAGTTCTAGGGGCGGTATCGAAACTGGTTTTAAATGCCCACTCTGGTTTTTGCAGCAATGATTTTGGTGACAAATTCTCCTTCTGCTGTTTTAGTTCGTTTTAGGGGTTTGAAAACCCATGGAGCTGAGTATACTTTAAAGCTCCGAGTAAGTTTCTCGGAACCTGAATTTTTTCATTACCTACATTAATACTTTCTACAAACTCTGGCAACTCTGGCAAATTTTTAAGTGACAGCAAAATTGAATAGCTCTATAAAAAAGTGTTGATTTTAAATTAAAACAAAATTATAATAAACCTAAAATGTATTTAAAATTTTTTTTAAAGTGTCAAGAAATTTTAAAACATTAAAGTTTGATTAGAACAGTGAATATTAAAGTGTAAATGAATTCGGAAAGATCCCTTGCTTTCACGTCACCAGAACAACAAATTGCACCTTTCAAAAGGCATCAAAAAACAAAAACAACTTCAACTTTTGCAACCATGGCTGTAGGACAAATGTCAATAGAAGATCTGAAGACGTCCATGGGAAATTTATTGGACGAAAAAAATACAAATTTGGCAACAAAATAAGACATCTCATGCATTCATGAGGAAATCCAACAACTCAGAACAAAAAATGCATAGCTAACAACTAAACTGGAGGATATCCAAGATCAATGCAAAGCTCTTAAACGAGAAGTAGATTTCCTATCTAAGAAAAATTGCGAAAAAAATCTCATCGTTCAGCTTCCTAAACATCCAAACATTGACCATCGTGAAGAAGTCCGAAAGTTGTTTACATCTCTTGTGCCAAAAGAATCAACGTCCATAAACTCAATGCGTGTACCACCGTCAATTTACCAAACTTGCAATGTTTTGATTATTTTTTTCTCTGTGAAACACATGTAATGGCAAACAGTATGGAGAATTTGAAAAGTTTTTCATAGATTTCAAATGATTTTGGATCCCAGCAACACGAGTACATACTAGTGGGTGGGCAATTGGTGAATATCTTTTAGAGTAATTCAAAATAAAACTTTCAAATTCAAATATTCATTTATTCCAAGTAATCATTATAAATTTTACAAAAGCTTTAATGAATTTTGAAGCATTGGCATATCCGTCAGCTCGACTGGTAACTTTAAAATATTTAGGTATACAATTGAACAAGTACATATGTATAATGGTATAAAATTAAAAAAAAAAAATGTTTGATTTGATTGAATTAATAAGTGCATTATATGATTTATGTATATTCCGTTATTATAAGCATTTTGTAGTGGTAGCTAGCTCTGACAAATTTGACAAGCATCGTCCAATTTGATCCATTTAAAATTTCAATCGTTTCCTGTAATGATAGGGATGGTTTACCAAAGCATATACTCTTCTTTGCTGGTTAAAAATTTGACACACACTGATGAAATGAAAGCAATCTTCTTTAGCTCTCAAGTTACATAAGTTGCAAAATTGGTCAAAGCTTCCGTTGTATGGTTTTCCATTTAAATGTAGAAGTTCGCATCTTGATTTAAAAATTAGGGAAATATCTTTATAAGAGAGAGAATCTTGGAAGTAGTTCTTGTCACACAAGTTATGATTAAGCTGGCTATAGAGTAATCTGCTCTCCGATTGACGGGCATTTCAATCATCTGATTACGGTTAGATTCTTCAAGTTTTTGGATAATTTCGTAGAACTTCTTTTCTTTAAAAAATTTGTTCGAAACTTTTCAATTTCCTCGTATTCTTGCATACCCCATATTTGTGCCAAGCCAAGATTTCACGACTGCATTGAAAATATTATATTTTGTTGAAAGATTTATGTGATCGTTAGAGAAAATCTTCTTCCAAGTAACATGAATTAAGGTGCTTGCTATAATCCAGGGTTGGATTTAGTAAAACTCCCAAATACTTGTATTCTTTCGATACTTCTAAACGACTTCCATTAAGTATCCAGGTGTTCCGAAAAGACCATTAGTTTCGTTTTATCTGTGTTGATGACTAGACCCCACTTGTCACAATAGTCTGTAAGACAATTTACCATCAATTGCAGGGTTTCTGCTGATTCGGATAACAAGAGAAGGTCATCGGCGTAGAGTAATACATTTATTACGATACTAGCAATTCGAACTCCTCCTGGAATGTGCGCAGCTATATCATTGATAAAAAGAGCAAAGAAAAGAGCACTGAGTAGACATCCCTGCTTTACTCCAGTAAGTGATTTAAATGGTTTCGAATATGTTTTGTCATCCCAGACTGCAACTTCAGTATCTTGGTACAAACAACGGATTATTTGGATGAATTTTGTTGACACTCCAAGTTGGGAAAGTATAAAAAATAAAGCATTTCGATTCACCAAATCAAAAGCGGCTTTAAAATCGACAAACATCGTGTATACTTTTTTGTTTCTGGCTTGAAATGCTTTTACTATTGATGTTAAAGTAAATATGTGGTCAACCATCGAATAGTTCTTTCTAAAGCCAGCTTGAACCTCTGTAAGAATGTTGTTTACACCCACCCAATTTTCAAGCCTGTTAATGAGAACACCACAAAATATCTTCGCATTGACATTCATGAAGGATATGCCTCGGTAGTTTTCAACTTCATTTAGATCACCTTTCTTATGGATTGGAAAAATTATCGATTTTTTAAAAGAGGATGGCACATCAGCATTATCAAAAATCTTATTAAAAAGTTTATGTAAATGGTTATAAAAATTAGGTGTTGCATTTTTAAAATATTCGTAGGGTATCCAATCTTCACCTGGGGCTTTTCCGTCCTTGGCTCTTTGGAGAACGAGTTGTATTTCATTGACTGATATAACTGAGTCCAATATATCATCACAAACAAGTGGTTGTGCATATGAGAAAGTAGTTGTTGGGTTGATTTGAAGAAGATTTTTGAAATATTCAAAAAGATCATTTGCAAAAACACTTAAGCCTATAGAGTTGTGTGAACCGTTAATTTCTTTTGCCATTTTCCAGAACTGTTTTGTGTTTTTGATTTGACTGAGTGATTGGGCTTGCATGGATTCAAAATTGGTTTTCTTAATGAAGCAGATTTTCTTATACTCCTCATTCTCTTGTATGTACCATTTTCGAATCTGATCACAAGAACATCTGCGGAAGGCTTTCAATAGAGCGAATGATTTTTTTTGGCATTAAGGCATTCTGTATCAAACCATTTTTGCGCAAAAGAATTCGTTGAGTTTGGAGGTTTGGGGTTAATTGCAGAACATCTTATGGATTCTACTTATTGAGTTGTGAGTACGGAAGTTGACAAATTAGTTGGAGGGGTGTGTGAAAGGTAATCATCTAAATAGTGTTGATATGTTTCTATATTTGGAGTTTTCCATTTTAATCGGGGCATCAAACTAAGGGATCTCTGTTGTGGTTCAAAGTGAGATTTCCATTCAATAACTAATGGCATATGATCAGAAAATTGTTTACTCAAAATTTCAAATTTGTTTATAAGAAGAATCCAATCGTTATTTACCATGCAGTAATCAATCACCGATTTGCCTTGGCCACCAACAAAAGTGAAATGCCCTTCGGTGTCACCTTCCGTGCATCCATTCAAAATAATACTATAATGCATTTGTAGCATTTCTAATAATCTCATTCTGTTTTGATTGTAGATATTATCCTTAGATGTTCTATTATAATAATTTGATATTGCTGAGTTAGATATAGCCATTTGAGTTGTAACTTGGTTATCACTTATTCTAGCATTGAAATCACCGACCAACATTACGTTTTTGCTCGATATATCACACATTAGATTGCTCAGTCTGTCAAAGTGTTCCTTCCATCTGTTAGAATTTATATAAAAAGGAATAATAAACATATTAGGTTTATTTAATAGCTTAACGACGATGTTATCTTGGATTTCCACAAAATTAAAGAACTCAAATTTTGATGTTTATATTACATATACAGGCATCCACCGTTTGCACGACATCTTGATGATGTTTTGGTTGCCGGAATCCAAAAAAGTTTATACCCGTTAAAATATTTGGTAAATTTACTTAAATTTTCGATTACAACATGTGTTTCAAATATAAAAAATATTTCGAAGGTTTTAATAAAATTAAAGAAATCTAAAGACATAATCTTATTATTTAGCCCTGATACATTATATAACAATATTTTACAAACATTAATACTAAATGAGCTGACTGCCGCGGCGGCGGTTATATCTCAATTTCTCATACTACTATACTACTACTACTCCTATTTTGCACAAGTGACAAACCTTGGTACTTTGGTTTTAATTTTGACGTTCATTTGGCAGGTTGATTTTTTTGACAGCATTAAAGTTAAGGTATAAATCTGTTAATACAAGCTGTAGCTTTATTACAATTGACAACCATACAGCTTTAAAAATTACCCTATTAGATGAATTTTATTATGTTTTTCCTATATATTTAAATTGCAATAATTGGGATGAAGATTTTTTTAGTTTAAGTAACTTATTAAATACTGTAAGCAACAATAATGTAATGGTAATTGGTGATTTTAATGCACAGGTAGGAGAGGAACAGATTGAAAGTTATACGATGGTTTTTGATGAGCACTTAAACTGACTAGACATTCAAAAGACAAAATAGTGAACGGAAACGGAAAACATATTAGATCTTTTTCAAAGCTTGGATATTTTTATATTAAATGGTTCAATTAACGGTGACATGGCAGGGGAATTGATATTTATAGGAGGGCCAGGTTCCTCGGTTGCAGACTAATACGGAATAAGTGGCAATTGGTTTCAAAAGGTATTTGATTTTAATGTGGGTACATTAAGTTTTTCGGACCATATGCCTTTAACAGTAACCATTACTACAAAAAAAGTAAGACCAGAAAACGATATCATTCTTCTGCCTAAGCTTTTATGGAAAGAACGGGATAAGCTCAGTTATCATGCGAGACTGGATGAAATTATTCAACAAACCGATTTTAGTTCAGTTAGTCTTAATGAACAAATTGATCTTTTCACCAATGCTATTAAATATTCGGTTACGTCAACTGATAAAATGTGTGTTGTCAGAGGAAAAAAAATGGTTCGATTTGGATTGCGAGAAAGCTAGAAACTGAGATTTATTCCGTAAATCTTATGTTTGAGCGAGCAGTTACTACAAAGAACTTTGTAAAAGTAGAAAAGAAGAACACTTTTCGAAAATTGCAACGAATTTAAATAATGTAAGAGATTCCTCCCATTTCTGGAAAATTGTAAAGGAACTTAATGGAACAACGTTTAAGATTGGTAAAATTTTAAATGCCAATATACTAGCTCATTATTTTCAGACTCTACTTAACCCTATTTTCACTTCAAATTCTGTGCGGTACGCTGAAAATCTCGTAGATGTAAACGTGTTAGACGAAGATATAAGCTCAGAAGAGATACGCATTGTCTTAAACAAAGCGAAGGACAGTAAGGCTCCAGGGTATGATAGAGTTCCATACGAGTTTTTCAAAAATGCTCCTCATAATTTTATAGAGAAATTAGCTAAGTCATATTCTCAAATGTTACATACGGGAGAAGTACCTGAAAGTTTCAAAAAATCAATAGTCTTTGCAATACATAAGAAAGGTGATATAAATAGGGTCGGGAATTATAGAGGCATTTCTTTTATGAATAGTATTGCTTAAATATTTACCGGCATCCTCTTACATAGGCTTGAAGTTTGGGTAGAGGAAAACAGAGTACTTAACGAGTTTCAAGCAGGCTTTCGTGCAGGTTATTCAACGATTGATTGATGCTATATTTATTGATTTTAAAGCGGCTTTTAATAGTGAAGATCGGAGATCACTTTTTTATAAATTAAGTATGCTAGGAATTTCATCGAAAGTTCTAAATGTTTTGAAGAATATGTATGAAAATACTTTTTCGGCAGTTTGTGATGGAGAGAAAATGTCAGGATGGTTCCAAACTCTAAGTGGGGTCCGGCAAGGATTCTTATTGTCTCCTTTGATATTTGCATTATAAATAAATAATATACCTAGTGGATGCCTTGCCAAACGGGATTCGAGTTGCAGAACTAACAATAAAATGTTTATAACTATGTATATATTGTGAAAGGTGGAATTTGGTGATAAATACGGCAAAGTATAAGGTAATGATTTTCAAACCAAGTAGAGGTAGGCATTGTTGGAATGAGAAATGGGTCTTAAATGGAGAAAACTTAGAAGTTGTTGACGAATATAACTACCTTGGCATGATAGTCACACCCAACCTAAACCCAAATAAGCACTTCCATTTAAAATTTAAACAATTAATGGCTGCTATAAATTCGACTTAGAAATCGCTATTTAAAAACAGAAAAGTTGCACATAGCGTTAAGTTCAAAGTTTTCGAAGCTGCTTTAAGGTCAATAATGACTTATGGCTCTGAAGTATGGGGAAATCAACAGTATGATCTGGTGGAAAAATTGCAACGGTTTTTCCTTAAAAATCTTTTTACTTACCACAGACAACTCCCAATTATATGATTCTTCTTGAAACCGGAATGCCACCTGTATTTCTCTTTACTTTAAGAATGCACTTCGAGTATGTTATGAAAGTTCTTTCATTTAATGACAACCGTCTACCAAAGATTCTTGCAAAACACAAAAAAATAACAGCTGGTTTAAAAAATGGATCTTTTAGGGAAAAAATAAAAAACATTCTAGAATTAATAGATGCTCGAATACGATCAGATCTAATAGAGGAAGTCAAGGGGTCATCGCGGCGATCTTTATACCCAAAACTTGAGTATAATTTGAACGAATTTAATTATTTCACCGATGATTTGAGCTTGTTTGAAATTTCAAATATTTTCCATGTTAGAGGAGAGCTACTCAATTTGAATTATAGACCTTTTACGACCGGAGAACATTTTGCTCCTTGTGTAACCTGCAAGATCAAGAAACATTCTATTACTTTTAATCTGTGTGTCCCATTTTAAAAGAATTGAGATTTGTATACTTTCAAAAAACAATACTAAATGAAGCAGAGTCGATATGTGTCCTAAATGGAGAAAACTGGAAAATCCTCGCCCAATATTGCATTGAAACCATAAAGTATAGAAAAGATTTTGTTCATGATTGACAAATTTTATAAAACTTTTTTTTTCCTTAAATGCATTGCATATATTCAATAAATATCCATTTTTGTTTGAGCAATTTAAAAAAATTTTAATTAACATTGTAATGTAAATTAACTTATGTAAACCCCATATCAAAGCATATATAATTTAAAATCACGTTTGTATAATATTGTTTAATTTAAAATAGAAAATTATGTTATTTTTATTAAAGCTTTTTTTAAGAATTTTTTTTAGTAAAATTAAACATGTTAAACAGTCCAAATTCTATTTGTTATGTTTATAAACATTAATTGTAAACTTTATATTTGAACAAAAACAAATTATTCTATTCTATTCTTTTCTACTTTACAATAAAGTTACTCGTATTGTTTACTTTTTTTCCTAACGGATATTCTATACATATCATTATTATTTCTTTTTTGTTGCGTAATTTTAAATTATGATGTATCTAAAACATCTGTTATTGGGATTGGCATTGGTTTTGTTTGTACTATTTTATCGAGACTTTCCATTATAAAAACATCTCTAGAAGTAATTTTTACTTATATCGCCAATTCTTAACCTTAATATGAGTGCGTCTTGTTTGTCAATAATGTTGTCCTCACTAGTTACTGGACACTCACTTTCCTGGTATCTCTATAACCGCAACTTGAACCAATCAAATTCGTTCAAGTTTCAATGTAACATATCTACAAAGTCTGATCACAAGGGACAAGCTACAATGGGCTCTTAACAGCTTCGAACCATTTAAATCTGCAGGACCAGATGTCATAATACAAGCTGAACTACAAAAAGCCTCTGACATAATTGCACCAATCCTTGAGGCAATTTTTAACAGCTGTTTATTATTGGTCCATATTCCCTCGGCATGGAGAGAAGTGAAAGTTGTTTTTTATACCCAAAGCAAGAAAATTCTCAACATAACTACTGTAAGGGCAAATCGCTCGAAACGGCTAAACACACATTAGTACACTCCATCCAATACTCCCTCCATCATCGAGAGTTCACTATAGTAGCTTTCCTTGACATCGAAGGTGCTTTTAACAACGTGGGCAGATCTGCACTAACATCTCTGCACGAAGAGAGTTCGCTTGGGGAGTTAATTCATTTAATGCTCTGCACGAAGAGAGTTCGCTTGGGGAGTTAATTTATTTAATGCTGACTTGCAGAACAATTTTAACAATTTAAATTTAAAAATTCTGCTAGAACATTCGTTAGTAGAGGAACACAATGCTAACTGATCTGGATGCGAAGGGTTTCATAAAATCAAACAATAAAAAATCAAAAGTCTTCATTTACTTGAAATAAATTTTGTTGTTAAGTTTTCCATTAAAATAGTTAAACAAATATTATACATTCGTTTCAAAAATTAACACTGTCTTTACAATTATTTCGGTGGTGCATGCACCCAAAAAGAAAAGAAAAAAAGAAACAATTTTAAAACAAAACAAAAAGTGCATATACGCCAACCAAATGTTCAGACATTTTAAATAAGCACTGGTGGAAAATTAATTAGAACCGGATTTCGTATTTATCAGTATGATAATATTCTTTGAAGTAATTGGTAAAAATATTTGTTACTTTCAATCTTTTGTTCTGTAACTTCATAACTAACTTAACATAATCAAAGTAATTTTTGTTTTACAAATAAGAGCTGCGCGTAATATTAATAACAAGAATATATGTTTTCAGCCGGAAAAAGAATTAGAAACATATTGCAGTTAGCACGTGCTCTCATTTTTATTCACGGCTACACAACGCTTAACCTTTTTTCAAGAGAAATTTTGTAAAGCTGAGAAGAAGCTCTTTTTGAATCCTTTTTAAATCAATACTTCACTAGACGTGAATTGCGTTTTGGATCGTTGTCCTGTTGAAAAATGTATACATTACATTTTACAATACATTTTGACTAGCTGACCCGGTAATCGTCGTATCACCTACATCGTTTTCTTGCAACCTTTTATAAATACAAAAAAAAAACATTTTTTAATGATAGACAAATGTTATTTAAAATAAAGCTTGTTGGTAAACTACCTATACTTTTAGTTTCGTTCTTTAATCAATTAATAGAGGCGATGGTTTTCCTAAAACATGAACACCACACATACAGCTATAAAAATAAATTGGGTGGCGCAACAGTCCGTTGAGAACTAGGGCCTAGTGACTTACAACTATCAACCAATCCTGTGTGCGAGTACTGTTGTTAGGGAAAGAGGGACATACAGTTTTAAGCCGAATCCGAACGGCTTCTTTGAGAAAGCACTTTTCATGACAAGAATTACCTGTGAAAAAAACTTTAGATGGCATAGGCAGGGATCGAAGCTTAGACCTCTTGCATGAAAGCCCACTGCACTTTTATTTTTAATTCATTTTTATAAATTCAATCTTAAAACTATCTTAAAGCTTAACAAAAATTCATAAAACTAGCCTAATTAACCATAACTTACAACTAACTTACTGGTCCCATGCGGACACTTTAAGCACAGATAATAATTTTATACAGATGTCTCATCCCTGCAGGAAAAAATGAAACATTTTTTTCCCTTAACAGACAAGCCTTAACAGACAAGAGCTTTTAAAAATAAAGCTGAAAAAGCTCTTTTTGCCTTGCATATTTTCTTTTTCTTTTTTTTCTCTTCTATTTTGTCATTTTGTTTGCCAATGAATACAAAAACAAAGTTCGGTCCATTGGAAACAAATGTAAACAACAACAACCCTATTTTTTACAAGGAAGTATATGGTAGTTGATGTAGGTTATGTCTGTATCTTGTTTTTTATGCGCGTTTTGGTGCGTAAAAGAAGAAAGGGTGATAATTTTTGTTTATTTTTTTGTGAATGTTAGATTGTTAGGTGTCCGGTAAGGAGAATAGAAGAAGTTGCTTGTGTATTGATATATGAAAATTGTGTGGGCAAGTAGGGACAAGTGAATGTGCACATGACTTGGGTTCTGTGTTTTCTATTTTTAACTTCCCATAGGAAGTTATTGTAATGGGTCCGATTTGTCGAATTGAAAATTTTGACATTTCTCGACGTTTCAAGGTCCCTAGAGTCGAAATAAAAGATTTTTAGAAAGATGTCTGTGCGTGCTGTGCGTGGCTGTGTACGTACGTCGTCCATAGCTCAAGAATTTTGAGAAAAATCAAGTTAACATTGTCCTTACAAAATATAAAAACATTATCTACTAAAACTTAGTAAAAATTTACTTTCGACTCAAATATGTTTACAAAAATTTAAAATATTGGCTTCAAACTAATTTTATCTCAGAAAAAATTTGTTTTCGATATTCAATATTTTTTTTATAAGAATCCAACAGTCTATTTTTTCATAAAAAAAATCTAGTACCTACGCAACATGGGTAAAAAATGATGGTCGGTTCTCGATATCTCGTGAACGGTAGAAGATATTGACTTCAAATTAATTTAATTCATCCAATTTGTATTTGTTTATATAAGAAATAAAAACTTTTAAGAAATGCTACTTAAATTGGTAAAAATTTATTTTCGACTCAAATATCTTTTCAAAACTTTGAGATATTGGCCTTAAACTACTTTTATCTTTTAAAACATATTGTTGTCAACATTCAGTAAAATTTAAAAAAAAATCGAATTGACAGTTTTTTTTATAAAAAATAAAAACCTTAAAACACATTACTAACATTACTAACAAATCAGAACAACAAACACATAACAGGCCCCCGAAGAAATCAACGAGCGCATCAAAGGGTTTTATGTATTTTGGGTAACGCCAAATGACTTACTGTACTTTTCTTTTCTTTTTTTACTTGCTTACATAAATATGTGGCAAGCACCGAGTATAACGGTAGAATTTGAAAGGTGAGGTATATATGGGGGTTTATTACCTCCCAGCAACCCCTTGCTTGCAATTATGCAATTTGGGGTAGGTGCGAGGTTGGGTGTATGCCACACCGAGGTGTGTAACCCCCTTGCAAACTAGAAAAAAAAAGAGGCTGGGATGCGACCCACACTGATAACTTCCCATCCCGTCTGTCGATTTGTCTTGTTTAAAAGTTTGTCTATGTATCAAATTTTACCAAATTTGCGTACTATTTTTTGTAAATTTTATTTTTTTATGAAAAAACGGACTGTTGGATTTTTATAAAAAAATTACTGAATATCGAAAACAATATTTTCTGTGAAATAAAATAAGTTTGAAGCCAATATTTTTAATTTTTGGAAAGCTATTTGAGTCGAAAGTAAATTTTTACCAAGTTTTAGTATTGTTTTTTTTTTAGGTTTTTATTTAAAAAAAAAAAAAAACTGTCAATTCGATTTTTCTCAAAATTTTATCACATGTCAAAAATATTATTCTTCGTTGCACAAAATTGTTTTGGAGATGAAATCATATTTTAGTCGTAAAATTTTCGAGGTGACACATTTTTTTTTCAGTTTTTTTGATTTATAAAAAAACCCTTAATTGGTTTTTTTTCAAAAATATAATTATTTTGTATCACGTTACAATATATAATACAAATTTAATTCAAGTCTCTAGCGTCATTGGTTTATGATATATTTAGGTTTAACCAAAATTTTCACCTTTTTTTAAATTGCTATGGTAAAAAAAACACCCACGCAAATTTCTTCAGAGCCCTTTCTGCATCTTTCTGCCTTATTACCTGTATAACAAAATTTATTTGAAGTCGATATCTCTTCTGGTTCTTGAGCTATGGACAACGAAAAAACGACGTGAACGTACGGACGTACGGACATACGGACATACGGACATACGGACATACGGACGTACGGACGTACGAGCGTACGTACACACGCACGCACAGACATCTTTCTAAAAATCTTTTATTTTGACTATAGGGACCTTCAAACGTCGAGAAATGTCAAAATTTTCAATTTGACAAATCGGACCCATTACAATAACTTCCTATGGGAAGTTAAAAATATTATTTTAATTGTTGACTCATTATATGTACAATGAGGTACATACATTGTGCATTGTACATGGGTACCTCATCATCTAATTGACACCAGTCAACAACACTTCATTACGTTTAAAAAGATATAAAACTGAAAAATGTATTCGTGGAGATTTTAGAAAATTGAAGAAAAAGATGAATTTATAAAAAAAAAATCCACATGAATGCACGCAGCTAGCATTTACATATCCGATTATACGAACTCGAGCCATAAAGACAACCTTGTCCTTGCTTTGTTTCTATTTCCAAAGACAACTGTAAATATTTTTTTTCTCGTCGTCGACAAGCGATCAACTCTCCTGCACTTGTTTTCAACGCATCACCACCAACCACACCACAAAAAAACCAAAATAAAACGAGTTTTGGTTTGTGAAGAATGATCGTGGTGTATTATGTGTATCTGTGCATTAGGATTATGAGAGGAAAAGAACATACAAGAATGATTTCAGTTTTTTCTTTGCCTTAGTTTTCATTCATAGGAAAGAAGACGAGTTAAAGCTTTTTGAAAAAGCTCTTTTTTTTGGTTGATTTCAGTTTCATATATCATTTCTCGCCATAAGGGTGAGACATCTGTATAAAATTATTATCTGTGCTTTAAGTTAAACAATAATACACTTAATTCTAATGCCTTTCCGCCCTAAGATCTATTTTAAATTCAATTAATAGAATATCTTTTTTCATTTTTACTTAAAAACTACTTAAAATTAGGTCCTTAATACAAAACTTAAAACTAACTTAAACTAACTTTAACTACCTATTCTACCTATAAATTACTTAAAACTAGAACAACCACAGCAGCAAATCTAACTATCTAACATTTTTTGTTTTTTATTTTTTGTATTTCTTATTTCTTTTTTTTTTTTGTTATTTTATTTTATTTCATTTTATTTTATTTTTTTAATTTTTTTTTAAATTATTTTTTGCCACCATGCCTATTCTACTCAAAACTAAACCCTAAAACTATAAAACAAGTATGTAAGCCGGCCAAGCTCTGCTCCGCCTTGTTCCACGATGTCCCGATTGTACAGGAGTCGCAGTTCATCGTCTGACGAGGTAGATTAGCGGAACTGCCAATCTATCCTGTATCAGACCGCGGTTATCTAAAAAGAGGAATGTCTGGTGGAATGAACGTCTCGAAAATTAAATTGTTGGTCGAAGACATAGCTCTTGCAATGTGACCTCGAACGAGTTTTATCACGAAATTATCATTTCTGTTGATCCAAGCACCGGTGTATAGAACCTCGTTGGAATAGTAATGCACGAAAGAAGATTCGGTTGTTCGATATAAGCCGGTACAGCGTCGTAAACACTGCCGCTCGAACACTCGAAACTTCTCCCTCTGGGAAGGGGCAACGTTGAACCAGGACAACCATAAACGATCATCGGCCGTATGAGACCACGTAACAAATTACCTTTACTCTGGGGTCAAGCCGAGTGCTGTAAAACAGCAGTTTCGTCAGAGCAAAGGCTCCTCTGGCCCTGGTCAGAGCGCAGCTAATCGCTGCCCTTGAAGATCAACGATGACCATATTGCGCCAATTCTTGCACGCATCCCTCGTGGCCCTAGCCAACGGAGTCCAGAACAGAATTGTGTCCGACTTCTGGACATTTATGTTCAGTTTCCAGTCGTCGCAATATCGCTGAATCTTGTCGAAATCACGCTGCAAGAGCATTCTAATAACCTCGACCTTTCGGGCCGTTCTGTACGCAATAAGATCGTCAGCGTACGCAATTCCCTTTGTAAGACTACCTATCAGATTGCTGGTGTAAATGCTGAAGATAATTGGCGAATTCACCGCTCTCTGTTAAAGACCGTTGTTAATTAGAAATGTTATGGTAGAAGTTACATTGCCACTTTTGACAACAAACATTTTACCGTTAAGCATATCATAAAGTATATACAACAATGGTTTGCTTATGCCAAGCCTGCTCAGTTTTAGGTAAAGACCCTCTAACCATACGGTGTCAAAGACCAACAGCACCTGTGCATTGTTGTTTTGATTTATTCCATTGGATATCAGAAACGAGTTTAGACGCAGCATGAACTGTGTCATGACCCGCCTTGAACCCGAACTGTTTATCCGGAATTATTTTGTTGTCCGCAGCCCACTTAGTCAGAGCCCTATTGATGATCTTTTCGAAAACTTTGCTGATGCTCGGAAGAAGATTTATTGACCGAAGATTTGATGGTTGGAGTTGTCCAGTGTCCTTTCCCTTTTTCGGGAGAGGATGAACCACACCGGTCTTCCAATGCACTGGATAATATGCGTTATTCAGTGCATTGTTGAAGAGTGTTGTGTAAATGTCAATTGCCTCCATCGGTAAATGTCTTAGTACAACGTTGGATATACCATCGACACCTGCTGACTTTTTGTTTTTTATTGAATTGAAGATGAGCTGAAGCTCAACCTTCGTCACTAACAGGGGACTTGGACCCGTTTGCTCGTCGATTATGGATTTTGCCAAGGAATTATCATTGAACCGCATGAAACCGCGGTTCTCAGATCGCCCGTGTGTCATATCATTTCAAAGGTAAAAGTGATTAAGTAGGGCTCTGTTTTCCAGGTCGTGGTTGGGGCGAATGCTAGCACTCACCTTGTACACTTGCTGCAAAGCAGCTCCCACCGCCTCCACTTTTTCCTTCGGATCTTTAATTATACAAAAGTCATCGTCAAAGGTGGCTTCTTCTGGATCTATTTGCGCTGTCCTGAGTACGTCTCCGTTCTCTTCAGTTCTTTGGAGTTTCAGACACGGATTTTAGGGAACATACTAGGGTCACTGGAATTAACTGACCGGATCTTGCGGTCCCAGTTCTTGTTAATTTATAACCTGTAGTTCCCCTTAATCAACAGATTGATATTTTTTATTGACGACTTCAGTGTCCTAACCTCCAAGTCGTGTGTCAGAAAGCCACTCTTGTGCCTACGTAGTGCGTCAATAGCCGTGTTTCTGTAGGCGTCCATTGGTCCCGTTCTTTGTACTTTGGTATTGTCCGTTCCATCGTTCGTTTTATTGTTTCGTCCATCTGTTGTAAATGTTGGTCAATTTCTGTATTTGTCAGGTTTCTGTTGTTTGATGGGGCTATGTCACTCGAACGAAGTTCTCTCGCTAAGGCGTTGGTGAAACGAGGCCAGCGCATCTTACTGTAATTGTAAGAGTGCGTTGCAACAAATTCCTCCAACTCCAAGCGTTCGTTTGGAATCTGCATTACAGCAGCCAGTCCGCAGTGATCACTGTCGTACTCGACTGTCTGTAAGTAGTTTAGAGGGTGATTACCCACTTTGTCTGTAACTGTCAGTCTTATGTCGTACAGCAAAAGATCCAAAAAGGAGCCGCTTCTTGGATACGCTGGCTTTTTAGTAGCCAGCAGGTCGACGCCATATTCAACGCTGTAAAGATTCATCAAATTAAAAAGATTTTTACTGTCGTATAAACAACCTTATAATTATTTGTCAATTTAATATTTAATAAAAACTCATTCAATTATTAAAAATCAAACAATAAACATATCTTTTATTTGGTACTCGATACTACATGGTGTCAGATTAAAAATAAATAAATAGAATTGAATCAAAAATAAAAATAGAATTGAATCAAAACCAAAACCAATCTTTTAAAATAAACATGTCGCTCAAACCTCCAAAGCCCTTGATCATAAATAATGAACTAGATATGTCTCAAGAATGGAATGACTGGATAGAGTTGTACGAAAACTATTCCACAGCGATTGAACTATCCAAAAAGGACGAAGCTATTCAAGCTGCAACTTTACTATCTTCTCTTGGTCGAGACGCACTGAAACTTTTTAATAATATAAATGCAACTGCAGAAGATAAAAAGAAATCAATACAAATAAAAAAATTATAAGCCGCACAGTTTGCACCACCAAAAAATAAGACCAATGAACGATACATTTTCCATAAAACAAAACAACAATCAGGAGAATGTTTCAAAGATTTTCTTCATCGAGTGCAAATTCAAATTCAAAAATGCTCCTACGACTCGAAACAAATTGACGAATTCGTTTTGGATCAAATCGTCTTAGGCGTCTCAAACCAAGATCTTAAACAAAAACTTTGGACTGCGGAAGAACTAACACTAGAAAATGCCAAAAAAAATGTGTAGATCAGCTGAAAGAAATATATACTGTTAAGAATGAAGACTTTGATTGCAAACGATGTGGTACATTCAATGGATTAAAAAGCGCCCTGCTTTTAACAAAGTCTACAGCAAATGTGGTTTCAAAGGACACTTCAAACAAATGTGTCGGTCAAAATCTAAACAAGATGAACCTGCAACAAGTAAAAATAAAAATACAAAATGGAACACTTCTGCCAAAAAAGTGAACAGAATAAAAAATTCAAGTCAGTCTCATAATGATGAAACCACTGATGACAGCGATGAGAGTGATGATTCTGAATATACCATAAGTTCAATCAAAATGAAAGTCGATGCATTAAACAATGAGCAAAAATGGTCAGAAACAGTAAGTGTTGGCAATAAGAAACTTATTCTTAAATTAGATACAGGCGCTGAATGTAATGTATTGTCAAAAAGAGCAGCAATCAAATTTAATGCCACAATCAAAAAGTCAGCCACGAAACGTTTAATAGCCTACAATAATGATTCGATCAAAGTTATTGGCGAAGCACAAATTTTATGTAAAACGAAAAATGACAAAATACAAAAAATACTTTTTAAAATCGTTGAAGAAAACCTACAACCTATTTTGGGAAGAAAAATGTGTGAAAAGTTGGGTTTCATACTAAGAGTCTATATGTTGACAATAATGAAGGTGCAAAATTAGGCTGTTGTACTGCTTTCGAATATGATATTGATTTTATTGACAATCCTAAATTCAAAATTATTCCACCGCGCCGACTACCACATACCTTAAGAGACAAAGTTAAAATTGAGCTAGAGAATATGGAAAAATTAGGCGTCATTCAAAAAGTTACAGACCCAACACCAGCAGTAAGCCCTATGATTATTGTTCAGAAAAGTGATAAAATTAGAATTTGCATGGATCCCACTGAATTGAATAAAAATATCAAGCGTAGACAGTATCCACTAAAGACATTAGAAGAAATTATAGCAAGAATAGGTAAAGCAAAATGGTTTACGAAGATGGATTGTCAAAAAGGTTTTTGGTAACTTGTAAGGTCAGTGAAAAAACGTCAATGTATCTAACATTTTCAACACCTTGGGGAAGATATAGATATCAGCGATTACCATTCGGAATAAGTTCAGCTCCAGAAATATTTTCAGAAGTTATGAATCGAACATTAAGTGGTATTGAAAACTGTGAAATTGCAATGGACGATATTCTCATTTACTCTGAAAATAAAGAAAAGTTAGGAGATATTACAAAAAGAGTAAAAGATACTTTAAAGAAAGCTGGATTCAAACTAAATGAAAATAAGTGCGAATACGAAAAAAACCGTATGAAATTTTTGGGTCATATCTTTACATCAAATGGATATGAGATTGATGCAGACAAGGTTGAAGCAATTAAACAGTTAAAATCTCCAACAAACATTATAGAATTACAACGTTTTCTGGGTATGGTTAACTACCTAGGAAAATTCATTTCAAATTTGTCAAAACTAACTGAACCATTGCGTAAGTTACTTCATAAAGATGTTGAGTGGTTTTGGGATGCTGAACAAGAAGAATCTGTTAATAAACTTAAGAAGATGATTTCAACTACTCCGGTGCTTAAGTATTACGATGTAAACAAAAGCGTGAAATTATCAGTTGACGCGTCTTCTAAAGCAATGGGTGCATGTTAACTTCAAGACGGTCAACCTGTAGCATATGCAACAAGAGCTTTTTCTAATACACAACAAAACTATCCACAAATTGAAAAAGAAATTGTCAATTCTGTTGATTCGAGCCCCGTTGTATAGGACCTCGCATCTTCGGACGCCACCTCCACTCGGCTATCGATTGTTATTTTTGGTGGTGGCAAACTGCCAACTTTATTTTATTTTAACTTGTAAATAAATATAAAAACATTTCTTCACTGCTTGGAAGTCAAAGAACGACTTGGACTTCGGACGCCACCTCCACTGGGCTACCGATTAGTTGTTTTAAACAGTGGCACACTGCCTACTTAACTGCCAAACACTACAAATGCACTTGATTTAATTTAAAATTAACTAGTGGAACACTTATTTTCTCTTCGAAAGTCAAAGAACGACTGAGTCCAAAGCACTAACCATCATTCCACGGCTGACCATGCGAAAAAAAGGAATATTTAAATTAGTACCAAAACTTCAAGCGATTGGCCTTACGATTTGTGTATGGTAATCGTGAAAGCCAAGTGTACCGGGAATTGTAATAGCTTGAAATCAAAAGTCAAATCCGTTGGAATCATCGGGGTACGTGAAATTAAAACACTCCTTTGTACTTCGCTTTTACATTATTCAAGATCTCTTTCATTGCATAATCGAGAATCGTGTGAACTAATTCAGCTAGGGCTTGGATATCCAAACGGTGTTCTTTTGCATCATGTACTTTATATTTAGCAGAGTGGGCAACGTATTTATTTCGCACAAATTTAGACCATTTCGAGTTTATGGAGTTTTTTGATGCAGCGAGACGTTTTGGTAGGTGTTCAGACCATGACATGTTATAAGTGAAGATAACACCGAGATATTTATAATGGTTTGATATTTTTGTCTCCCCACCGTTAAAGTACCATTTTTCAGCTGCCGTCCTTCTGCCGCCGTTCCTAAAAATTACAATTCCCAACTTATTAAAGCCAAGTGTACCGGGAATTGTAGTAGCTTGAAATCAAAAGTCAAGTCCGTTGAAATCATCGGGGTACGTGAAATTAAAACATTTTCTCCTTTGTACTTCGCTTTTACATTATTCAAGATCTCTTTCATTGCATAATCGAGAATCGTGTGAACTACTTCAGCTAGGGCTTGGATATCCAAACGGCGTTCTTTTGCAAAGAGCGAGGCCACTTTAAACAAGTTTTGTATAATGTCATTTGCGCAAGTAATATCCCTTAGCAACAACTTGAGTTTGAAGTCAACTGTCTGGATATATGCGAAGGATTGCAATTAAACGTTACGAGCCATTTGTTGCTATCTAGGCTCTTGATAGAGATTAGGTTAGGTTAAAGTGGCTGTCCGTGATGGAGTAGGACACACTAAGGCCAGTTTAATTGCCCATTGAATGCCCATGGATTTTGAAGCGTTCTTCTAAGCTCAATGAAACAAATTTGAGTCTCCACACGGTGGATCTCGTTATTTCATAACATTTATAGATTACCATAGTCGATTTTGTAAGATTACATGACCATTTCCAGTTGTTATTATCGTGTTTATGACAAAAACAAAGCGAAAAAAAACTCTACCATACCACACCACAATGTTGATTTATTCGAAGAAAATGAAATAGATCGAAATATTAAATTAAGCTGGAAAAGAAAGGTTATGATTGGGAACGACGCAGCAGTAAACCCTGAGTACCGTTTCCAAATTCCGATATTATCTTTTGGATACGCTACTCAGGGTTAACAGCATCGATCCTAGTCATAAAATTAATTATGTGTACCTTCTGCTTGTATTTAAGCTATTATTCTGGAAATATGTATGTATATGCACATACAATAACAAAAGTTTACTATTTTATTAGAGAGAGTCGGCATCGGTTAAAATTTGTACAAATTCAAAATGACCAAAAGGAAACGAAAAAACTATTTAAACTTAACCTTTGATAATGTCAAACATTTACCAAGCTTTACTTAATGGTAAGGTAAGTTTCTAATTAAGGGCTTTGGAAATTTACAGAATTTTCTTTTTTTTTTTATTCATATAACTGACTCAGAAATGAATTTTTTTTATGAATTTAAGTCTGTAGATAGATAGATAAAAGATAGATAAAATAATTTTATTTTGAATTAAATTTTAACAAAATCATATTTATGCTGGTATTCAAAATTAAATTTCACAATAACTTGTTTTAAGTTGTCTGTCAGGTGCAAAAAAAAATGTATTTACTTTAATACAGCAAAGCTAAGTAAGTTAACTGAATTCATTTATTATAAGACTTCGATATTTAAGAGATTTGTTTAAGTAGTTGTATAGATTTTAGTAATTTAAGCCATTTAAGAAATTGAGGAATGTTGATCGTTCTAGCATTTCGCTCCCTAGATATTTTTTGCGGTATTCTTTAAAAATGGGACAAACACCAACGAAGTAATACGTATTTTCTGTAGCATCCATATTGCATATAATTAGTTCATATGCCTACAATATCATTACGAAAAGCTCTTGCGTTTAAGTTAAGAAGACCACATCTTGCTTTGAAGATAAGGTTTATCATGTCACGGGGGTTGTTATCTTCAAAGTAGTTTGGGACTTCAGAATAAAAAAGGTTGCAATATTCGTCATGGTATTGTGACTGGAGTGCCTTTCCTGTAGAATCAACCCACATTTTTTCGGAAAACTTTGTTAGCAGTATTTTATGCATACGATTCCATTCTGAGCATGGAGCTTCGAAACTGAAATCTATTTGGATTTCTTGGAAAAGGTCTGACCATTCCTGGGCCCAATAAAAATTATTCTGAATCATAATTTCAGATAGAATTCGTGGAAGACGATTACGTGACATAGACATTACTTTCCTTATGTAAGCTAGGTGAACTTTTAATGTTGTTAGGAATGCCTTTGGTAGACCGGTTTCGATATGAATCGCGTAGTTCGGAGTATTGTCTGGCTATCCAAAGCATCTCTTTACGAAGAAACGTTGAAGTTTTTCAATTTGGTCGTACTCTTTGTATCCCCAAACCTGCGCGCAAAAGTGCATTATTGATTTTGTGGCTGCATCATGTACTTTATATTTAGCAGAGTGGGCAAAGTATTTATTTCGCACAAATTTAGACCATGTCGAGTTTATGGAGTTTTTTGATGCATCGAGACGTTTTGGTAGGTGTTCAGACCATGACATGTTATAAGTGAAGATAACACCGAGATATTTATAATGGTTTGATATTTTTATCTCCCCACCGTTAAAGTACCATTTTTCAGCTGCCGCCCTTCTGCCGCCGTTCTTAAAAATTACAATTTCCGACTTATTTAGGTTGACATCTAAGTTCCACTTACTGCAGTACCTGCTGAAGCTGTCGATAATCGTTTGCAGTTGCAGGATATTAGGTCTATCAGAGAGTAGAACTATGTCATCCGCGTATAACAGGACGTTTATTTCCAAATTGTTCACGATGAAACCAGTTGGCAGTGAAGGTCCTCAAGAAATAAGATGAACAATAAGGCACTCAGTACACATCCTTGTTTGACTCATTTGGTGGTCTCGAAGAAGCTTGTTGTACTCTTTCCATTCTAGACTGTTGCTGACGTGTCCCTGTATAGGGATCTTAAAACGGAAACCATTTTTGTTGAGATACCTAGATTTTGCAATTTATAAAATAGTGCATTTCTATTAATGTTGTCAAAAGCTGCTGACAGATCGACGAAGAATGCATAAAGCTTTTTTCTCTGACTCAGTTGAAGCTGAATGATGCAGGATAGGTTATAAACTTGGTCAACTGTATTATACTGACTTCTGTATGCTGCCTGGTATTAGTAAGTCTATTTAGTAAAATTGTTGTAAATATTTTGTATAGTGTGTCGAGAAAGGAAAGCCCTCCCCCTCGGTAATTTGAAGGAAGACTTGCATCACCTTTTTTGTACAGAAGGAAGATAATTGATTTCTTGAAGTATGATGGTATAGTTTCAGTATCAAATATATCTCTGAGCAAAATGTGAATCTCTTCTATAAATGTAGTACTAGAGTTTTTGTAAAACTCGTTTGGAATACCATCAACGCCGGGTGCTTTGTTATCCTTTGATGTTTCTATCGCTAAGATAACTTCATCCAGTTCTATTTGATTATCTAGCTTTTGTTGATAAATGGTTTCAAAAGAAGGTTAAGGCATCGCAAATTGTGTTGAGGCTAAATTCAATGTGCCATAGAAGTGGTTCATAAGCACATCTGCAGATATTTCTATGCCGTTTGTTGTTGATTCTCCACGAGTTTCTCTAGCGATTCTCCACCATTCTTTTGCCGAGGTTACAGATGCAAGTTGACGTGAGATGTTTTGTTAACACTCATATTGTTTTGTTTTTAACAGGGCTTTGTATTTTTTGTTTGTATCAGCATATTTTAATCTGCTCACTTCCAGGTTGTCTTTTTAAACATTCTCAGTGCTTTAAGTGAATATCTCCTAGCAATATGACAATGTAAGTCGAACCAAGGTTTCATTTTTTCGAATTTTATATTGTGAGTGTTTGGCGTTCCGTTTGCTTCGTATATACATTTTTGTATGGTGTCACATCTTGTTTCAATACTTTCTTTACGACAAATATTCGTTGTTACGGCTGCATTGAGTTTAAGTATAAAATCCGAACGCTTGCTATCAACCCACTTCAGCCTAGGTAGCATTTGCATTGGAGAATTTCTTGTGATGTCTGCAGATGCCTTAAGAGTAAGTAATAATGGCATATGGTCCGAGTATGTTTTACATCCAACAGAAAAATCACTTATGATTCCAACTGAGTTGTAAGATGGACAGCAGTAGTCTATTACAGATGATCCTCTGCTTCACACAAAAGTAAACTCTCCATTTTTGTCACCAAAGCTTCTGCCATTAAGAATAAACGCCCCAATATCTTCTAAGAACTGAAGAAATGTGTTGCAGTTTCTATCGGTTGTGGAATCTTTTGAACATCTTGAATCAGTGATTGGCTGCTGGGATATTGCTTGGATGTCTATAGAACCCATTGTGCCCGTTCTGACATTGAGATCACCTAATAATATGAAGTTTTCCGACCTAAGCTCATCAAAAAAATTTGTTAACCCATTAAAATCACTAATCCAATGGTTGCAGTTTAGGTAGCAAGGCACGAAGTTGACGGTAGTTCCGAGAAAATTTCCGCGCATAATTGTAGTTCCATACAAATTTACGAAGTATAGTTGTTGCATAGATTCTATACTCTTACTAAATCCAAACAAACATCCTCCACTGGCTCTACCAAAGTTTTGATTTTTTGTTGCAGGAATCAATTGTAATTTAAAACCTTTGAAGGATTTTTCATAATTTTGTATTTGTTCTTGATATAATAAATGTTTCACATAAAAAAAGATTTTGAATTCAGAAATAAATTTAAAAAAGTTACATAATATTGATTTATTTGCAACACAAAACCTGACAGACATTGGATTGCTAATTACTCTGAGGGAGTTTATGGGCATTTGAATTTTGATGCCTAGGTAAATCTAAGACAACCGAGTATGTGGACTGTGTCTTAGTAAGGAGATTTTCAATAAAAGTAAAATTTAAGTCTGTATAGAATATTAAAAATGCTCTGATCTTACGAAATAAGGTACAGTTGAAATTAAATTTAGGGAAAACCAATGAATTAGTCCGAAAATAATGGCCATAAGAACTCAAACCATATACCAAAATATATATTTGTAGTTTAAGTTAAGATAACGTCGTACGCTTGCGATGAATATTAGTCACACCGGAACTTTAAAATCCCTTAATTTAGTTAATTGTACTAATACAAAAAATATGCCCATGCATGCTCCAGCATAAACGTATTAAAAACAAAAATTTGCATACCCTAAACACAGCATATCCAGCAGCTGCCAATGCAGCCAATACAACTCCACTCAAAGTTGGACTTTCTGTTATGCCATCCATGTAAGCAAGTAACGCAATTCCAGTATCGCACAGTATTACAGCAACAATCTATTATCAGAAATTTTAAGAAATACACACAGCAGAATCTTAGTTATTATTGAAAACATTCTATATGAAAATATAAACCCTTCGATAGTATCACCCCCGAAATTGTTTTATTTGTAATGTCGAGGAAAAAAATTAAATGCCAACAACCGCATAAACAAGGGGAAAAAGACCCCTCTTACCGATAGTAAAAAACGCTTGTGTTAAGCCCCTTTACCAAAAACAGTTATTATATCTTGTCGCCAAAGTTATCGTTCTCTCCCCCTTAGAATTATTTCGTGATTGCTCGCGCACATTTCACGCAAAAATTCAATCAAATCCTTGATCAGCTGCTAGCTTAAAAAAACCAAAATTGGTACCAAGGATGTATATCTTCATATAGAGTGTTTTTGATATTTATCTTTATTAGGGCTTACTTACCCTTACTCCAACGAATTGCTCATGGAGAATAACCCAAGATAGTAGATACACGCAAGTTACATTAGTAGCAAAAAGAGACATAGCATCCGTTGCAAATAGAACTCGTAATGATAATGTATAAAGGTACGTTGTCACTATCCAAAGAATGCAGAAAGAAAGACAACGGTTGAGAAAACGGCCTGTAAAAAGTAAAGGCTAGCATTTGACTACATCTGAAAAAAAACATGAACATTTGAAGTACCAACCGATTGTAAAACCCCGATCTCGAAAACCTCTGAGAACATCACCAAGAATCTCTCCAGGCTTATCACACTTTCTAACTGCAATTCTTCCAAGTACATAAATTGGGAAAAATAAAAAAGCAAAATTCGTAAAAAACCACGAAGCAAAAAATGGTGCATTGAATATAGTTGATGCAAATGTGGTTTTCGGAACTTGGAACATCTTCGTGGCATCTTCAACTTCGGTGATACCGGAGCCAAATCCCATAACCGAGTCTGGGTCTCCATCTCCATTTAAGACATCCATATCCACTTCATCGGCGTTAATGTATGCACTGCGACTAAGGTATAAGAACTTTATGCAATGCGTAGCCCCGACCCATGAAGCAGTTACCAATATTGTAACACAAACTCCAAAGTACATCTGAAAAGAACAAACAATATTGGCATACAAAGGGGTCATGTTCATTTTAAATACTTCCAAACCTTTTGTGCGAGTTCGGAGCAGCATCGTTCTTTACAGGCTCTTAATCTCTTAAAATGTACGACTGTTGTTTCTGGTAAATCTGTGATAGGGGTTTCAGCTTCAATCCCTCCACTACTGCCGTACCCACTGCAATGCTCTCGAATATCATGGGTAATTTGATGATGCTGTATTGTTATTGATTCACTAGCATCTTGTTGGCTTGATGACACCGACTCTTGGTGAGCAATTTGAGAATTACTGGTGGTTAAAATGTTAGTGAAACCACCATAAGGCCCATTTGGTGAATCGCCCGTAATTACTACAGATGGAGCTCTTACCCGTTTTGGGTTAAATATAGCGGTTATTTCTCCGTCTCGTGCCATGACTACCGTTCTGATCGTCTTAACATGGTTTTTCCTATTTCCTATGCTCTTAACAATTGTTCCTTATCTGAAATAACACTTAGCAAATAAAATATATAATAAGCATTGGTTTTGTGTGAGATGAAAATATATACTCCTTGAAAAGTAAAAATATTTTTTTAAGCGACGGCATCAAAAAAAATATTTAATTAATGATAGATGGATAGATTTGTAGCGAACATTCATCTGGCAATGCTGTACCAAGAGCTTAGCATACAGATGATCATTGCAGTATAAAATACAAACTGAGTCAGTCGCATTTTTAAAGTGGACATACTCACTACACTTCTCCTATCAATTGAAAATAACTTATTTTCTAGAAATTAAAAGTTTAATGAATTCTTGTTAATTAAAGTTATAAGTTTAAAATAAACGGCTTCGTTTTCATTTCGTAAGATTTACCCTACGCTTCCACAAAGTGGTGACCCCGTATTAAGTTGCACGCGAGCAAAAGCGGTATTCATAGATAAATCTATACATTTTAATTTGCCAAAGGTATTTGAAGTGTAACACGTGTAATCGCAAACTATGACATCAACAACATCGCAGAGTACAACTGTCCAAAATGCACCACCAACTACTACAGTGGCTGCACCTGCATTTACTACCTGGTCAGGAAACGTAAGTTTTCCCCCAGTTACTGAGATTAGCAAAGTGTCTGTAAGAGTCCCACCATTCTGGCGCACACGACCCGAGCTGTGGTTTTCCCAGATCGAATCCCAGTTTTTCACATCAGGTATTTCAACTGATACCACAAAATACCACACTGTAGTAGCTGCCATAGAAAGTAGTGTGTTGGCTGAGTTAAGCGATATTATTTTGCAACCACCAGCTGAGCAAATGTACGACACCCTAAAAAGCAGGCTCATCGAAAGATTCGCTGATTCTGAAGAAAAAAGAATCAAAAAACTTCTTCAAGAAATTGATTTAGGTGATAAAAGACCATCACAGCTCTTGCATGAAATGCACGATCTTGCTGGAAACAAGCTAAGTGGCGACTTTCTAAAATCATTATGGATGCAGCATTTGCCATCAGCAACAAGAGGTATATTAACCGTAAGTGGTGATAAGCTGCCTCAATTAGCTGTTCTTGCCGACAAAGTAGTGGAAGCAAGCCAAGGCAATACCGTTTCTACAATCACCTCACACTCATCATCAACAACGGAAAAATCATCTTTTTCACTCGATCTCCATGAAAAAATTGATGCTCTAGTCAATGAAATAGCAGAGATAAAAGCAAATATGAGAGGAAGAGACACAATCAGAAGACAACAACATCGATCTCGCTCACGTCATGATACACCTTCACGAGGAGGCTTGTGTTGGTATCACAAACGTTATGGCAAAAAAGCAAGAAATTGCACAAGCCCATGCAATTTCAACAACAAAAATTCTTCGGAAAACTAACAAGTCCATCTATACAAACACAAGCGACAACCGATGGACACATACATACACGCCGCTTATTTGTCTTTGACCCACACACAAAATTCAACTTCTTAATTGACACGGGAGCTGATATCTCTGTCGTTCCTCCGTTACAAAAAGAAAAACGAAAACGATGTAATTTCAACCTATTTGCAGCTAACGGCACAACAATTTTAACACATGGAACAAAAAATCTGACAGTGACACTTGGACTTCGGCGCAATTTTCAATCGAAATTTATTATAGCTGATGTGTCTAAACCAATTATTGGAGCAGATTTTTTGGAGCAGCACGGACTTTTAGTAGATCTCAAGAGAAAAAAACTGATTGACAAAACAACGCACCTAGAAATAAGTGCAAGTATCAAACAAGTATTATTTCCTCAGGTATCTTTTACAGAAAATAATTCACCTTTTAGTGCGCTCATAAAGGAATTTTCTGATGTGTTTTCTCCTTCTGTCGTTAAATCTCCTGTCAATTTCAGTGTCACTCATCATATCACCACTAAAGGCCCACCTGTCCACTCACGTCCTCGTCGTCTTCCACCAGACAAGCTGGCTGCTGCGAAGAAAGAATTTAAGTATATGATGGAACAAGGAATGTGTCGTCCCTCCAAAAGCCCCTGGTCGAGTCCTCTACAAATGGTGAAGAAATCGGATGGATCATGGCGCGTCTGTGGAGACTATCGTGGCCTTAATGCTGTAACACAGCCCGACAGGTACCCTCTACGAATTTTGCAGGACTGTACACATTTTATGCAACGCAAACAAGTATTTTCCGTCATCGATTTATTCAGAGCTTACAACCAAATTCCCATTGAAGAGTCAGACATTCCTAAGACCGCCATATCCACACCATTTGGTCTTTTTGAATGTCGTGTTATGTTTGGTGGTCTGAAGAATGCCGCTCAGACATTTCAACGAATAATTGATGAAGCTTTGCGTGATCTCGACTTCGCTTTTATATCTGTATAGCTTCGGATAATATGGAGCAACACACAGAACACTTACGTCTAGTGTTTCAACAGCTCAGGAAGTTCCATCTCGTGGTAAACGCTTCAAAATGTCAGTTTGGCAAGCAAGAAGTCAAATTTTTAGGCCATCTCATCAACTCCGATGGAATCGAGCCACTTACTGAAAAGGTTCAGGCAATCTTGGATTTCAAACTGCCAACTCAGGTAAATGGTTTAAGAAGATTTATTGCTACAATCAATTTTTATAGAAGATTTTTGCCTCACGCTGCCGAGAAACAACTAAAACTCCAAGCACTTATCAAGGGTAATAAGCGTAACGATAAATCTATTATTCAATGGACGGAAGAAGCGAAAGCTGCTTTCGAAGATTGTAAATCAAATCTTGCTAATGCAACATTATTAGCTCATCCATCAGTTAATGGCGATTTTTCGCTGTATGTTGACGCATCCGATTTTGCAATTGGTGCCGTGTTGCAACAATCAACAAATGGTATCATACAACCTTTGAGTTTTTTCTCTAGAAAACTTTCTAAATCGCAAACAAAGTATTCTGCCTATGACAGGGAGCTTCTTGCAGCATACTCAGCTGTTAAATACTTTAGGATTTAGGTATATGCTTGAAGGGCAACCATTTGTGATATTTACAGACCATAAGCCTCTGACCTTTATTTTTCGTCAGAAACTAAGATATTCGTCACATCAGCGGAAAGGACAATATAGTAGCTGACGCCTTATCTCGAATTGAGACAGTAGAAAACGGACTTAATTACGAAACCCTCGCAGCAGAACAACATATTGACCAAGAACTGCAAGAATACCTTCACAGTCCAACAACATCGCTAAGGTTACAGAGATTTCCAGTTTCACCAACATCTGCGCAAAGCTTGCTTTGTGATACATCGACTTGAAGGATTCGACCATATATAACCAACAATTTGCGAAAGACAACATTCGATATCATCCACAATCTTTGTCACCCTGGAGTAAAAGCAACAACTAAAATGTTAGCTGAGCGTAATGTATGGCCAAACCTTAGGAGAGACTGTCGTAAGTGGGTTCAAGCATGTTTACCTTGTCAACGAGCTAAGACACATCGTCATAACAGATCCGTACTTGGTTCATTCAAACTCCCAGATGGAAGATTTTCGCACGTCAACATTGACATCGTTGGTCCACTTCCATCATCACAAAATCAAAAGTACTGCTTAACATGTGTCGACCGTTTCACGAGGTGGCCTGAAGCTTTTCCAATGGAAGATATAACTGCAGAAACTGTTGCACGTACTTTGTATAGTGGATGGATTGCACGCTTTGGTGTACCAATATATATAACAACCGATCAAGGTCGGCAGTTTGAGTCAGTACTCTTCCGAGAGCTAACCAAGCTCCTTGGAGTTCTAAGAATCCGGACAACACCATACCATCCAGCAGCCAATGGAATGGTTGAACGCTGGCATCGTACTATGAAGAACGCAATTAAATGTTATCAAACCGATCGTTGGACAGAAGTTTTGCCATCAATTCTCCTCGGGCTTCGATGTTGTTTTAAGGATGACATTAGTGCTACACCAGCCGAGTTAGTTTACGGCACAAACTTACCCTTACCAGGAGAGTTTTTTGAAGGAACACCACCAAACACCTCAAGTGAAGATTTTGTGAACCAACTTCGGGCTAATATGAACAAATTGTCGCCAGTTCCATCATCACCTCACTCAAATTATTCAAAAGTTTTCGTGCACAAAGATTTAAGCTCTACATCACATGTTTTCGTGAGAAGAGATGCAGTAGGAAGAGTTTTGCAATCAGCGTATGATGGACCTTTTAAAGTACTTAATAAATTTTCTAAATTCTTTACAGTGCTCACCCCAAAAGGCGAACGAAAAACTATTTCTATCGATCGTTTGAAGCCGGCATACAAAACTGAAGTAACTCATGACGTCGGACAACCGCTTGGGAAGGAAGTTGTCAATACCCCTGTGAATCAACCCATCCATGACTATGTATCTAAATCGGGGCGACATGTGCGCTTCAGAATAAAACCCTAGAACAAATCATACATTATTACATATCGTTATCACTGGAAGGGGAATCATGTAGCGAACATTCATCTGGCAATGCTGTACCAAGAGCTTAGCATACAGATGATCATTGCAGTATAAAATACAAACTGAGTCAGTCGCATTTTTAAAGTGGACATACTCACTACACTTCTCCTATCAATTGAAAATAACCTATTTTCTAGAAATTAAAAGTTTAATGAATTCTTGTTAACAAAAGTTATAAGTTTAAAATAAACGGCTTCGTTTTCATTTCGTAAGATTTACCCTACGCTTCCACAGATTTTTTTATTTTTTCCTATTAATATTTTACAAGAATTATTGCTTAATAATAACGACATGGCATATGTTCGAGTATATACCGTCTACCTGAAATAAAATTTCGGGGAGAGTACGATAACTTAGGCGACAAAGTTTAATGACGGATTTGTATAAAACAGTTAAAAACAAGCATTTTTTACTATGGGAGGGGGGGTCTATCTCCCCCCGTTTAGGCGGTAGGGGCAATTTAAAAAATATGTACATTAAATGGAAAAAAAATAATTAAAAAATAACGGTAATATTTACAATTAAGTATTATACCTTTTTTTAAAGCCAACACTTTTGTCTATTAGCCTGTTTTTAAATCAAGTCAAAACTATGCATAGTTTTTGAAAAAAATAGTTTTAAACTCAAAATTTGGACAAAAAAAAGTTAAAAATAAGGTTTAAAGTGTAATTTTTCAAAACCTTAAGATTATATACTACTGTTTTTTTTAGAATTCATTGCTCTTATTTGTTTTTGAATTAAAACTGAAAACTAGATGATTTTATGTCTTCTAGTTCTTGAGAAAATTAAAAATTAGCAACAAAAAAAAAACTTTTAATTAAATTATTTTTTCCTTGCTTGAGTATTTACGTAGTCTTATTTTGATAGTAATAATCGAATATGGATTAAGATATACCAAGGATAAATTAATTTATTAATTAAATTAAAGAAACTTTGCATGCACCCCATCTTGCACCCACCGCACCTTCCACCCACCCAACCTTGCACCCACTCCACCTCGCACCCACCCCAAATCCTATAGTGTGCCCAAGCAGGGGGGTTGCAGGGGGGCAGCATGCCCCCCCTTACAGATCCCACTGTTGCATACACCCAAACTCGCACACACTTTACTGTTTCATACACCCAAACTCGCACCTACCATTGTTACTATCAAAATAAGACCACTCAAGCAAAAAAAAAAAGAATTAAATTAAAATAGTAGTTGTGGTTATTTTCAATTTTCTCAAAAACTAAAAGACATACAATCATCTAGTTTTCAGTTTTTGATCAAATAAGAGCAATAAATTCTGAAATAAAAACAATGGTAGATAATCTTGAAGTATTGAAAAATTACAATTTAAACCTTTTTTTTAACTTTTTTTACTCAAATTTTGAGTTTAAAATTAAATTTTTCAAAAACTACGCATAGTTTTGACTTGAATTAAAAACTGGCTAATAAAACAGAATGTTGGCTTTAAAAAAAGGTATGATACTTAATTGTAAGTATTACCGTTATTTTTTAATGAATTGTTTTCATTTTAAATAACAATTTTTTTAAATTGCCCCTACCGCCTAAACGGGGGGAGATAGACCCCCCCTCCCATAGTAAAAAATGCTTGTATTAAGCCCCTTTACCAAAAACCGTTATTATATCTTGTCGCCTAAGTTATCGTACTCTTGCCAAAATTTCAAATTCAAAAGGAAAAGGAAAAGAGAAACATATGTATGTATAAAAAATAGGTAAATAAATTAATAAATAAGAGTTGTCAAAACAACTATGTATAAGAATTTAAAAATATATAAATTAACGAAACATTAAAATATTGACAAGTTTAAGAATCCTAAAAATAAAAGCTTTTGGACAAAATTCTGGAGTGATTAAATCAAAAAAGAGGCTAAGGTGCGACCCACACTGATAACTTCCCATCCTGGCTGTCGATTTGTCTTGCTTAAAGCTTTAACAAAATCATTACAATATTTTTTGTAAGCTAAATAATTTCAATATATTTTTTTTTTCTCCGTTCTCTTCAGTTTTTTGTTGTTTTTGTAGGTTTCCGTGTTTTGTAAAAAAGTTGTCAACTTTAACCAATTTTAGTAGAAGTTTTTGAAAGTTTGTATTTCTTGTATAAAAAAATACAGACTGGATTTTTCTAAGAACAATACTTTTACCACTTTTGCGTACTATTTTTTGTAGATTTCAGTTTTTTTTTTAAACTGGTGGTTGGATTTTTATAAAAAAAATTACTGAATATCGAAAACAATGTTTTCTATAAGATGAAATTATTTTGAAGGTAATGTTTTTAATTTTTGAAAAGATATTTGAGTCGAAAATCAATTTTTACCAAGTTTTAGTAATGTTTTTTTAGGTTTTTAATTTTTGGTAAAAAAAACTGTCAATTTGATTTTTCTCAAAATTTTACCAGATGTCAAAAACGTTATTCTTCGTTGCATAAAATTATTTAAGAGATTAACTAATTTTTTTTCGTAAAATATTTGAGGTAAACATTTTTTTTTTCAGTTTTTTTGGTTTATAAAAAAACCGTTTATTGATTTTTTTTTCCAAAAATATACTTGTTTGGTATCACGTCACAACATACACTATACAATTTAATTCAAGTCGCTAGTGTTATTGGTTCGTGAGGTATTTTTGGTTAACCAAACTCCTATGGTAAAAAAACGCGCACTCAATTTTCTTGAGAGTCCTTTATGCATTATTATTTGTATAACAAAATTTATTTGAAGTCGATATCTCTATGGACGACGAAAAAAGCTTCCCGAACGTACGGTACGGACGTACACACGCACGCACAGGCATCTCTCTTAAAATCTTTTATATAGATTCTAGGGACCTTGAAACGTCGAGAAATGTCAACATTTTCAATTCGACAAATCGGACGATTAAAATAACTTCCTTTGAAACACACAAAAAAAATGTATCGATGAAAATAGTTGAATAAGATCTACACTCATAAATTTACAAAAAACAGTTTCGATAACTTAGAGCTTGTTAACAAGAACATTAAGGATTGGTCCACACTGCATGCTGGTGCAACTGTTCTCTAGAAAGGAAAATTTGATCTATTTTCCTAAGAAAATAAAACAGAATTCAATACGAAGAATTGTCTGTTTTTTTTTTAAGTATTTTCTTCTGACACTATTTCCGGCTGTTTATTATTAATACCATTTTCAGTCAGCTAACTCGTAGATTTGCCAATTGCACATTGTAAGCGTGTAATGAAAGTCTTTTTGCATGATCTTGATCAACGATAAGAGTGAGAGGTGCGCTTTTTTTGCTCATTTGTATTTTTTACTCTTAAGGAGAATTTTGTTTAATAATTGGTGATTTTTTTGAGGTTAGGATTTTCATGCATTAGTATTTGACAGATCACGCGGGATTTCAGACATGGTGTCAAAGAGAAAGATGCTCAGTATGCTTTGACATTTCATCATGAATAGACTTACTAACGAGCAACGCTTGCAAATCATTGAATTTTATTACCAAAATCAGTGTTCGGTTCGAAATGTGTTTCGCGCTTTTTTATCGACAAATTTTGTTCAGCGATGAGGCTCATTTCTGGTTGAATGGCTACGTAAATAAGCAAAATTGCCGCATTTGGAGTGAAGAGCAACCAGAAGCCGTTCAAGAACTGCCCATGCATCCCGAAAAATGCACTGTTTGGTGTGGTTTGTACGCTGGTGGAATCATTGGACCGTATTCTTTCAAAGATGCTGTTGGACGCAACGTTACGGTGAATGGCGATCGCCATCGTTCAATGCTAACAAACTTTTTGTTGCCAAAAATGGAAGAACTGAACTTGGTTGACATGTGGTTTCAACAAGATGGCGCTACATGCCACACAGCTCGCGATTCTATGGCCATTTTGAGGGAAAACTTCGGAGAACAATTCATCTCAAGGAATGGACCGGTAAGTTGGCCACCAAGATCATGCGATTTGACGCCTTTAGACTATTTTTTGTGGGGCTACGTCAAGTCTAAAGTCTACACAAATAAGCCAGCAACTATTCCAGCTTTGGAAGACAACATTTCCGAAGAAATTCGGGCTATTCCGGCCGAAATGCTCGAAAAAGTTACCCAAAATTGGACTTTCCGAATGGACCACCTAAGACGCAGCCGCGGTCAACATTTAAATGAAATTATCTTCAAAAAGTAAATGTCATGGACTAATCTAACGTTTCAAATAAAAAATCGATGAGATTTTGCAAATTTTATGCGTTTTTTTTTTTTAAAAAGTTCTCAAGCTCTTAAAAAATCACCCGATATAATCAATAGGTAATCATATTGAACAATTTTAAGGCAAATAAATTAACTACAATTTGAACGTGTCCGCAGATATAACATATTTCAGAATACAGTTATTAAACAATTAGCTTAAATACGCTTTTTACAAAAAGTCGACGATACTAAAATAATTCAAAAATAGATTAATTGCTGTGAGGTAAACCATAACTCTAAGAAAAAAATCACCCTGTTAGGCGGGAGGGGTAATCAAAAATTAGAATTCTGAAGTCGAAATGGGAGGAGCTAATAAATAATTTAAAACCAATAAATGAATTAATTGATCAAAGGATATCTTTTGTTTTTCATTTAAGGAATGATAGTTTAAGCACTGCTATTATTTTGCACATACATAGGTGTATGTTTACATGTCTTAAAATTGTCTCCAGAGTTAAAACTTATTTGATGTTTATTTTACAAAGAGGTACATCATAGATAGCTAAATAAAGAGTAGTGGTACTTAATGACTACCCTGGTGATCTCCTGATTTTGCAATGAAAGGGTTGGAGAAAGAACTTCTGAATATAACTTCATAAGACTTATTTTGAAAAAAAAAAATCCATGTGAAGAACTAAGGAGACAACCCAATTGCATTCAGCTTAAATGTGATGATATCATGAGAAAATTGGTCAAAAGCCGAGTTCTAGGGTAGTTGAGGACTTATGCAAAATGCAAGTAAATTAGAACTTGCCGAACGTTTTCGCATAAAACCATGTTGTTGATTACATACGAGTATATTTTTTTCACATACATAAGATTTTGTCTCACGTCGTTTGAAGTTTTTTAAAGATAGTCTGGGGACAGTCGTGCAAGTAATGAAAGAAATTCTCTTTTTACGGAAGTGTCAATGAAAGATTGCTAAAAGTCTTTAGCAAACGCTTTACAATTTCTGAAGTACTTACTAAAATCAGATTCAGAATTCCATTTTGTATGAACGAATTTTCAAAAGCTTTTGTGGTCAAGCTTAAGTAAACTTTTCATAATTATAAGATATTCGGTACATAAATAATTGGAGAGAGATTTAAACTCTCCTAAGAAATTCTCTTGTTTCACAGCATTTTAAAGTCTTTCGTATACCATGAAGGTTTTGTTTTAGTTTTTCCTTCGAATAAATTAAAATTTCAATCAAAACCTATTTAAAAAAAATGTTATTGTCATTAGTAAGGTAGTTAATAACCATATCTATGTAAATTGTGCAATTCTGCCATATTTAATAAAGTACCTACATATATTTTGCTACAATAAAAAAAAAAAAAAAAGTATACCATGATGATGATGACAAAAGGTGGAATATTTGGATTAGAGGAACGATATCTTTTATTCAGCATTCCAATACTTTGAAGAAGTATGAAACTACAACGTCTGCTTCAAAGTAAGAGCCATCTTCTGATCTGACCCAGTTAATGTATGGGAGGTTAAAGTCACCTAATTGAAGAATATTGCAAAGCAGCGATGTCCATGGTATGATCAAGAGCAAGATGAAGTTTAACAATATCTAAAATAAATAAATCTTTTGACTGCAGCGATATTTTAACGGCACTGTCTCTTGTCTCCAAGCAGCTTCTGCAAAATTTGTTATCAACGACCCGTCAGGACACCCATAACGGACCTAATGTAATAACTCCCAACAGAACTTTTTTTTTGCTGCTATTAAAGAATACGACTTGGAGAATATGTGGTTTCTACAAGAATGTGCCACATGCCACACAACTCGAGCGAATATGGCTTTATTGCAAGAGACATTTCTTGGCCGCGTAATTTCTCGTCGTGGCGATATCATGCGATTTGACACCGCTGGACTTTTTTTGGTGGTGCTACGCGAAAGACCATGTGTATGCAGATAAACCTTTGACTCTTGAGCATTTAAGAACCAATATTTGTCAAGTTATGGCTGAGATACCGTCCAATATGTGTCAAAAAATTTGGTCGAAAATTACCTAAAAAAAATCGATGCTTGCAGCAATTCGCGAGAGTGAAATTTAAATTTAAAATATTAAAACATAACTTACTAAAATTTATTTATCTAACTTAACAAAAACTCTATTGCCGAACATTTTTAAAATTACCCTATGTTAAAATCATATTTTTTGTATTCCAAATTATTACATACAAATATAACGTTTTCTGTTAGTCGTGAGAATGATCTTCTCTCATTTCATTTTTGCTGTTATCTGTTATACACTTGCCTCATTGCAATTTTGTTAAAATGTTTTTTCTACCATAAGTGCTATAACCTTCCTTAAGAAGACATCGTTAGTTATTTAATAAATAATTATAAATTATAAAGTTCGATTTGTCTTTTTTTTCGTTCGTTTTGTCATTCGTTCTAAAACATTATTTGGTCCCAAATCGAGCCGGATAAATTTTGTTTGGCAATTGAATACAGTCCACAACACTAATCATCATTCGTATTGCACATTATTCGTTCTATCCGAAATCCTGATTTATTATTTGTACATATATATATGTTAAATCCAATCACACAAGATTATTTGATTATAATTTAATAATTAAACCAAAAACACACAAAACACAAACACAATAATACACAACAACACACCATACTACACACATCAATTAAAAGTAAGTGAATTAATAAAAAATTGAATAAAAATCCAAAATCTTGGAGCATTTAATTCATTATATGGTGCATATATATACAAATACATGTATTAAGCGTATGAGGTTAGACCACATGTTCAACAGTAGGGTTCGCTAGCATTTCGAGTCGAGCTTTAATTCTCTGAATAAAATCAGGATCATACCATCGCGTTTCGTAGCTTGTTGAATTTGTTTTCGTTATGCCCGCATCTGGAGCTGGAGCACCTTCTTTCTCTGCTCTTCGTTTAGTGCGAGGACACCTTAAGGCTTCGTTGACCAAATTAGTTAAGTTTACAGAGAGTATAGACGAAATTGTTTCTCTAGAAGATTTAAATGTGCGTTTGTCAAAGGCAACAGTTCTCTGGGATGAATTCAATACTTCCCAAACTTCCATGTACGAGTTCGCCGACGAAGAGCAATATGTCGACCCGAGTGGGGAATATGATGAATTCGAATCGAAGTACTTAGTCGTTCAATCGGTTCTTGTGTCAGCTATAAGAGAAAGAGAAGCAGCAGCAAAAGCGAAAGACATTGTTGGTCAATTGGCAGAACAACAAAAAAATGTACTTGGAGCATTAGAAAAGTCACATTCTTCATTCTCTAAGGCAGAGTTCTTTTTACCTAAGATACACATTGAGCCCTTTATGGGCGAATATTATGAATGGCCAACATTCAAAGATATGTTTATGAGTGCTGTTCACAACAAACCAAACCTAACACCTATTCAAAAAATTTTGTTTTTAAAATCGTATCTTCGTGGAACGGCTTTAGGTCTTTTGAGTCATTTACATTTAACTAATGCAACCTACGATGAAGCATGGGACAAATTAGAAAAACGCTTTGATCGTCCTCGTTTTATTATAAACGGCTTTATTAAAGCATTCATGGAATTGCCGACAGCAAATAGCTCAAATGTTAGCCATCTTCGAAAAATTTCTAATAATGCAGATGAAATATTGAGAGGTCTTACTGCAGTTGGTTCACTTAATAGAGATCCTTGGATAATTTACATTTTACTGAACAAATTGGACCCTGATACTCGTAAGGAATGGTCAGAAGAAAGTTGTACTGATGATCAGCCCACCGTACGTTCCTTCTTTGAATTTCTCGAACATCGTTGTGATGCTTTGGAAAGTATTGATTCTGGTATTCGTGGAAATGCTAAATCTAGGAACTCTGGAGTAAAAAGTATGTACGTATCTTCGTCGTCGTGCGTTAAATGCGGTGGAGCACATGGACTTTCCCAGTGCCCAGATTTTTTAAGTCTGAAGGTTAACTTGCGAAGAGATTTTGTCAAATCCAATAGAATATGTTTTAATTGTTTGCGACCTGGGCATCCTTCAAATAGATGTTCCTCCAAATTTCGATGTCAAGTTTGTAAATCTAGGCATCATAGTCTGGTACATGATGAATCCGTTTATGTTAAACGAAGTGAAAATCCTCCCGCCATATCTGGCAACAATTCGGTTATTGATCAATCAGCCCGGGAGTTTGTTCCTCAGAAATTGTGCACTCCTTCAACTTCAGAGCAAGCTCTCCTAAATAACCATTCGCTAAACCACGCTCCTGTAGTTCCCCAGACTCTACTTCCTACTGCTATCGGAAAGCTAAACCACGCTCCTGTAGTTCCCCAGACTCTACTTCCTACTGCTATCGGAAAGGTGAGGGATATTAACGGTCCCTCTTTTACGCCCGATGATGGACATATAGTCCGAAACGCGTCGCGTTACATATTTATATTAAATTTAAAGTAATAAAATAATATTGTGATAATAAAAGAAAAACAAATATATAAAAATAAAAACAACAAAATTATCAAATTAATTGTTCGTTTTTGTTTTTATTTTTATTCTATAACTAATTAACGGTTTATATCAGGAAGTTCGTATTCTAATTGACTCAGGCTCACAGGTTTCTTTTATTTCGGAGTCCTGTGTCCAACGACTTGGACTCAAAAGAAGAAACGCTAGTATACCGATTAATGGTATTGGATCTACAGATGCTGGTAAATCCAGAGGCTTCTTATGAATTATAATAGCGTCGCGCATCGATTTATCGTGTATTTGCGTCAATATATACATACTATCTACCGTTACCTCGAACTTGCCTACAACATCATTCAACGTAGAAGATTGGGACCACGTAAAACGCTTGGACTTAGCTGATCCTTCCTTCAACACACCTTCGGCCGTGGACATTTTGCTTGGTGCCGACAAAGCTTGGGAAATTCTTTTGGGAAGCGTCATTTGTAGTAAGCAGGGTCACCCTATAGCGCAGAAAACCATTTTCGGATGGGTTTTGGCTGGACAATTGTCACCCTTGAGCAATTCTTGTCTCCTTTCGCATTCAGTCACTCTAACGTTGAGTCGATTCTACAAGCTTTTTGGACTGTGGAAGAAGTTAACTCTAAAGCAATAGTTTCGAAAGAAGATCAAGAAATTGAAAACCACTTCACTGCAACACATAGTCTTGATCCAAATGGGAAGTATATCGTCGAACTTCCTTTCAAATGGCTTCCAAACTTTGCAAATTCGTTTAATGGCGCCTTTTCGAGACTCAAATCTATGGAAAAGAAATTCGCTTCCAATAAAAGTTTTTTTGAAAACTATTCATCATTTTTGGATGAATATTTAGCCCTAGGGCATATGACAAAGGTGCCAAGACTGCCAAGTACAGAAATCAGTAATCCAAACGTCTATTACCTGCCACACCACGCCGTTCTAAAACCCGACAGCGCGACGACCAAACTTCGCGTCGTTTTCGATGGGTCCTTTAAGGACTCTGGTGGCTGCTGTCTTAATGACTCTTTGCGGGTAGGACCACCTATACAGAGAAATTTGTTTGCTGTTTGTCTACGCTTTCGTCTTCATAAATACGTTTTTTCCGCCGATATCGTTAAAATGTTTCGTCAAATTTGGGTTTCAGAGAAAGACTCGGATTTTCAGCGTATCGTTTGGCGCAAATCGCCCTCTGATCCACTCGAACATTTTCGTCTACGCACTGTTACCTATGGCACTTCATGTGCACCGTATCTTTCGGTAAGAACTTTACAACAACTCGCCATCGATTACAAAAACGATTACCCCGTTGCTTCCGAGATAGTGCTTAGTGATTTATCCAAGGCTGGTATGGAACTGAGTAAGTGGCAAAGTAATTGCCCAGAACTTCTACCAAATAAGGACACTTTCGGAAATAAAAATGTTTTGCTAGACTCGGACACGGATTCGTGGATTAAAATACTCGGTTTATATTGGAATTTACAATCTGATCGTTTTGCATTTCGTTTAAATTACCTATTTACTGAACCCATTACAAATTCTTCGTGACGTAGCTAGAATTTTCGATCCCCTAGGATTTTTAGCTCCTACAATTATAATGTTAAAAATTCTTTTTCAACAACTATGGCTCAGAAAACTAGAGTGGGATGAGGAAATCCCAGATTCATTATCAACTCAGTGGAATAACTATCAAAATGAGCTTTCACATCTTACTAAAATTAGTATTCCTAGAATAATCGGTATTGGTAACGCTGAATTTCAATTGCATGGCTTTTCTGATGCCTCGGAATCCGCCTACGCTGCCGTCATCTATGCGCGCTATAAACTCTCAAACGGAAATTATAGTACGAATATCGTTGCTGCAAAATCACGAGTTGCCCCAGTTAAGCAGATCAGCATCCCAAGGCTGGAACTCTGCGGAGCACTGCTCCTCACTAGGCTACTCCTTTCAGTACAGACTGCACTAAACATCACATTTAATGACGTATATGCCTGGTCAGATTCTATGGTTGTTTTATCCTGGTTGTCGTCTCCACCCCGTCGTTGGAGTACATCAGAAATTTTAAATAGCATCCCTAGAAGTCGATGGTTCCACGTTAAAGGAGAAAGTAACCCGGCGGATTGCGCATCAAGAGGCATCTTACCTTTACAACTTCTTGAACATTCTCTTTGGTGGACAGGTCCGCATTGGCTTAGTAAAGATTCCAACCATTGGCCGATCGATATGGATAAGGAAGATGATCCAAATTGTGCTGTCGAGGAGAAGACACATACAAAAATATCCCTAGCAACGACATCCGAGGAACATCCATTCGAATTTCTCTCGAGACGGATTTCAAAATGGAATATTCTGGTACGAACAGTAGCGAGAATAAATGGTGTTGCCGATCGCTGCCGCAGAATCAAAAATACTTCAACCTTCTTCTTTTCATCAGAAATATTTATCGCGAAAAACAAAATTATCATCTGGCTACAAGATCAATACTTCGGAAAGTATATTCAGTATTACAAAAGGTATAATTGTTTTCCTAAAAATTGTAAACTAATCGGCTTACTTCCTTTTATAGACAATCAAAATCTACTTCGTGTCGGTGGTCGAATTGAGAATGCGAACCTTTCGTTTAATGCTAAATACCCTATAATTTTGCCCAAGGACCATGTAATTACAAAGCTTATTCTCGAAGATGCACATGTTCGTTTCTTACACCCGGGTGTGTCAACGCTTTTCGCACTAATCCGGCAAGAGTTTTGGGTGATCGGTTGCCGCAATCTTCTCCGAAAAATGATCCACGACTGCATAGACTGTTTTCGACAACGAAAGGCTACCATAACACAACAAATGGGCAATCTTCCACATCAACGTATCCGTACGAGTAGACCGTTCGTACATTGTGGTTGCGATTATGCTGGCCCCCTTAACTTAAAAACTAAATCGGGTCGAAAAACAACAATAACAAAGTGTTACATATCTCTGTTTGTGTTCTTAGTTTCAAAAGCGATACATTTAGAACTTGTTAGTGATTTGTCCACCGAATCGTTTCTCGCCGCTTTTCGCCGGTTTGTAGCGCGTCGGGGCAAACCATCAAATATGTATTCCGACAACGGTACTAATTTTCACGGAGCTGCTCGGTCACTTTCAGATCCCCACGATTTGGTTTTATCTGAACATCATAACTCGATCGTTGCGGAATCGTTAGCACGAGACGGTATTTCGTGGCACTTTAATCCGCCTTCAGCACCACATTTCGGCGGTTTGTGGGAGGCAGGTGTGAAGTCTGTAAAGCAACACCTTAGAAGAGTAATCGGTACATACAATTTGACATTCGAAGAACTCTATACTCTCCTCACGCAAATCGAAGCCGTTTTATATTCGCGCCCCTTATGCCAAATATCTGACTTTGACCTAGATCCTTTAACACATGCTGATTTCATTCTAGGTGAATCTTATGCAGATGTACCCGAGCCAACTTACCGCTTATCAAACTGGCAAAGCTTACAAGCCAAAATCCAAGGCTATTGGAAGCGCTGGAGTATTGAATATTTGACGTCTCTTCAAAATCGTCCAAAATGGCAACAAAAGAAACCAAATATAAAGCTTAACGATTTAGTTATTATTAAGGAAACGAATTTGCCTCCTGTCAAGTGGGCAATATGCCGAGTTATCGAATTACATCCTGGTAGCGACGGGCATGTTCGAGTCGTCACCTTACGGACTTCAAATGGCAATCTCGTTCGCCCAATACATAAACTGGCGATTCTACCTGTTAGCTGAAACTGTGTTCCAGGGGGGGCGGAATGTTTGAGAATGACCATTTAAAAATCTCGATTTAAATTTGATTTACTTAAATTTAAAATATTAAAACATAACTTACTAAAATTTATTTATCTAACTTAACAAAAAACTCTATTGCCAAACATTTTTAAAATTACCCTATGTTAAAATCATATTTTATGTATTCCAAATTATTACATACAAATATTACGTTTTCTGTTAGTCGTGAGAATGATCTTCTCTCATCTCATTTTTGCTGTTATCTGTTATACACTTGCCTCATTGCAAATTTGTTAAAATGTTTTTTCTACCATTAGTGCTATAACCTTCCTTAAGAAGACATCGTAAGTTATTCAATAAATAATTATAAATTATAAAGTTCGATTTGTCTTTTTTTTCGTTCGTTTTGTCATTCGTTCTAAAACAATATCAATGATTTAACAATACGCAACGTATAAAAGACACCACAAGAGGATTCACGTTAAAATTACATTGTTTTCCATAGAATTGATATTCAACAATGTTAAAATGATATGTTCAATACAGAAATTCTATGATACAAATTTTTATTGTTAAAATAAAAGTTTATGAGCTTGAAAACATTTTGAATTGTTTAATCAATCTCTTAACTTAACGTATAAGTGAAATCCAATTGAAATAACAGTAATTAATATATTTTTCAAAAATCAATGGATTTCATGTCAAAATTGTTTCGTTTTAAAGAAAAAAATGTTTTCTTTTTTTTACAAAAATTTTGTTTAGAATAGGTACTAATTTAGTCAAGTATTGATAACATTTGTATATTTTCGTCAATTAATGAACGGTCTAGATATACATAAATTGTGTTGCCAATGTGGCCACGTAAGCCCTAGCTAACTTTATTGTAATCTATGCATTTAAATAACACCAATGACTTGTCATCAGCTGGATTACAACAAAACAAAATGAGTCATGTCATACAAAACAAGTAATTCCATCTAATTTATTTTAAAACAAAATCGAAGAAAGAAATGTGGAGGTGTTCCATATGCAAAAAATGCAATGTGGACACCCTTTATTTTGCAAAGTAACAAACAATTATTCCTTTATCATGTACATATGTTTCAACATTTATCCTATTAAAATTAGATTGGGTAGTGTTGAAACAAACCGAAAAGATTCTGGTTGCTTATTTGCCATTCTTGTTCATTTAGATTTATTACAATAAAAAAAGAAACAAATATTGTGTTGGAATTGAAAATTTGTTCAAAATTAAGATACAATTAATTTTACCTTTTCAATGAAATATTTATTATGAAAGAAAGTTGAAAATATAAATATCTGAAATCGAGTTATATTTTGTCTTCTTCACATAAACACCCTTTACTTTAAAACAAGATTGGGTCCTGTTAAAACGATTTGAAGCTCCATGAATTAAAATTGATAGTTCTTAATTTAATTATTTTTTTCCATTTAATGTACATATTTTTTTAAATTGCCCTTACCGCCTAAACGGGGGGAGATAGACCCCCCCTCCCATAGTAAAAAATGTTTGTTTAACTGTTCTATGCAAATCCGTCATTAAACTTTGTCGCCAAAGTTATCGTACTCTCCCCGGAAAACCTTGTAAAATCTGCTTCTTTTATAAGCCTAAGTTGTTTTAAATATCTATTTAGGATAGTGCGTACGCTGTGTAATTTTCTTTTCCAGCTATGTAATTCACTTCACAATCATATTCTTCAAGATCTAATCTTGCTCGCATTAGTTTAGAAGATGGGTTAAGAAAAAATAAGTTAAGGGCCTGTTAGCGTCCGGGAGTTCTATTTATATACATATACATATATATAAACGACACTTTACAAAAATGACCAACTTATTTTTACCAACTTATTCGGCAGCCAGCATGGCTGCCGATGGGAACCGATGCTTTATCAGTGACTAGGCCGTTGCCAAACACCATATCCAAGAAGTTTAATTCTGCCAAACATTTTTGAATTTTTTGTGGGCATTTTGAGATAATTGGACTTGAGGGTGAGCGTCGAAAATGTTTTTAAATTGCCTTATATTTATTTAGGTACTAGTCTTATAGGTGTACCGGGGCCCAAAATGAGCCACCTCATTTACCTCTATTCCTATAAAACGACAACTATAAGGAAACCTATTTGTTAAAATTTATTTTTTTTCACTTAATATTAATTGTTTCGTACGTATGTACATAGTTATTCAAAATATGTTTAATATCTTTTTCGTTTGATCCATTATATAGATAAATAACATTAGAATTATTGTATTACATTTTTGTGTGTTGTATTCCACCTTACCTTTATGAAAAAAATATTTTTTTCTAAATACCATTTAAATCAATTAGACATATATGTATGTATTTATCAGATGGCGTTAAGACTAAGCCACCTAGATTTACTCCTTACAAATAACAAATAGAATTTTAATTTTATTAATCTGCAAATAACTAATTGTTATATAGACTGATTTAATTCATCCTTATATCAAACGTTAGTAAAATTTCTCGCACCACAATCTCAATTCCAAATCGATCAAAAAATCATTTTCTGGAAAATTGCCTGCTTGATACATTGTCAACTATCATCTACCCGTAAAAACGTCAAAAATTAATTTAAACGCTTCTATTAAAAACATTCTATTTCCAGTCTTAATAACACTGGTCGACAAAACAATACATTTTTAAAGAATTAAGATGTCCTAAATCTTTATTTTATAGGTACAGTTCAAATCATTTTCTTAATTTCTCATTAGTTATGATAAGACTTACGGGTCTTCATTCCATTTCCAGTCTTAAGGATTAGGATATTTAAATTATTTATTATTTATCTTCAATATTACAATAATAATAATTTTTAACATTTTGGAATTCTATATAATATGTAATGATAAAAAAAAATAATTTAAGTTGGCAATGGCGTTGCCGTCTGCCTGCATTTCCAGTCTTAATAACACTGGTCGACAAAACAGTTTTAAAGGATTAAGATGTCCTGAATCTTTATTTTCTAGATACAGTTCAAATCATATACTAAATATCTCACTCAGTTTTCGTAATTTCTCATTAGTTATTTGTGATAGTTGATAGTCACAATCAACAAATTCGGTCTATGTAAGGTGATAGTCATCTGTGACAATCACAATTTTGTGATTATTTCCCGTGACAGCTATTTAGGTGTCACTTTCATATCAAATTGACTTTATTTTTTTTATTGTCTGTTGTGTCTAGTCAAAATGAATGTGTTTGTGCCTTTGCCATTGTTTTTTTCCATCTCAAAATGCTGAAAGTCAAGATATAAATCGTGATAGAAATGTCCGGCTTTTGAGAATAAACCTCCGGAATAAATTTAAAGTACTTGATCTTCCAAATCCAAAGTAAGCGCACATTACAAATATTCCTTCATACATGTTTATTAAATCTGTATCTTTCTTAATAATATAGATTTTTAAAAAACTTTCGATTAATGAAAGAAACATATGTATTTGCATATCCTTCACCTTTTGGAATTGCCAAGTGAAGTTCGCTCAACCCACATTTCCCCTATACTCCAGTTAGCCATAACACTCAATTTTCTTGGAGGGGGTGCCTATCAAAGGCAAGTCAGCTCCCACGGCCCAGAGTACAGTTTGTGAAGTCGTCATCTCTTCTACATTGAAAAAAATGGAGAGGACATTGTGTCCCCTCAAAATAAAGTTTACTCCATCGAATTCGGAAGCAACCAAAAGGTACTTTTATGAGAAGTTTGACATACCTGGAGGTAAGTTTTTGTTTATTGTTAAAAAAATATTTAATTTTGCTATTTTCCTAGTACCTAATCGGCTGCATAGATGGAAGTCACATTATGATTCTCCGCCCATCAGAAAACGAGCACGTTTATTTTAACAGAAAAGGAAGACATAGTATAAATGCTATGATAGTAAGTTAACTTTTTCATTAATTGTATTTTATTAATGTATATTGTATATACATACATACATCATATTTGTTTTCATTCTAGATAAAATTCTCTCAATAAATGCTAAATATGGTGGTTGTGCTCACGATAGTTTTGTTTGGAGACAGAGTGCTCAACGAGAGAAGTTAAACGTTGACTTATGTGCAGGCAGAACATCATCGTGGCTTCTAGGTATAACAGAATTTTTTTTTAAATAAAATTTTCAATGTTGGTCTATGACTATCCACTAATTATTCATTTTATTTCTGAAGGTGACAGCGGTTATCCCTTAGAACCATTTCTGATAACACCGTATAGAAACGCAGCAGGAAATTCGTCAGAAGCTCGCTTTCACTATGAACACTCCCAGGCTAGGAGTATTGTTGAAAGATGTATTGGAGTAATGAAAAGTATTTTCTCTTTCTCTTCTTCAATTATACCAAAAGTAAATGAATTTTAATTTTACTAACAGCTCGATGGAGAAGTATCTTAGAAAAAAGAAAGCTGAGATATTCCCCAAGAAAATCAGCACAGATTGTAAATGTCAACATATGCTGCGAGCATACAGTTCCACTCCCAGAAGCAATATTGACAGCATTACCATCTGAAAATTCAAATAACCAGCAAGCTGAAAGTGCAAGGAATGAAGGAGCAGGAACCAGAAACAGAATCAGGGATGACCTACATATGGGCAAACCGTCCAAGACTTTAAAGAAAAGAAACAAAATAAATGTAAATGTATGCTTAGATACAAACATATATTTCTTATTAAAAGAATATAAACAAAATTAACCAAAAAAAACTTCATTAAAACAAAAACATCACAAATTCACAGCATGGATTTGAATCTTATAATAAACTAGCCGACCCGTGCTCGCGTTGCTTCGCAAATTGAAACACGAACATTTTTTGAATATTAGTATTAGCATATGAAAAAATTTCTCAATGGGACTGATCATATTTTCTACAATTATATTAATTTTAGTTTATATGTATATATGGTTTCACTTTTATAGAATAGTATAGATTTGCGGTAAAAAAATAATATCATACATCTATAGGTATGCGTGTGTAAATATCCATAGACACATTTTTTTATTCATCTGCTCACGTTCAGTGCAGTGCAACTGACTTAACCTACCCACATTTGTTTGCTCTTTTTATTGACGTCATTGTAAGTACCTTCTTCGGGTTATTTGTAAAAAAAATTTTAACTTAATTTCAGTTTTATTGTTCGAGGAAGTGATACAAAATTGGTAAGCTATTATAATATAACTTTTTTTATTTTCAAATTGGAAGAATTATAATCTATTCAAAATAAAAAAGATCCAATTTTTTTTTTAGATAAATCGGCATTTCATGTGCACGGCACTGTAGTAATTTAAATGTCCATAGTAACTTAAAAAAAAGGGCCCACACTGCTCAGCTATGTGACGATAGAATTAGAGAAAGAAAAAAATTATGTGTGTGTGTAGGTTAGTTGATGAACTATTCTATACAAAACAGAAAAATTGAATATGTAGGTAGGTAGGTAAGAGAAAAAACGTAACTATTAAATGGAACACATATTAAGAGAGAAAGAGCATGGGAAGAAAAGAAAATTAAAAATGTTGGAATGATAATGAAATGAAACAAAGCAGCGACCTGTGGCGATTGTGATGGAATCTAATTTCCTGTATAAAATAAATTCAAAAAGTTTATAATTTTATAATTTGTTTTTATTTATTTCTCAGGTTGTATGTTTAACTTAGAAGTGATTTTAGGCTTAAAATTTGCGCAACAATATTGACTTTATGAAGCAATGCTAATCTTTGTCGATTATTGTATAGGTTTTAAGATATGAGTGGTTGTATAAGTCAACTAATGAAAAAAAATGGACAAAAAATGTAAAATTAATAATATTTAAGTTTGACAAATAATTAATGAAAAAAAATTAAAGCCATAAACACTCCCATAATAATATAGAAAATAATAAAATATATTTCAAATAAATCGGTTGACTACTTTATGAGATCGTGCGTTACAAACTTTAAAATGGTTTCGCTTTTATATAATAGTATAGATATATATGTATGTTTATATGAAATATGTATTTATCTATTTTGAACACATGTAGGTAAGTAATTATTAAAATAAAATTGTGCCGGCTTATTTCTTGCTTAACTCCAAGACTCGGACCTCATTGACTGTTTTGGCCAGCTCCAACTCCATTCTTTTTAGTTGGAGTTCTTCTTTTTTCAGTGCATTTGTACACTCTCTTTAATTTTGCTTTTCCTGGCATAGCAACTTTACACAATCTTTCAATTCAATTATTGAAGTGTTGACTGTTTGCAAAGTTTTATCGATGTCTTCTAGCTTTTTGATTGAGTGAGCTTCTCCCACTGGATTTTCTGTGAATCTCTTGAATTTATACTGTTTCCCGAAAAGGATTTGGCCAAATCGGGACATTGTTCCATATAGTTAATCAGAAATTGAATTTGAGCTTTGTTGGGAAACATCTTGATAAAAATTTTATATTTTTTAACAATTACAGTCTAGTAAACAGTAATACAATATACATACATAAATGTTTACTTACATTTTTGTTGAAATTAACTCCACTTTAGGAACACACAACGTCTAGACGAACAAAACACAAACCAATTTGCCGGTAGATAAAAAAAATCAAATGTCAAAGTGATACCAAATTTAAGAAATATTTTGGTGATCACATTACACAGACGAATAAATTCTTTGATCACATTTGATTGGCACAAATGTGACAGTCACAAATCACCTTACATGATTCCACCCCTGGTCGACAAAATAAAAGTTTTTTAAAGGATTCAGATAGCCTGACTCTGTATTTTCTAGATACAATTCAAATCATTTTAATATCTCACTCAATTTTCTTAATTTCTCATTAGTTATGAAAAGACTTACGGGTCTTCATTTGACTTTATCTGAATTTTTACAAAACATTGAATGTTATTTCTTTGTGTTTTAGAATAATTAGTTTTAGAGTTAAGTTGTAGTGATGATTTCGAATCCGAACTACGATTTTAGCTATATTTGCTTAAACTCAGAAATATCCGTTTTCAACTCTATTTTTCAATTTATTTCAAATGACTTAAGATTACTAATTTGTAATAAAGTCAATAATTGATTTATGTATACCATTTTAGGGTTTTCGTAATAAAGTCAATAATTGATTTTAGGGTTTTCTTTTTAGAACCATTTATGCATAAATGCTTCAACGTTCTTTTTAGGTTAATGTATGGCAGGTAAAGACTTACTGTTAATGAGGATTTTTTTTTTGAAAAATAAGTAATGTACTGAACATTTTCAAACGTCGGAACATCGAAGAAAGGGATTGTAAATTTGGAAAATCGAATCGTATTTTATTGAAATAAAAACTACTTAATGAATTAACATAGCATCAAAAAACCCAATATAAGGTTTTTTCGAATTATAGGTTGTACCTGAAAAAATTTGACGGGATAAACTGATTTTGGTGTCGGATTTGAATAAAAGCAATCAAAAATCTTAGAAAAACATGATGTAAGAATAAGTTTCATGGCACGAGTACGATAACTTTGGCGCCAAGATATAATAACGGTTTTTGGTAGAGGGGCTTAATACAAGCATTTTTTACTATGGGAGGGGGTCTATCTCCACCCGTTTAGGCGGTAGGGGCAATTTAAAAAAATTATTATTTGAAATGGAAAAAAAATAATTAAAAAATAACGGTGGTACTTACAATTATGTAAGTTTTATACATTTTTTTAAAGCCAACATTCTGTTTTATTAGCCAGTTTTTAATTCAATCGTTTTGACTTGATTTAAAAACAAGCTAATAGACAAAAATGTTGGCTTTAAAAAAAGGTATAATACTTAATTGTAAGTATTACCGTTATTTTTTAATTATTTTTATTCCATTTAATGTACATATTTGTTTAAATTGCCCCTACCGCCTAAACGGGGGGAGATAGACCCCCCCTCCTATAGTAAAAAATGCTTGTTTTTAACTCTTCTATACAAATTCGTCATTAAACTTTGTCGCCAAAGTTATCGTACTCTCCCCAGTTTCATGGAATATCAATTTATGATGTGATAACGCTAATAAGATGTAATTCATTTGCAAGGCGAAAAGTTTGGTAAACTTATATTTGCATTTATTAATGCACCAAATTTATCTTTTAAAAAAACACCTTTTATAGGAATTAACGCCATAAGGTGCACGACTGGTCGCACGAACTTCCTCCTGCATCCAACGACTCTGTATACAAATATTATTTTAAAAAGTATACAAATTTACTAATAAAATAAGTTTGGCTTTAAAGATTTAAATGCCATTTAATTAATCAAAAAAACTTTGATTTATTAAATTTTAATATAAAAGCTTGTGCAGCGAACATACCGACCGACTGACGCGGGGGATTACTTAAATTCATAATGGATATAGTGTTAGTCAAATAATTGAATTAAATTGCAAAACAACTAAACTAAAATTAAATTTATGGTATGAATTGTGTAGTAGGTCTTCTAGTAAGTACAACTGTCCTAACTTCGCTCCTTTTAAAGTATATAAACTGTCCATGCCAACTTTTGTTTTCGTTCTTTTTGATCAAAATAGAAACACGCACGAAAGTGCTCTATATTCAGTTCTTTGAGTCTTGCATTAACTACCTACTTACTTTCTTTTAGAATTCTGTGTATCTGTAATGTAATCATGGACTAATATAATCTACTTCGGCCGTTTTCATTTCATTTGTATAAGCTTCTTTATGAATGCATGTAATTTAATATTAACATGTAAAATATTTAAACTAAAACAATTATACTCACCAGATTTATCCTTCGGCCAACATAACATCTGTGATAAAACTTTCTTAATTGATTTATACTACTCTATTTGTTTTAATAGTTGTACGCCCATGTATCGTTTATTAGTATTAAATTTATAACACTGGATCGTTTTTGCAATAATTTTCGTCCCCATTATCACATCTCATATACACAATCTGAACAATTGAAGAAAAAATTGAATACGTTATTTGAATTCTAAATTTTTAGCACATAGGAACAAAAACATTATCAAATAAATTATTCATTGTTACCAAGTTAAATTTTATTTTAAGAAGGTAGGGAAGAGATTAATTAAATAATTATTATTGATTGGTAAACAACATTCGGCCAAACACTGACGCTTATAGCCATTTATAGAGAGCTCCAGCAGAAAACTGTTTCTTTTCCTGAGATATAAAATGACAGAGTTCCCTATAAATTAATTGCTTTAGAAACTTAACTAAGCTTATGGTAAATGCGCTTGTGCCAGAATACAGTGGTGGCTGAAATGGAGAAGCTTTTCTTGTTTTCGTATTGAATCCTGTGAGGTGAGTACATCACACCAAAAACATTACTGATAAAGCTTAATAAATTTGGAAAATTCAAAAGGTAAACCATAAAAATTGAAGGCTGAATTGTTTAAAGGTGTAGGTTTATTTCTTGGTAAACAAAAAATTGTAGATGAATAAATATTACAAAACAATATTTTGTATGAAATAAAATAAGTATGGAATCAATGTGTGTATATCCTTGTTTTTAAGATATTTGAGACTAAATACAATTTTACCAATTATTATTAGTTAACTCTTAAGGCACAGATAAGAAACTATACAGATGTCTCATCCCCATAGAAGAAAATGTCCCATATTTTTTTCACTACTCCTTGACTATCAACAGACAAAAAGCTTTTTGTCGGTTGATCGTCAAGCACAAAAAGCTGTTTTTGATTTTACATATTGGCTTGCCAGTATGCCTGTTCAAAGCTATGTGTCTAACTATAAAAAATTCTTAAGTTGTTTTTTCTCTCAATTCAATGTCCATAGAGACAAAGAAGAACAGAAACTGTTTTGGTTTCAATGATGTTTTGGTCCCGATGTTACCATATTTCAGTTATTATTGTTCAAGTGATGTAGGTATTGTATGCTATTTATGCTATTTATTATTAAATATGAAAATAAAAACCATAGTTATTAATTTTTCCATGTTATATTTTACTATGTCAAATAAAACAATGTACATATTATGTTGAAAATACATTTAAGAAAGGAAGAAAAGATAAGTTAGTTGCGAGACATTTTAAAAATAATTTGTATGGATTCGTATGGTAACTCTGATGCACATGTACGAGCGCGTATGAGGCTTAAGCTAGCATCACACTACCAGTGAATTCACTGACAACTGACAGGCTGTGACGTAAAAATTACGTCACAAAGTCGTCAGTGTTATTGCGGGTAGTGTGATAGCCAGTTTTGGGACGTCAGTGAAGTATGTCAGTGCACTGACGTGTTCACTGACAAGCCGAAATTGCGTCGGTAACTGACACGAAAAATGGCAAGTGTGATAAGTAGTCACTGACACATGGGACAACTGGCAGACTTTTTTGACAAGAGCGTCAGTACACTGACAGTGTCCCATCACTGACAACCCATGAAATGTCATGTGCTGTCAGTGTTGAAATCCTGTCAGTGAACTTCTGGAATAATGGCAGAAATAGTTGGTTGCGCTATGCGGAAAAGCAGTCGCAGGGAATTAAAACTCTCGCCGGTGGCCAGGTAACGCAGAGTGAGTGCGAGCCGTGCTTCCGCTGAAATACTTTGCCGGAATTTTGTATCGGCTTTTGCAATATGTGGATTCACTAAATTAAGCAAATAATCGAACTGTTCACTCGACATGCGCATTACATTCCGATATAGTTCCGGCTCTTCCCGTAATTCCATGAGCAGCTTGGCACAAAACCCTTCCTTTTCCCTGCGCTTCAACCATTTCTTCTGCCAAACACTACGCGGTCGACGCTTTCTCCTGTCGTCATCATCGTCGCTGATGCTTTCCAACACACACCCCGCCAAATAAACCATCGTTGCAGTTTCTGCCATCTCCAACAATTCTTCTTCCAACATTTTTAAAGCAGCCACAGTGTTCCACCGCACCGTTTAAAAAAGAGTTTAATTTTTTTGTTGATTAAATTTATTTTATAGCTTTGAACAGGCATACTGGTAAGCCAATATGTGAAATCAAAAACAGCTTTTTGTGCTTGACAAAAAGCTTTTTGTCGGTTGATAGCCAAGGAGTAGTGAAAAAAATATGGGACATTTTCTTCTATGGGGATGAGACATCTGTATAGTTTCTTATCTGTGCTTAAGGTTTACTTGGTTGAAGAACATAAGCAGGGCCGGCCCCAGCCAAACTTGCGCCCTTTGCAAGATTTGTAGAAAGCGCCCCATTTTAATATATTTTTTACACATAAACTGATACACAAGCATAAGCCTTTCCCACATTACCCAGGAGGTAGACTTTCAATGCGTTTTTTTTTTTTGAGGTATCCCCAGGAGGCCTATACCATTAAACTAAAACGCAGCGAAGAAATGAGCAGAGGTGAAACTTTTAAACTTGGAAACTTACTTTTCTGGCCTTACATTTTGCAAATTCAGAAATGAGATCATCAAAGTCTAAACAATTTAATCATTTCTTTTCAATGGACATTATAGATAAACTTACCAATCTCTCTAGGTCTTGAGTCATGGTTGTCCTAAGATAATTTTTAATAATTTAAAGTTTATAAAAACTACGTTCTCCTGAAGCTACCGTGACTGGGATTGTATTAAGGATTTGGAGAGCAATTACTAAATTCAGAGCAAAATCTTCAAGGTTTGAACTAAAAATAAAATTTAACACATCTAAACTTGAGCTTTGTGGTATAACAAGCTGGGATATTACGGTTAACTCTTGAAACAACTCTTCTCCATCTAAATCTTTAAAACTACTTTATGTTAAAACATTCTGCAAATTAAGGCATGAAGCACGTACATTTTTATTTTTTAAACATTAGCTTATGTTACTTAAAAATGAAAAATTGATACTATACGTATCAAACCTTTCAAGTATTTAAATAAAAAAATTCAACTTGAAATCTTTGTTTCTGGTCTAATATAGTTTCAGGACATTCATCAGCATAAACTATTTTTCTCCGTTGAGATCGCAATGATGAAGCTACAGGAAACATATTTGGTATTTCTAGGGAACTAGCAATACGCTCGGTTAATTGAACATACCTACTCATTAAATTTTTCATCGGAACGCATTAAAATCAAACTGTTTTTTGTATTTTCTAAAACTGTTATGCCAGTTGACAGATTAACGGACGGACTTTGCAAATATTTACTAGTTTAATTTATATTTTCTAAAATATCAAACCAAATTAGCAGGCAGCAAATAAATGTAAAATCAAAAATTTTATTTCCTAACGATTCTGCAATGTTTTTTGGCTCTAGATTTCTTAATTCTATAAGGGCTTCACATATTTCTTCTTAATTTGTTTTTAAAGGCCTCAATGCATCTAACCTGCTCTCTCATCTAGTCTCAGAAGGGGGTTTCAAAGTATGACTTGGATTTTTTTTCTTATAAATATCCCAACCCGTTGTGGAACTTGAAAAAAAGTTATACATACATTGAATGGTATCGAAAAATTTAACTGCATAAAATGAGCACCGAGCAGCATCATTAACCACTAAATTTAAGGAATCCGGACAACATGGAACGAAAAATGCTCTTGGTTCCAGGGTTCGAATTTGATTCTGAACACTCGGTTCTTTTCCTTTCATATTCGAATCATTATCATAACTTTGGCTTTGACAGTTACTTATTAAAATTTCATGTAATTCAAGCTTGTCTAAAATCAACTGAGTCAGTCACATTACGGTCTTGTCACAAAATACGTCACTTCTATTAAAAACTGGTAGCTATTTATTTAATATTAATTACCTAACCAACAAAGCGAAAAAACAATTGAAACAATTTGCATTCTGCACCAGACTAGATATTCATTAAAAGTAGCCGTTACAACAGTCATTAACTTTCAAAAAAAAATAACAAACTGCCTGCGCAAGAACAATTCGACTCCAAATAGAATCATCCCTCTTTAATTTTTAAGCTCTATGCTCCTTTTCCATTCTATTAAAAATTTCATCTCCTGTAATCAGGCACTTAACTCTTACACAGTGTGCAATAAGAAAACCTGCACGCTCTGACCCATATGATTCCGTATGAATAAGTTTTTTTTTTTTAAATATCTCCCATGTTAGTTTCAATACTCAGTGTGCAAAAAAGAAAACTTTCACATCCATTCACCATTTGTAGCAAAGACACCTACCTACCTAATTTCAAAATATATCACCCTGCTCATACAAGAGAAAAAATCTCAACACAAAAAAGTTCCATGCTACCTCATATGTGCAAGATATATTTTATGCACACCGAGTCCCAAAATTAACATAGAGAGTATGACGAAGCAAAATTCTTATTCATATTGAATCGTATGGGCTAGAACGTGCAGGTTTTGTATCACGCACAGTACCCTGTATGTGAGACTCACATGAGACATATTGTGAGTTCTCATCTACAAAGAAAACAAAAAAAAAATATATGCTGTTTGCTGTGTCTTTGATTTGTAGTAGAAGGTAGCACAGAATACAGAAACCTACCTGCTCTCTTTTTTCAGAGACATTTTTTTGTTGTTTTCTTTGTAGATGAGAACTCACAATGTCTCATGTGGGCACGAGTACGATAACTTTGGCGCCGAGATATAATAACGGTTTTTGGTAGAGGGGCTTAATACAAGCATTTTTTACTATGGGAGGGGGGGGTCTATCTCCCCCCGTTTAGGCGGTAGGGGCAATTTAAAAAAACATGTACTTTAAATGGAAAAAAAATAATTAAAAAATAACGGTAATACTTACAATTAAGTATTATACTTTTTTTTAAAGCTAACACTTGTGTCTAGTAGCTTGTTTTTAAATCAAGTCAAAACTATGCATAGTTTGCGAAAAACACTGTTTTAAACTCAAAATTTGGTCAAAAAAAAAGTTAAAAATATGGTTTAGAGTGTAATATTTCAAAACTTTTAGATTATCTACAATTTTTTTTTTATAATACATTGCCCTTATTTATTTTTGATCGAAAACTGAAAACTAGATGATTTTATGTCTTTTAGTTTTTGAGAAAATTGAAAATAACCACAACTACTATTTTAATTTAATTCTTTTTTTTTGCTTCAAAAATCTTATTTTGATAGTAACAATGGTAGGTGCAAGTTTGGTTGTATGCAACAGTGGGATCCGTAAGGGGGGCATGCTGCCCCCTGCAACCCCCCTGCTTGGGCTCACTATAGGATTTGGGGTGGGTGCAAGTTGGAGTGCGTGCAAAGTGAGGAGGGAGCAAGGTTCGATGAGTGCAAGATGAGGTGCATTCAAAGTTTTTTTGCATTTAAATAAGCTGAATTAAAAAATAATTGATATTATATACATAAACATATGTACATATTGTCATGTCCATTTCAATCTCTTTTTTTCTAAATATACCGTTAGGTACTTGACAAAAACTTTAACATTTAATATATTTGAGCATAAAAATGTATTGCATTATAAAATAATTTGCATTACCTTTACAACAACACAACGGAAGCAAATTCTCGTAGTTTCTTAACATGCACATATGTTTATGTCATACATAAATATGCATATAACTATGTACACACATATAATGCAGCCATAGTAAAAAGTATGTACCTATATAGTTAGATCATAAATAACAAGAGGAAGCATTTGATGTTTAACCGTTTTTTTTTAACAAGTTTGGTGCAGGTTATTGTTTACCAAAGCCATTCTCCATTTAACGTTTGAATAAGTCGGATTTCCTTTTTAAAAATGGCGGCTAAACATCCACTTCTTCACCCAAAATTAAATAATTTTTCGATTTTTTGTTCGTTTGGGGATTTGGTATCAACAAACGAAAAAAGTTTCGCGTTTTTGGAAGAAATCGGGTTAATTCCCTCCAAAACGTCTACTCCACCTCTGTGTTGTGATAATTTAATGACCGTGGAAAATTCAAAAAGAACAAAGTTCGGTTGGTTTTGGCGATGTTCAAAAAAGGGCTCAAAAAGAAAAGGTGACAAAACTTGTAGAAATACAATCAACCCATCAATAGGAACATTTTTCCATGGCCCTCAATGTCGGCTAGAGATAAATGAAGTGCTTGCTATAATTATCTCTTTTGTGATTAAAATGCCTGTAAACATGGTTTTCCAGGTAATTAATTAAATCTTAAGCTACAATTTAAGGATTTTGTTTTAAATATTTTCGTAAATTTTCAAATTAGCAATTAATCGCTTGGCGAAATCACGACAATAAAGATAAATTAAGTAAATCTACCATCATAGATTACTATAATTATTGTCGGGAAATAGCCGAAATAATATCCTCCCATATTGATATTAATATTGGCGGTGAAGAAAAAACGGTTCAAATCGATGAAACATTTTTAACGAAAAGAAAATACCACAAAGGCCGTGTCACAGAACAGATGACAATTGTAGTGTTGGGGCTATATTGCAAAGAAGATAAAGTCGGACGTTTCTTTAAAGTCAATTCCAAATGTAGGGAAGATTTGTGGCCTTATATTCATAAATATGTTAACCCCAATACAAGTCGTATTTGTACCGACAGCGCACGCCAATACATTGGTGTTGAAAAATTATTCTCCAGTTCTACTAGTCATGGCGTAACAAACCACAGCAAAGGCGAATATGTCGACAAAGCCGATAAGACTAACACAATAAACGATCTAGAAAATCAAAATAAACTTCTGAAAAAAACAATTTTATGCCGCAAAACCACACTCCACATCCATCAATATATGGCATTTTTCTTTTATAGAAAATATTGCCTTGAAAAAAAATGTGTTACCACCAAAACAACCACGGCTCTTGACCATCAATGACGAACTTAACGAACTCCACAGTGACACTAGTACGGACGATGAATTCATTGACGAGGCTTACATACCTTCAACACATTGAAAATTAACGTGACTATTTTTCACTAACTCCTGACTTACTTAAAAACTAACTGACTGGGACGCGGAATGCAATGCAATTCTACCTCCTCGTGGTGCATTCTGGGTTATGCTAAATGAATTGCTTTACTTGACTCACAAAATGACCTAATCTTTAACAATTATCCTGAAAGTAAATACCAAAAAAACTCTTTAAAAAGTAGTTTTAAAAACCCCAAAACCAAAAAACAAAAATAAAACAACAATCACATATGTAGGTATATATGAAATTTCTAATGCAAACAGTAAGATGCCTAAGGGGGGGCTAGCAATCCCCCTGCTTGGGCCCACTATAGGATTTGGGGTGGGTGCGAGTTGGAGTGGGTGCAAGGTGGAGAGGGTGAAAGGTTCGGTGAGTGCATGCAAAATTTCATATGCATTTAAATAAACTGGATATAAAAAAAGTAATTTAATTGAAATATTTTGTTTTGGTAATTTTCAATTTCTCAAAAACTAAAAGACAGGGCCTTACTAATAATCAAATTTAGTGTTAAGGTTAAAAGAAAATTTCCAGACTTTAGAAAATTCACATACCAATAACGAATTTAATATCCAGTTTAGGCGTTAGCAAAACGTCAAAATTTAATACACGGAAATCCATGTTTAAAGACGAGCATTAAAAAAAAGTGTTGCCTAAGTGCTGTTTTATGGTACGTAAATTTGTATTTAATACTTAAATCTTATCTCAAGTTATCTGGTCGATTTCCATTGGTAAAGGTATATTTGAGGCTGTAAATGCAAAAGTGGTGTATCCCACTTTTTGTAATTGGGTTTGAATCGACTAAAACAAGCACATAAGCTTTGAAAATAGTAAAGTTATATTTTTTTTTGCAAAAATTAGATATTCAAGAATATAAAACTATGTTTAAAATAATGTATTTCCCTAAGACAAAAATATGAGAGACAAAATAAGCCAATTTTTCAAAATAAGGTTATGCCACTTTCAGATTTTTGTTCTAAAGCCTAGTACGCAGATCACGCTAAATTAAAGCTTTCATAAAAAATTATCTCAAAAATGTAGGTAAAAAATTTTGTATGGGAGCTAAAATTTAGCACGATCTGCGTTCAAGGCTTAAAGTAAATATGAAGTACTTAATTTAGAAGTACTTTATTTATTAGGGGTATTCACGATTCGATGCAATTAATCTAGTATCATTGCAAAAGTGTAACGTTGAAACATTTTCTTCCAAACTGACAACGACACCAGACAAATTTTATACTCCATCTTGCGAATCGAAAAGAAGCTCTCGGGACAGTCAAAAGGAGAAGTTATCCATATTGTATACTCTTTTTTTCATTCCTACTGAAACTGAACAAAAAGCAACGAAACGCAATTATAAACGCATCATTTGACTTAATTGTATTCGCTTATTTTCGTATTTGGGGCTTTACACTGCAGTATGTAATTTATATATTTCAAATGATCGAATATAATACTAAAAAAGGGCTATGGAGAGCTTATGTAATGTTTGCTTAAATATTTAGTGCGTTATAGTATTACGATCGTTGATTTTACTTTAAATACGTGGCTAATTTGTTGATTCCGTTTTATATATTTAAGAAATATATTTCCTTGTGAAAAAGATGGTGTTATAAATTAAAATTTAATTTAAAAGTCACTTCGACACTTCAAATCAATTGTCGTACTAGAATATAATACAAGTACTAAAATACTTGATGTTAAAAAGAACACGGCAATACTGAACTTTGACAGTTTCTACTTTTTTTTGTTTTGTATCTTGTGCCTGTTTCTGAAATTTGTGCAGCAAAAATAAATTGTTTAAAGAAAATTATATATCTACATAAGTACTATGAATACACAAATAAAAAGAAAACGAGCCAGCAACTGGACACGTGAAATGAAGGAGCTCTTAGTTTCATGTGTAAGACCCCTCGGCAGGGTTCAAACCTCACTTCGATCGAAGCAAATCTACTCCAGTTTTGAGGGAGAAAACAAATCTACTTCGCCACTCCGCTTTTTTCAGATCTGCTCCTTTTTTCCACACTAAAAAATTGTTAAGCCAAACCAAATGAAAATAAATGACAGCACTGTGTATTCTCCAAACAACTCTGCTCTGACTCTCTGTCTCTGAACGGAATCATAATTTTTCTTAGATCAGCAAGATTTAGTTAGCTTTTGGTACTCATTAAAACCAACCACTAATAAAATGGAAGAACTTATGTTCCAAAACTTATCTGACTATATGTTAACTCTAGCCGTTTTACCACACCGCAGCGCCGCAGCTGAGAGAAAGTTTTCCGAAATGAATTTTTTGAAAACTAAAATAAGAAATCGTTTGCATGTTAATACAGTTAAAAATTTAATGTTTTCACGATCATTAATAGCAGATCGAAAACAAATTTTTGAATCATCGCTTGAATTGATTAAATTTATAAGAGAATTTAAATTTGTCCAAGGCAAATACATTCTAAAGTAAAATCAATAAAAACCAAAAATATTTATAGTATGTATTATGAATAGTTTTAGTTTCTGAAGTCTAAACCCGTTTGTGATTCATTTTTTGTTTAAAAAAATTAGTATTTTTGTTAAAAATATAGTTTTTGAAAACTATAGTTTTTTTGTTTTCAACTCTAATTTCTTATTTAATTTAGTGTATAAGATATTAAGTTTAAGGTATTCAAGTCTGAATGAATTTATGTGATTTTTTTGTTAAAAATACCTATTTATTTCCGTTAAATAAATTGTTGTTAAAATACAGTTTTTGAAAACTTGAGTTTTTCTTTCATTTTCAAATCTACTTCGGAAATTTTGGATTTACTTCACTTTTGCTGCAAATCTGCTCCGAAATTTTGTTACTGAGGTTCGAACCCTGCCCCTCGGTCACATAATCGACAGCAAGCTTAACAGCCTGCCTATGATTAAAGAAAAAAGTGAGGCTTGGGACAAAATTAAAGAAACCTTCCAGGCAAATGGGCATCAATGTTCAATTAAACAATTGAGGGATCAATGGAATCGACAAAAACAATTATCCCGCAATAAAATATCGTTGTTCAAAAGGGCGCAAGGGCAGACTGGTGGTGGATCTCCTCCCAAAGAGCCCAGTGAAATGGACTACGAAATAGAGGAGATCGCAAAGAAAGATTTTATAGAAGATTTTTCGGCGTACGACTGCGATGCCGATTATGGTTATGCACAGGAGGAAATGTATGTATTAAATTTATGATATTACTCTTAAAACGTTACCTAAAGCATTTTCAATTACTTCCAGAGAAAACGAATCACCAAATAAAGTTAAACCGTTGGATGATTTGGTGTTTGAGAAATTGTAAGTACTATGTTATTTCCCATGGTTAGGAGGAGCATTAGGAGGATGATACAAAAATCTGTCGCTTGCATTATTTAATTATATTAATATTTTTCTCTTTAATGCTTTAGGGATCTGGAAGCACCAACAAATACAGATAAAACCAAGATGAATAAAGTGACAGCACCGAAAAAACCAGTCGCCAACAGGAAAAGAGCCTTTCCGACCGTTGCTTCATCAGAAGAGTTGCTCCAGAAGAGGATACTGCAAATAGAAGATGAAAAAAAATATAATAAAACTATATTCCAACTGAAGGAAAAAAAAGAAAGGTTAAAAATACAAGTGCAAAAGAGGAAACTATCTCTTCTGAACATGCAGATAAGAAACTTCAAAGAAAGTTATTAAATAACTTGTCTGTATAACCATTTAATTTTTTTTTTTGATTTTTCATTGTTATTTTTTTCGATGTTATAATTATTGTTTTTGAAGTCTTATTTCTTAAGTTTTTTTTTTAGTTTCTGTTTGTTTTTTGTTATATAAAACAAGGAGTGAAGGAAATGTTCAAACGAATTTGAAGTCTGATTTTATGTTTATTTATTATTTTGTTATTTATTGTTATGTTATGTTTATACAAATAAAATTTGGAAAGAAGAATATTTATGAAAAAAAATGTCTTATGAATTCGGTTCTATACCTAGTCCCACGTAAGGTTGTTGTTGAAGGAAATGTTTCTTCCTCTTCAAGCTCGGAAGTATCTGGTTCTGAAGAACTCACAATTAATGCGGTGTCGTTTAAGAACTCTTGAAGTAAGTTAGAAAATTTTTAAAATGTATATTTTGCTTTTACCCTGAGGCTCCACAAGAGTAAAATCCAATCCAACTTCTCTTCCGTAATCTCATCCGCCATCCTGTGTTTTTTTTGACTGGGCATATTATGTCTTGCCATGAGCAACCTCAAATGTCACATTTGACACAACGGTTAATCTGTTGTTTACTTTTTTGTCGGTAGTTGTGGTTTTTTAAAAATTTAAATTTCAAACAAATTATATAAAAGTTCAAACAATTTTTAGATGGAAATTTTTTGAAATAATTTTTTGAATTTAATAGAGTTTACCGAATCAGTTAGCAGACATAAATTAAAACTCCGAACCGTTTGAACCATCCCAATGAAGAGCGTAGTTATGAAATGACGGTGGGTTGTATGTAACACTTTTAAGAATTTTGTATGATTTTCTCTCGAAATTCTTGGAAGTGTTACATACAAACTACTGTCATTTCAAAACTACTTTCTTCATTGGGATGGTTCAAACGGTTCGGAGTTTTAATTTATGTCTGCTAACTGATTCGGTAAACTCTATTAAATTCAAAAAATTATTTCAAAAAATTTCCATCTAAAAATTGTTTGAACTTTTATATAATTTGTTTGAAATTTAAATTTTAAAAAAACCACAACTACCGACAAAAAAGTAAACAACAGATTAACCGTTGTGTCAAATGTGACATTTGAGGTTGCTCATGGCAAGACATAATATGCCCAGTCAAAAAAAACACTGGATTGCGGATGAGATTGCGGAAGAGAAGTTGGATTGGATTTTACTCTTGTGGAGCCTCAGTGTCATGGACTGGATGTTGGATTGTTGGTCTCCATTGGATTTTCTGATGACAGGCCGATAGTCCTGTCATCGGAAATGTCCAATGGAGACCCCAGGTTACTAAAAAAAAATGTGAAATCACCGTTTGAACCATCCTTTGAAATATTGTGCAATATTGCGATTGCAACAATTGTTGCTTTGGCTGTGTCATAGTTGATGTTGATGCCATTAAAACACGCACGAAATTTGTTTTTGAGCTGACCAAATAGTTGTTCAACCGTTATTCTTGTTCGAATATGCGCTTTGTTGTAGCGCTGTTCTGCTGGACTTAATTCAGCCGATATTCTAAATGGTGTCATCAATATTTTCGAACATGCGTACCCACCGTCGCCCAAAACAACTCCTCCCCTTAAATCTACATTTTGCAACCGGTTTGCTATAGCAGATTCACGCCATATTCTTGAATCATGAGCTGATCCTCTCCATCTAGCAACTATGTCTAGAATTTTGCCATGCGCGTCACAAACAACCTGTAGGTACAAAATCATTTTTTGAAAGACTTTTTCAGAAAAATGAACACCTACCTGAACATTAATTGAATAGAAATTCTTTCGGCATCTATGGCGAGAACCGAACTCGCCACCTGGGTTTTTAATTTTAATGTGGGTGCAGTCAACCGCTGCAATGCACTGAGGGAACCTAGCAATGCTAAAAAAATCTTGCTTCATTCTTTGAAGGCTTCGAGTGTCTGTTGAAAACCTGATAAATGTTCTTTTTTTTGAAGCCAGTGCTGTAACAAACTTTCTCACGCAATTGCTCACAGATTGTTGAGAAATGTTATGAAGATCACCTTATAAAAATGAAATTAAGTGGGATTGGAAAAAAAAGGACGTGACTTATGTATGAGACAACTACCGGTATCACTTTGGTACGATCCTTTGCCCAGGTATCGTAACGAGACCAGAACAATGAGCTCAGGGGAAAGTGCTCCCCCTCGATTTGATCGGGAGGCTAAATCGTCGCTCACAGCTTCGATGATGAATCTGGCATTTTGTTTAGTGAATCTGTAGATACGATAAAGACTTGAAAATAATTTCAAATAATAAGAAGGGAACTAATAAACCAAAACCCACCTGTAGTGACCAAAGAATTCATTTTCATCATATTTCGTAAATGGATCTATCCTTTCTTTATACATTTTCACTTTACGAGATGAAGAAGTTTCTGTGATTATTTCAAAATCTAGAAACAGACCTTCGTCAATTGAACTCATTTTTCAAAACTTATATTTTTGCTTTTGCATAATAACAAAACATTGATCTTTGACAGTTCTGACAGTTCAAGCAATTTTTGTTCTTATTTGTAGTAGATTTTGTAATAGATTCAAGGAAAATCTTGAGACTAGTTAGCATAGAGGAAATATATTATCTAGAGTCCCGACCGGTACCCGTCCTACCTGAAACACCCTCAAATTTTATTCGAGGTGAACTCTCTCAAATTCCGTATCGGTGAATACATGTGAGTGGTGGAAAAAAGGCAAAATGTCAGATTGAATTCTTGTCAAAAATGACAGTTCCACAATTTCGATTTCAAAAACAAAACATTCAATTCTACAAGTAAGTTATTGTAAATTATTTTGTTTTGTCTAAACATTTAACAGAATTTATTTCTTCGGTCAAAAACCTTTACGATTAAGAGCTACAAGTGCATTTAATTAAAAAAACGATAGACCAGGAACCAGAAAAAAACAATGAGACTTACTCTACTCGGAGCTCAAGTAGGTACGTTAAAAAGAAAGAATCTCGTAAACAAAAGAATATTTATTTTGCTTTGTTTCAGCTATGGATTGCTCCAATAATATACTTTACTACCAACTCAAGAAGATGTACATAAGAATAAAAATCGACTTTATTAGCATCTCCTTAGTGTTTTCATTTCGGGTGCTGCCGATTACAAACCATGATACAGAAAGCAATTTCTCTCAAGAAATTTGGAAGGTTTGCTCAAAACAAGGGTGCTAGTCCCCAGGTGAATTTATTTTATATTATATTTCTCTTAATATCAATGTTTCTAACCACAGACTTTCGCCTTTATTTGTAAATAGTTATTCGAAGCCTGTTGAAGTAAAGTATATATTTCTACACCCAATTGCTGCTGTATCATGATCGTTGAGATCTGTCTCAGCGGCTATGGTGGGCGCAGGCGTTGACGATAGAGGTGTCAACGTCTCTGCCAATAGTAAGATGCATGGAATGCAACAACACTACCAGAATCACGAATTCAATCCCGAATTAGCGAACATCCTCAGCTACAGCTATGGTATCGACTTTGTGAAATTCAATTGAATGGTGCAAGGGAAAGCTTTGACATTCAATAGTCGACCGCCCAGTTTTGGAATGACTTAACAGCGGTAATAGCAACGGCAGAGTATGCAGGCAAATCAGGTAAGGATTTCCAACGTCCTTTGTCCATTCATCAGCTGCCAAGAAGTATGGTACAAGTCGACCAAAAAAAACGACTCTTGCAGCTGCAACTAAAGCAACATCTTCTGGTTTCACTGAGTGCAACAGCACATGAGGTTGTGTAAGTACAAATCGAAACAATCATATCGTGATTAACTTGCTTAATCTTCACCTTCTAGATCTAAATCGATGCTTGTAACGCCAAATATATCACTAAAGAACTGCTGACCGAGTCATCGGCTACTGCGGCCACTTAGGCCGACGCAGACCACGTAGATGATGAAATGAATGTCGACATTGAAGCAACCTGCTGGGAGAACACCTCCTAAATGACGGGAATCAAAAATCATTGGTAAGTCTTTTTAAAAATGAAAATCTAATCATTTTAGTATGTACTATTTTAGAATTTTCTTATATAGACAGAAAAAATAGAAGCCGAATTCCTAAATACACAATGCTTATTGAATCACCAAAAGAACTAACTGGAATCACATAGAAGACCATCGACACAGGAACTGTACAAATGATGTTTTAAGAATTTCCCGCAACCCTCACCTGCAACCTTCACAAAAATAATACAACCAGAAATTGTGCATTTATGACATGGTCCGATTGGGATTTTGGAATTTGCCTCGCAAAAGAATGTCACAAACGACTTGTCACAATTTTTTAATCAACGGATCGAATTACCAGCGGGAGTTTTATAATTATAAACCAATCAACTTGCTACAATTTAATTGTGCGTCCATTGACGAGAAGGCTTATGATGGCAAGACTATTTCAAAGTAAGCTTCACATAAACCACAAACTTTGAAAGCACTACCAAATTGATGTTTTTTTTCAGCAACAAAACGGAGCGGTATTGCAACAAATCGTTAAGTGAAGATGATTATAGTCGACAACATGTTTAAAATCTCATCCGTTAATAATCAAGGTTCGCGGCGCAGCTAGTTTTTACATAAATTTGTAATTTTTTTTCAAAATTGTATGTAATTTAGTATAATTTTGTTTTAAATTCAACGCTAATAATGTATTTTCACTTAAAAAACAATAACTGGATGTTAAAATGTAACTTCTTAGTTTTTGAGTAAATAAAAAAGATATTAAATGTACTTTTTTCAAAGAAAAATACTTCTTTCTGGTTTTCCCAAATTTGATCTGCTCAGGTCAATTATTATAGTGGATTATACCTTTTTTATTTTTTGTTTCGTTTTAAGCAAATAATAATAAAAAAATAAATAAGCTGTTTTAAGTAGATTTTATTTTTTTTATTCAGACATATGTTTAATTTAACAAAATTAAAAACTTAGTATTTTTAATCCAATTCCTATGTTTTGGTTCATCACGTTGGTATGTATTTCTTTGTGATTTCATGTGGTCAATAGCATTAGTCAGAAACTCGTTATTTTTTGAGAGGATTAAGATATCCTGACTTCGAACCTCACCTTCAAAATTTTCTATTACATCAGGTTTTAAAAACCGGTGAAGCATGACGTATCTCTTAACTTTAAATTGCAAGATGATTTTGCAAAGTACATATCATTGCTTTTAGCTCCAGTTCAAATCATTTTGCAATTTCACTTAGTTTTCGTAATTTCTTATTAGTTATGAAAGACTCATAAGTCTTCATTTGACTTTACCTGCAGTTTTGAAAAAACTAGATTGTAATTCTTTTGTGGTTTTAAATACTTCGTTTAATTTTTGATGCTGATTACGAATCCCAACTCCGATTTTATTTTATTTTATATTTTATTATTTATTTTTGTATTTTTTTCAATATATTACAAGAACTTGATGTTATAATCTTAAGACTACAAATTCGTTATAGGAAATAGTAAAAAATTGTAAAGGAAGAAAATATTGAAGGAAGATATTAAAGATTTTGATAATTATCAAACATTTTTTTTGAAAAAAAAAAAACTATTTCATGAAATTGATAGCTTCGAAAAGGCTTTTATGTATGTATATAATTGCTTTCGAATTATAAACAAAATAATATCTCAAGAGCCTAAATTGATAGAGTAATTCTGGATTCGTTTTTGAATTGAAGATGTTGACGGCATCGAAAGCAATAAATCAATGAATGAAGAAAGGTATTTCAATTGAATTCCAGAGACCTACAATTTAAATTAGAAAAAAGCAAAAATTAAGATAGTTCTTATTTTATTATTTATAAACACATCCTCACCAACTACATCACAGAGTTCGCCAAAAAATGTGAATTTCTGCAAAAAAGAACATAGTGAAACAGATCAATTGGCCAATCCTCGGTGGTAGGTACTGTCTTGAAAAACTGACTGTAGATTAAATTAACTATTGTTCACATCATGAGGAAGGACTTGCATACACTTCAATCTTTCGCCTATCCGTAGCTGGCTGAAAGAAGTGCTTTGCATTGCACAGATGGTGACACATGACGTGAATGTGCTATACTGCTATCAAACGCTGCAATTGATTCAACTTGTATTTGTTCAAGTTGGCTTGGCTATGAATGACCACCAAGTAAAGAGATTCCTCAACTACATAGCAACTCTCGACTTGTATATCCATCTCGACAAATGAAGCATGTCAGATAGGTTTAATAACGAAGCTTTTTAGTCTTCTGCGACATCGATCCCTTCTCATTCCTACAGGGTTAAAAATGAGGATATAAGCCATCAGATTTGATTGCCAGGAACAAAGACTTGTTGAGAAGTGTAATTTTAACTAAAAAACAAAACAAAACAATATTCATATAATTTGTGTTTAAAATTAATGTGAAGAACACATTTACCTTGAATTTGTACCTCTTCGCTCCAGAATAAATATGTCGGCGTTGCTGGCTTCCTACTCGGGGGATTCCACTTTTCTTGTTGCATCATTATCCTTGGTTTCTTCTTTATCTGAGGATTAAATTAAATTCATTATTTTTATTTCAATAAATTAATATTTTTGTTTTACCTTCATTTGCATTATTGAATATGAATTTTGTTTTGTTTACATTTTCGCAGAATTGTCAAAATACTCACCTCGCTGTTAATCTGTCATAACTCACTTAACTCAAATTGGGCCACGTTCGCACTGCAGTTCTAAGGTGCGCCTATACTTTCAGCATGATTTTTTCTGTTTTTAGCGAAATTTTTCATAAAAACCATAGAATTTGGGTGCCAAAAGCAGTCAAATATTATTTTTAGCACAGTTTTCACTAAAAAGAAGTTGCAAAATTAATTTTTCTTAAAATATTGCATTCATTTTTCAATCTTTGAATTCAACGGATCTCTTTTTTGAACGGCTGAGTTCACCTCACATTGTTTTCCCCCTAATTGTCCACATTTCACCAAAAGCCCATAACAACTACATAGAATCTGGATTTTCCCATAAGAAATGTACGGCAGAACTAACACATGCTTACGCTAATGGGCAAAATTCCCTCAATTTAGTTTGTAGGCAAAAAGAGAGCAAACCCATTAAGTCGGGACTCTAGATAATATATTTCCTCTATGCTAGTTAGTGAGAGGGTTAAATTGTTTATTGGTAGCATTTTATTAAAGCTCAGCACTTTGTTTTAACCTTCCAGTTAACTAATAGTCGACATTAGCGTTTGATTATTAGTAAGGCCCATAGAAACATCGAGTTTTCAGTTTTCGATCAAAAATAAATAAGAGCAATGTATTCTAAAAAAAAAAATTGTAGATAATCTAAAAGTTTTGAAATATTACACTCTAAACCATATTTTTAACTTTTTTTTTTACCAAATTTTGAGTTTAAAACAGTGTTTTTCGCAAACTATGCATAGTTTTGACTTGATTTAAAAACAAGCTACTAGACACAAGTGTTGGCTTTAAAAAAAGGTATAATACTTAATTGTAAGTATTACCGTTATTTTTTAATTATTTTTTTTACATGTTTTTTTTAAATTGCCCCTACCGCCTAAACGGGGGGAGATAGACCCCCCCCCTCCCATAGTAAGAAATGCTTGTATTAAGCCCCTCTACCAAAAACCGTTATTATATCTCGGCGCCAAAGTTATCGTACTCTCCCCCTCATGTGAGTCTCACATACAGGGTACTGTGCGTGATACAAAACCTGCACGTTCTAGCCCATACGATTCAATATGAATAAGAATTTTGCTTCGTCATACTCTCTATGTTAATTTTGGGACTCGGTGTGCATAAAATATATCTTGCACATATGAGGTGGCATGGAACTTTTTTGTGTTGAGATTTTTTCTTCTTTTCTCTTGCATGGAATTTTTTTGTGTTGAGATTTTTTTCTTTTTTTCTCTTGTACGAACAGGGTGAAATATTTGGAAATGAGGTAGGTAGAATTTTTAGTTCTGCGATATCTTGAGTTAAATTTTCATTGAATGCAACAATGAAAGTGATGTTAGTTAGTGCGCAAGAGATAACTTAGGACAGTTGTGATGGATGTTTTTTTGAGATTATTTTAAGAATGTTTGTGGTTAAAGAATGGCAAATATGTAGTAGTACATATTTGTTTGCAAGATCAGATTACATTTTCTTGCTCCTGGCAATGCGCCCCTAGAATTCTGCGCCCTGTGCATTTGCACATCTTGCACATATGCTTTGTCTGCCCCTGCCCTTACTTCATACAGTTTACACTCATTGTATATAATAGGATATTTAATGTATATTACAATTATTTCTTCTCTTTGTGCGATTTTAAATTCTGAGATATCGATTAAGTCGCTTATTTTAAATTCTCTCATAGTTTCATGATTAACAATTTCTCTTATATCTTTAATATTAAATATGGCTGGGTTCAGGATCTTTAATTTGGCTAATGTTAATGTGTTTATCATATTTTGTAATTCGAAAATGATCATTTTACATTTCTCTGTCACCCACTCGTCTTTAATACGAGGTGTAGCCGATCTGATCGCCTCAAATAATTTTACTTTAGTAACAAATTGTTTATTATTGTTTCTTATCAAATCGTTAATTTTATTTTCGATAGTCAGTTCATCGTCATGGTCAGGTGTACCAGCTATCCATTTCCAAATGGTGCCTATGATATTTATGGCTCGTTTAGAGCGTGTGATCATTAATTGATCTAGTAATGTTTCTATTATGATGAGGTTATTATCATGCCTATCCTCTCTGGGTGTGTCTGGGTAAGCTTCTGCATGGCTTAATCTGATGCTTTCACGTGTGTCATCGAGGAATTTCCTGATATTTGTAAGGTTAGTCACGTGGAAAATGTCGGAAGTGTTTTCGTAAATGAGAGCCTCGGTAGTCTCTATCAGTAGGTAGTTTTCTCTTGTATAATCGATAACGTCAGCGTTGGCTTGGGCTACTAGTAAAAGTAGAACGAATTTGATGTCCATTGTCTGTAATTTTAAGATTTCAAATTATCTTTGTGGACTGATTTTCCATTTGATATTTTAACTTTAGCACCTAAGTGGCAAGATTAAGAGGGACTTCTTCGTGTGAGGTTTTATTAAATAAAACTTCGAAAGGTTTCTTTTGAATTGAGGAGTGAATTGTTTTGTACTCCTTGGCTGCACGTATGAATATTTCATGAGTATCTAATAACTTATATTCGTCTTTCAGACATCTGGCTATTTCTCGGAGCGTACTGTGTGCTCTTTTTACCTGTCCGTTGCTAACACTGTGATTAGTGGGTGTATAATTAACAGTAATGTTACATCTTTCCAAGAGGGATTTGAAAAGTGTTGATTTAAAGGTAGGGTCTTGGTCTCAAGTTACATTTTTGCAGTAAGGAAATGCTTGCAATATCTCTAAAACTTTATTGTGCATGTTTTGTTTATTCTCAATAATTTGTATTACTAGGTATTTAGAATATGCGTCAATGCATGTTAAGATTTTTATTTTTTCTGCGAACATAATGTCTATGTGTATGCTCTCTCCCTCTCTTAAAGGAATTGGTGCCTCACCAATTGGATATTTATTTGGGTGTCTATCGTACTTCATAGATTTGCATGTTTTCCAGTTGTGAATGTATTGTTGAAAATTGTCATTCATACTGGGCCAATAGTATTGATCTCTAATTTGTTTAATGTTCTCTTGGAGTCCTCTATGGGCTCTGTTATGAGTTTTAATAACTATGTCAATTTGGTCATCTTTGTTTGTTATGTCGTTAGCAAAGTATTTGGCTTGTACAAATTTGCTTGGGAAGTTATCTTTTAACATGTTCTATATGTCGTAAATAGTTTCTGGGGTTGCAAATATAGCAACTGAACCTGGTTTAAGGTATTCTTTAAATAATTGTAAAAGTTCATCAGTGTCATTATATTTAATCAAGTGTCTAGTTTTGCCCGAAAAAGGTGTTATAATGTCGTGCCTTAGTTCCATTGATTTATATTGATAATTATTTGTTGGTTAAATTGGTTAACCGGCCTATCTAATATTTCAATTTGATAGTTGTCGCTGCTTTGGGCAGAATATTGTGTAGCCACTGATGCATCATCTTCAGTTATTTGGTTAAGGTTTTGTCTGGATAGGGCGTCAGCTACGACATTAGTAGGACCTGGCTTGTATACCATTTTTGGTGAATACTCATTAATAAAAGCTTGCCACCTTTTCATTTTGGCTATAGGGTTTTTTTGCGACATTGAAAATGTCAAAGGCTGGTGGTCCGTATGAACTTCTATATTTGTAACACCAACCGTAAAGGTAGGTTCGTAAAGTTTTGAATGCATAAACTATTGCGTAAAGTTCCTTCTCGTTAGCTGCGTAGCCTCTTTCTGTTTTACTAAGAGTTTTTGAGATGAAAGTGATTGGTTTTTTATCTTGAGAGAGTACGGCGCCGATCGCATCATCAGAAGCGTCTGTAGTGAGAACGAATTTCTTTGTATAGTCTGGTTGATTTAGTTCGACCTCTGATTTTAAATGCGCTTTCAATGTGTTGAAAGCTTCGATCGCCTCTTTGTCTAATTTTATCTCTGTTTTCTTCGCTATATGGGTAGATACTTGACCTAAATCATTCTGTAAAAACTAAGTAAGTGGTTTCGCTATACTAGCGTAGTTTTTTACAAACTTCCTATAGTAACCGGCCATACCTAAGAAACTTCTTAATTGTCGTAGGGTGGTTGGTATAGGGTATTCGTTTATTGTTTTCACTTTCTCAGGATTTGTTGTAATAATGTTTTCCATTACTACATAGCCTAGAAAATCTACCTTTTCTCTATATAGAATAGATTTTTCGGTTGATATTTTCATATTAGCGTCCTTTAATGTTTGGACTATAGTTTCTAGGTGATTGGTATGTTCATCTATTGTTTTGGAGAAGATTATTATATCGTCCATATATACGTGACAGAATTTGCCAATGTATGGTCTTAGAATGTCGTCCATTGCTCTTTGGAATATTGAAGGCGCGTTCTTCAATCCAAAAGGCATTCGGAGATATTCGTATTTTCCGTTATTGACGGAGAAGGCTGTCTTCTCAATATCAGATTCTTTTACTTTTATTTGATAAAAGCCACTTTCTAGATCGATTGTCGAGAAGTATTTGGTTTTACCTAAATTGCTTAATATAGTTTCGATAGCAGGCATTGGATACTTATCTGCTTTAGTGAATTCATTTATCTTCTTATAATCGATAACTTTTCTAAGTTTGGGACTTCCGTCCGAATTTTGACCTTTCTTTGGTACTATCCATACGGGTGAGTTGTATGGACTTTTAGAAGGTCTGATTACGCCTTCATTTATTTCCTTCTCTATTTCCTTATAAAGCCACTCATCTGTACTATGGGGTAAGGGATATTGTTTCGTGTAAATCGGCTTGTCGCAGATAGTATGTATCTCTGCAATGACATCCGTATGAAAGGGTAATGTTGTACAAATTTTATCGTGGATACTCTCAATTCTAGACAGCATGTCGCTTTCTAGTTTTTCTAATGGGTGTGAGGCACCTTCACTAATGTTGTTAATTTTGTGTGGATCGTTTTCAAAATATAATATTTCTACCTTATTTGGGTAAGAGAGAGTCTTGTCCTCAAAATTTATTTTGACATCGACAGAGCTAAGGAGATTTGATCCTATTAAGCCGTCGAATTCTAGATTGGACAAGACATAAAAACGAGTTTTTGTATTTAAAATGAATGCATCATAGCATTCGGTAATAGTTAAGTCACCGTTTACGGTGCGTGCCCTTTTCTTAATATCTAATGTTTTTTTATAGTTAAATACACCTTCGCGACAATAGTTTCTTGAAGCACCTGTGTCAATCAATATGCGTATATTTTTGTTATTTATTACTCGTCGTATGAACGGTAGTCCAGACTTTCGTCTAAAAAAGTCTCTGGGTCTTCGTTAAGGTTATTAATTCTTTCTGTCTTTGTTGGAGGAACTTGAGTAGGTTGTTGGGTACTTGGTTCTCTTTCACGTTTAAACAAGGGGCGTTGAGTGTTATTGTGCGTATTGTACATTGGTCTCTTGTACTGCCAATTGGTATTGTTATTGGCTTGTTGGTATGTATTTTTGTACTGGTTAAATTGTTGTTGAGGAATTGGCCTATTAGCCGAGCTTCCAAGAGTCATTGGTTCAAAGAGCTGTGGGAGCTGTCTGTAGTCATTACGTTGTGGTGTAGGGTTGTGGTATTTTGTCGGTTGTTGTATGTTGTTTCTTGGGAATCGTAAATTATTGTCCTGTAAATTGTGGCGTAAACCTCTGGGTTCGGTTCGTTGTGCGAACTGTAAAACGAAGGTAGAGCGAACATGGGTACTCTCCAGCTCTTGAGCTAAAGCTAAAGCGTGTGGAAGGTCATGAGGTTTTATTGCGAACAGTGTGTTCATTAGTTGGCCGTTTAGTCCACTAATAAATATGCTTAAAGCTACTGCTCTGTTTGCAACATTCATTTGATGAGAAAGTTCAAAATTACCGTGTGTCATTATGACTTTGTTTGTTAATAGGGTGAGCGATTTATTAACCTTCTCGTAGTATTGCAGTACTGAAAGTGAACCTTGTCTGAGAACAGACATTTCTTGTCTTAAAGTGCTGATTGATCTTTGATCAGCATAGGTAAAATCTAGGCGTGCGATTATCGCATCAAAGTTTAATACTGTGCCGTGATTCGTTAAGACATCATTGGCTGATCCTATTATTTTGTTTCGGAATATTGTAAGTGCAGCAAAATACCTTTTGCTACCTATTTTGTATAATTTAATTGAGTTATGTGCCGATTCTCGCCAGCTAACATATGAGGTGGGTGTGCCATCAAACTCCCTAAGAGATTTTATGATCTCCAAAGATTCATCACAAATATTGGAGGAATTTATTATTTGTGTTTTAAATTCGGTTATGTCCGGTGTAACACCACGTTCGCTAAGAAGCGCACGGAGGTTGTCTATTTCCCCCGCATACGTGTTACGTTATTCGTCTAAACGTCGTTCGTATACCGCGTTATTTTGGGTGATTGCCTGGGAGATAAGATCACAAACTGTTTTTTGATCCATTATCTCAATTAATTACAGAAATTTTTTGCATTTGTACTTAAATATATTAATAATATTATAATAATGATTTTCTTTAATCAACACTTATTAATATTTATCTCGTTCTCCTGGTGAGGGATACTTGATGACTTCTGTTGTTCTCCTGGTGCGGGATACTCGAATACAGTCTTTATTTTTTCTCCGATTTTATGATCGAATGATCCGGATACTTTTTATTTAACACTTTCTCTTGTCTTGCAAGATATTTGGCTTTTTATTTTTTGGCAGGATCTCACGACACTGAGTTTACTTTTTATTTTCAACTGTCTATTTTTGCGCGTGAGGATCCCGGTTGAGCCCCCAATTAAGTTTATGCGTTAACTTTTCGTTTTTAAAAAAACTTTATTTATTTAAACTAAAAAAATATAAAAAGATACAAAATTATTTCGTAATATAAAAAAGACGACTGGAGCGTTTGACGGCTGGATTTAGATTGCTGTTTTTAAGATGCTGACCGGAGTAAGTCACCTCGTTATTTTGGATCTGATGTGGTGTGGGTAAGGGATTGAAATATGAGCCGATGCACATGTTTAGATGTCGTTCCGATGCTCAAGTGGTTTTTTTGATTACGGTATCGCTTGGGTCATAAACAATTATGTTTATGTTTTCCAGATTGCATTTGTTTGTGATGTTTGTTCTTTGTTTCTATTATTGTTGTGTTGTGTTTTTTATAATAGGATCGAAGTGTTTACTTATATATAATATGGAGTGTCTTTGATTTGTAGTAGAATAGAAGGTAGCACAGCAACCTACTTATTCTCTTTTTTCGGAGACCTTTTTGTTGTTTTCTTTGTAGATGTGAACTCACATTCAGGTACGGTGCGTGATACAAAACCTGCACGTTCTAGCCCATACGATTCAATATAAATAAGTATGTTGCTTTGTCATACTCTCTGTGTTAATTTTGGGACTCGGTGTGCATGAAATAAATCTTGCACATATGAGGTGGCATGGAAATTTCTTGTGTTGAGATTTTTTCTTTTTTTCTCTTGCATGGAACTTTTTTGTGTTGAGATTTTTTCTTTTTTTTCTTTTACGAACAGGGTGAAATATTTGGAAATGAGGTAGGTAGGATTTTTAGTACTGCGATATATTGAGTTAAATTTTATTGAATGCAACAATGAAAGTGATGTTAGTTAGTGCGCAAGAGATAACTTAGGACATTTGTGGTGGATGTTTTTATGAGATTATTTTAAGAGTGTTTTTGGTAAAAGGCAAATAGTGGTACATATTTGTTTGCGCAAGATCAGATTACATGTTCTTGCTCCTGGTAATGTCTTTGGTGTCCATACCATCCAAATCAGGCTTAAGAGAATGGGCAAACGAACTGAACACATTTTTTATGTTCAACTTAAAAACATCAGAAATCCTAAAAGATTAGATAAAATGGAAAAATGTACGCAAAGTTTTCATTTTATATAATTTTTAAGGATGGAATGGAAAGTTTTTAATATGGGCGCATCCAAGCGTCTTTAATAGTGTTCCATACCGTTACATTTGTCTGATAATTTTAATAATAATATTGCGAAGTTTTTCTCGTAATCGGAAAAAGAGTTCCGATTTAAAAAATATTTACATTTCCAGCAACCTTCAGTCAAAACAAATGCAACGATATCTAAGAAATACACAATATTTTTCTATAATTATTATAGGTATTCTTTTTATCTTTTTATTAATTGATAGTCTTGTCACAGTTAACATGGGGTGGATACAGTAATCCATTTTACAAGTATAAAAGTGTATAATTTGCACTACAATAGTTGCGATTTAAAAAATATTTAAATTTCTAACAACATTTTCTATAATCATTATAATTATTCCTTTTATCTTAAGGTTCTTTTATTTAATGAAAAAATTATAAAATAAGAATTATGTTAGTTACAAAAATTATGTAATTTTATTTAGAATTGCTTATGTTGTAATTAAAATGTATATGTTTTTATTTTCAAAAGGCACATTATGATAAATAATAAAAAAAAAATTGATTCAAACATAAAACAAAGAATACATAGATTACTTTGAATTTGAGGTCTGACTACTTAATTCTATGGACGGTTCTGCACAGCACTGTCACTTTTATAACACATTATTAGTATTAATTGGAAAATGACGGTGTCAGTTAGATTAAATATTAATCTTAAAACTTAGAAAACTGCTTCGTATCTGAGCCCTATTTTAAATTCTATCAAGAAATAATGTTAAAATAATTGTCAAGTTGTCAACTTGTAGCAAAAAATATTTCGTTGTATTTAACGAAAAATTATGTAATCTTTCAATATTTTATGTACCGAAATTGACAAGGAAATGCTATACGGATTTAGAATTTTTATTGAATAGGACCCAGGTAGTAGACGCAGTTATTTTTACTTTTTTTTTAATTTTTTTTTTTTACTTTTTGAATATTGAAATCCTCATTTAGTATTGCTGTCACTGTTTTTTTGTCAACTTTGTTCAAACTAAGTTCTTCAATCCATGAAAAGCTTTTGAATGACTTCATTATATAAACAATGTAAGAATATAAAAATGTATGATTACATGAGAAGGTTCTGGAAGTTTTCGTTACACACAATATGCAAGAATCTTAAGATTTACTTTTGTCGGATTGAAGTTAATTTGGGGATTATCGTGATCATGTTTTACATAGCACTATATTCAATATTTTAAATTTTTCGGTCAACAGATTTATCAATATTTAAACAGCATAATGAATATAATGCCAAGTAGACATATTATAAAAGATGCAGCTTTATTTATAGTAGAAGCACCAGCAAGACGACACTTAAACATATCGTATCGATTGGGAATATCAGCAACAATGTTTTCAAATTCACCTTCAACTAGCTGACCATCATAGTATGTGACAAGGTCTTCGAAAGGATACTCATAGCCCTGAAGACATTCACATTTATAGCCTCCAGGAGTATAGCCTCGACCAAGAATTGGAACACACTGCAAACATTTATTTATTTTTAATAAATGTTGTACATCAAATAAGTTACTTACATAAGATGATTGTCGGTCACATTTGTCTGTATTTTTAAAAGCGTTTGGTTCATAATACCAATCAGGACATTGATTAATATCCAATTGAAGCATGTCCATAGATACTGCAACTACACCCCTGAAAACAAAATTAATATTAATCGATTAGTGATTTGAAATATATGTAGTTATAAATGAAAAGTAATAAAGTGCTTATTTTTAGATAGGTGTGAAAGGAAACTACAATGTAAAAATGAAGTTACTGGAAGCTAGCCAGTTTCTTTCAAGAATAATGTACATAAAAAGAACATTTATGTACTTAATTAAGTGTAATAAACTAGGAACAGAAATCATAACCACGATTTTCCATACGAATATTGTATGAGGTATTGAAATAATTGCACAAAACTATATTACTTATATTCAAGGCTTTGAAGCCAAGGTGTACTTATACATTTATTGTATTCTCTTTTACAGTGTAGGGCAGAGTGTTATTTATAAAAGGTACCTTTAAAATTCATGACAGGTACTAAAATGACTTAAAAGTTATTTGGAACTTGTTTAAGTCAATACTTCTACTATACGATTTTAATATACAATTTTTAAATCATTTCTAAGACTAAAAACGAACACTACACTCAGAAAACACACTTTTTTAAATCGCAAACAAATCTTGCTTATTCAAGGAGTGCAAGTTGCAACAGATAGTGTCACGAACGGGGGTGACCAATAATAATAATAATAATAGTGGTTATCTACCTGTTATGGGACACAAGCTTAATCCTGTTGGGGAGGGAAAGTTGATTTATGGCCATATTTCAGGTCAAAATGCCCGCTATTTTGTTTTAGATTTATTAATTTTGAAAAGGCTAAGCCTAAGTATAAACCCTGAGTTTAACTACAAAATCACTTGAGTAGCTAATGATCTGTCAAACGAAAATGGAAGAAAAATCCTCAATATAAGACCCATAGAAAGGATAAGAATAGAAGAAATCCGCAACAGTACCCGAATAATTGACATTTTTCAAGACTTCAGGATCAAAGATGGACAAAGATAACGACGAAGGATAACGATAAAGACCAATAAGAAGACCGAACAAGAGATGGAGTGACGATCTCTAAATAATCGAAAATTGGTACAGTGATGCAAAAAATCGAGGTATATGGCTTATAAAAGCAACTAATTAATTCTAAATTTAAGTTACTAATCTAAAAAATAAAATTGTAATAAACAATTTCAAAAAAATTAATGTTGATTGTATGTATATTGTATATGTATGTAGGTGAATTAAATAAATGAGATTTAAAATTTTAGAAGATTTTGTTTTTTTTTTATATTGAGACATTTTAAATTGTTCTACTCTTAGCCTACTTTATTGATGAAAGGTTTTTGATGCATTATTACTAGCCCTCCAGGTTGTGCCATCAAGTTTACTTCCCGACCACGTTAGAATATTTAAGTTTCGAAGCACTAACAAGCCTCGGATACGGACGGATTTACCTATGACGAACCAAGCAAACGAAATAAGGACAAAGAACTTCGAACCTATACGTGGAATGTTAAGTCCCTTAATAGAGCAAGGGCAGCGGAACAATTAGCGAAAGCCCTAAACTGCTGCAAGGCAGATATTACCACCGTCCAAGAAGAAGATGGGGTGGACCGGGTAAATGAAATTAAAATAATGCGATGTATACTACGGCGACTGTTACCGAGAACAATGGCAGTGATTATTTGGAGGAGAAAAATGATGAAGCAGTGCCCTGGCTATGACATTAAAATAGCCTTCAGAGAAGACATCTTGGGTGGCACAATCGGGAAATACATCCTGCACGACACCACCTCCGATAACGAATTCCGACGAGGATATGGAAAGACAGAAAGAAGATAGCTATTTTTCTTTCAAAGCAATAGGCTATGACTTGGTAAGGAATATGCATAAACTCATTAGCAAAATATGGTCGAGAGATAGCATGCCTGATAAATGGAATCTCTGCATAGTTTGCCCGATCCTCAAAAAAGGAGACACTCCGAACTACAGAGGCTTCAGGCTTTCCAGGAAAGTCTACCAGAGGCATTAGTCAGACCAGGAAAGTCTACCGTTGACCGAATATTCACATCACGGCAGACCTTGGAAAAAACATTCAAATTCCTATTTTCAATGCAGACATTGTGTATATATTTCCAATTCATAAGTACTAACAAAAAGAAATGTCTACAATAAAACTACCTATCAGCCTAATGATATACCAAACGATACAAAAACAATATATAGGTATCCCAGGATACCAGAATGGAAGTAATACAAAAAAACTAAATACATATTAAAGTACAAGAACAAAATCGCATACATATGAGAGAAAAAGAGATGCAAAAAATATTCTTACAAATAAAAATATCTTTATACCAGAGTTGGCACATGGACACAATTTTATCCCGGAAGATATTTTTTTCTTTGTGATTTGGGGAAATATTTTTAATTAACACATTTTTTTTATACATATTGTGCGTGCACTAAAGGGGTTATGAATACCCTTATAATGATTAAACACAGTGCGAGCAATAAGGAAAGGAGGATAGGATTAGAAAGGAGAAACCGATGCACATTGGTTTTGAATGTCTGCACATTGCAATGAGTGGGAAATATCGAGCCTGGTAAAGCATTCCACATTCGTGTAGTGCGGCTAAAGAAAGAATCTCTGTACTTAACAGTACGTCCGAAATTGGGCTCAAGGGTGAACTGATGGGCATTTCTAGGAGTACGGGTATTACGGTTGAATTGTTTAAGGGGAGGAATGCAACTGGCTATTTCAATAGAGCGCATTGTTTATAAAATAGCGATAAAACAATGACAGGCATGAGACCTTGCTGCGGTGTTCAAGAGAAGCAAATGGCTCGGTAAGAAAAACGATCTCCAATCATTTTTAGAAATCTTTTTTCAATTCTATCCAGACGACTCAAGGACGTTATTGGAGCACTAGCCCAAATATGAGTTTTATACTCAAGTTTTGGACGAATAAAAGCTTTGTAAATTAAAGCCAGATCACAAGGGGTAAACAACTTATTGCATCGTCGGAGAAAACCTAACACTTAGCAGCATTTTTGGCGATGTCAAATATGTGATCACTCCACAACAAGTGTTTTGTGATGCACATATCTAGGACTCATAGTTGTTCAGTCTCCTCGATGCAAGTACCACTCATGGAAAGTGGCATTGAGGGAGGGTTACATTTTTGCGACAGTAGACAGCATTGAGTTTTCGAAGCATTAAATTCTACACGGTTTTTGATTCCCCATTGAACAATGCTCTCTAGATCAGAATTTAATGAGCTTATCATACGCTGCCGTTCGTTGGTAGTCCACATCCGAAGAATAAGGATGAAAATCTAAAAACGATTATGAAAAGCTGAGGGTACTTTCATCCGCGAAACAATTTAGTGGGTTAAAAGTTTCAGACAAAAGATCATTTATAAAAATAAGGAAGAGCGTCGGAGACAAAACGGAGCCCTGGGGCACACCATTTATTTTGTGAATATCAAATTTGAACCCGTCCAATACTACTTGAATTGAACGGTCCGAAAAGTAATTTCTAACCCAACAAAGAAGAGATTCGTCGATACCAAAAGCACGCATTTTCGATAAGAGAGCTTGATGCCAAACTCTATCAAATGCCTTTGAAATATTAAGTGCAATAATCTTATTTTCTCCAAAATGATGTAAAGATTTGTTCCACTGTTCGGTGAGATAAACCATGAGATCACCAGTGGACCTATTGCAACGAAAGCCATACTGCCGGTCATTAAGAAGCTTCCGTTCTTCAAGATATTTCTTAAGCTGAAAATTGAGGAGCTGACCATGACCTTGGAAAGAGGGGGAGGAGGATTCAATTTGTTTAGGGACAAGCTGGACAAATGCAGTTTTTTATCCACTCGGAAAGAGACTAGTAGAATAGGACAGATGGAAAAGCTTACGCAGTGGTTTTGCCAGCGTCGAAGAACACCTCTTCAGAACAATATCCGGGCCAGCGGATTTGTGAATGTCAAGATCTTTTAGTACTCTAGCAACTGTACGAGTGCGAAAGAAGATTTGTCCCATAGAAACGTTTACACTTTCAAGTACAGGAGGAGTCATGTCACTCATTGGCGGCATCGAATTAACAGCAAACTGTGCTGCACGCGAATTGGCTTTATCAATTGAGCTTACAAAAGGAGTGTCATTGGAAACGAGCGTAGGAACTGACGATGACGTAGTGTTGCGCACATTTTTTACAAATCAACAGAAATGTTTACTACCTTTGGGACATTGTAGTATTTTTTGCCGTAATTTCTGGTCATGCAAAAATTTAATACGTCGTATATGTCCGTTACAAGTCTTTCTAGCTTGTGTGAACATGTTCCGGTTTCCCTCAGTAGGGTTGGCTTTATAAATACGGAAACTTACATCTTTGATCCTAATAACCTCTTTACAGCTCGAATCAAACCAAGAGTTTTCTTTAGGTTTGATAGATTTTACCTTATTCGGGATAAAATTTCTCATTCCACAACAAAATTAAGTTTGTAACGCGCTGGAGTCCACGTAACTATCGAGGAAGCATAGTGACCCGTTAAAGTTCCTGAAGAAGTCGTTGAGACCGTTCCAGTTGGCTTTCTCATATTGCCATACGGTTCTCGTAGGGTTTTTCTCTTTAACTGAGGTTTTTTGGCATGAGAAATTAGCAGATATGACACAATGGTCTGATGTGCCTAGAGGTGATAATATACTAACCGCATATTTATTAGGATCAGAGGGAAGAAACAAGTCTAGAGTGTTGGCGGACTGACCTGCAACGTCAGAAATCCGAGTTGGCTCGTCAACTAACTGAGTAAGGTGGTTTAACTCAACAAAAATCTCGACATACCTTCCTTCGGATGTTGTCTGACCAGAATAGCGCAGACACGAAGAATTGTGTACATTGAAATCGCCCGTAACAACGATCTCACTGTGCGGAATATGGGATACAATTCTCTGGATAGACTCGGAAAGCGCGTCGAATTCGTTAGAAGTCGAATTGCTATCCAGACTTGGGCTATGATAAATAAAAGACGTGTGAATGGTGCGCCTTTGGACGGTGAATTTAAACCAAATATAATTAAAATTTGTGTTGGTGCACTGACCATATTGTGGTAGAAGTAGATAGGATACATCATTCCGTATATATACGGCTAGACCATAGTGAGAAAATAATAAAGGCACTAAGCTATAACCGAAAAGGTTAAACTCCGAGTGATCGGTGGTTTCACCAACCTGAGTTTCGCTTAGTGCCAAAACAGCTGGCCTGTTCAAAACAGTATGAACGTATGCAGCATGGACATTTTTCCTAAGCCCATGAATGTTGCTATACTGAACACAAAACTTACCAGTCATTACAATACACAAAAACTTTGATTGCTTATATAATTTTGACTTCAGAAAAGCTAATTTTCAGTTGTTGTCTGAAGATTTAATCACTTCTGGAATTGCTGATACTTTAGCATTTTCTAATATTGACGAAGCAGTTTCAAATTTCTATAAGATCTTTAATAATTGTTTAGAAAAAAATATACCTTTAAAGAAATCAAGAAATACAAACTTTAGCCACCCTTGGTACACGAAAGAATTGCGTTTACTGCGTAACAAAAGAAATAAGGCATGGAAAAATTATCTCAAAACTCTGTCTCCAATCAATTTCTCTTTTTATGTTGAACTTTTTAACGAATTTAAGTCTCTTTCAAATTTTTTATATGCTATTTATGTTTCTGATATGGGCACCTCTTTGAAAGGGAATCCTAAAAAATTTTGGAATTTTGTAAACTTAAAGAAAAAATCAGATGGCTTTCCAGTTAACTTTACTTACAAGAACCTTTCGTTAGATAAAACTGTTGATATCTGTAACGCTTTCGCGACAAATTTCCGTGAGTCATTTGTTAATAGCCAAGAAGTTAATGAAGTATATTTTCACAATCTTCACTCTTTTTCGCAGACTAGCTGTAGTCACATCCCTGTGCTACAGAGTACGGTCCTTGATCTTTTATCCGTGTTGAATGATGACTGCTCAGCCGGTCCCGATGGTATTCCCCCGATAGTATTAAAAAAGTGTAGTAATGCTTTAGTTGAACCCCTTACGTTCTTATTCAAACTTTCTCTAAAAACAGGCAAATTTCCCAGTTTATGGAAGAAGGCATTTCTTACACCAATTTTCAAGAAAGGTAACAAGGCGGATATAACAAACTACAGGCCCATTGCAAAGCTTTCTTGCATACCTAAATTGTTTGAACAAGTTGTTTTTTGAAAGTGTAGCATTTTTTAGTAAAAATCTCATTTGCGAACAGCAACATGATTTTGTGAAAAAAAGATCAACCGTTACTAATCTCCTCACATTCTCAAACATATGTTCAAACGCTTTAGAACAAGGTTATGAAGTTGACTGCATATACACTGACTTTTCCAAAGCTTTTGACCAACTTAGCCACGGAATTATTTTATTTAAACTTAAAGCTCTTGGTTTTCCACCATTTTTCTTAGCTTGGATCAAATCATACCTTGAAAACAGATCCTATGAAGTAAAATTTAGAAATTGTCATTCTGAACCTTTTGTTGCTCAATCTGGTGTTCCCCAGGGAAACCATCTTGGCCCTTTGCTATTCATCCTATCTATAAACGACGTATCGTCATGTCTACGCTCAAGTGATGTTCTTATTTTTGCTGATGACATTAAAATTTTTAAGATAATAAAGTCCACCCAAGATCGCATCCTTTTACAAGCTGACATTGATAGTTTTACATTTTGGTGTGGCAAAAATAGCCTTACTTTCAACCCTTTTAAATGCCAGACGATAACTTTTACTAAAAAACGAATCGGTAGTGTATTTGATTATTGTATATCAAAGCAAAAACTCGGTCGCGTCTCCACATTTAAAGATTTAGGTGTTCATTTCTGTTCCAACTTAGAATTTACACATCACATTAACTTTATTGTTAATAAAGCAAGTTCTATGCTTGGTTTTATAAAACGCTGGGCAAAGGAGTTCAATGATCCCTATGTTACTCTTTCTTTATACAATTGTCATGTTCGTCCTCATCTTGAATATGCTTCGCAGGTATGAAATTCCTATTACGAAATTCATAAGAAACGTATTGAATCAATTCAACATAATTTCATTCGCTTCGCCCTAAAAGGTCTTCCGTGGGAAGATCCTTATGATCTTCCTCCCTATGAACATCGTATTCAACTTCTTCAATTGCAAACTCTCCATCAAAGGCGTGTTAATAATGATTTAATTTTTTTTCATCAACTCATTAATGGTGAAATTGATGCACCTTATTTGCTATCTTGTATACATTTAAATTACCGAGGCGGAACTCATCACCTGCGTACTTTTGACTTTATACATATTGACTTTCATAGAACTAACTATGGAAAGAATGAAGCTTTAAGTCGAATGAGCATTTTATATAACTTAAACTGTTCATCGATTGATTTAAATTTAAATAAGGTGGGATTAAAATCATTGTTTAGAACCAGTGCTCCACTATCGTAAACGTCATGTTAATAATTCATGTTAAATGTTAATAATTATTTGTTTTGTATTTTGTGCGTGTTAGGCTATAATTGTATTATTTTCTTACTAACAACTAACACATGCACTTATGATGAGCCTCTGATCGTAGTGTGACGCTTGCTGTAAGCTAACTACTTTCTGAAAACTCTGAAGTGAAAAAAAAAAAAAAAAAAAACGAAAACAAGACAGTTATCTATGTAGCAAATTTTATTTGGGCACGAAAACTTCTCAGTTGCAATTTACCATTAGTGTTATGCCTTAAATGGTAAATTAAAACTGATCCGCTCCTGAACCCCAAAAAGAATTTAACCGCAATTTATCAAGTAATTATTTCGCATAGTCTATTGCCGCACTGTATATAACAAGCAGTACTTGCAATGGCTATGCAAAACAATTGTGAGCCATGAGCGAAGATGGAACAGAGAGGGAGGGGAGCACACGGGAGACTCACTATGTTGTTTTTTTGATTTTATTATTGAAATAGATTTGCACGGCACTGCACTGAAAAACTTGTCTATGGGCTTTTTATTTTTGTATTATTTCACACGCGGCGCGTTGGTTTTTTTGTTTTGATTTTATGTATTTATTAGTTAATTAGTATTGTTCTTTTGAATGTTTTTTTACAGAAACAACGCAACAAGACAAATGTACTACTCTCCCACGCGTGCGCTCACGGTGGGATGTAGATCGGCACCAATTACAACACATTGTTTGATAGTTATTTAAACTTAACCTATTGCTTTAAAAGAAAAGCAAAGAAGATGAATACAGTAAGTACAATTTTATAGAACTGCAATATTTTTTATTGCAAAACTATTTTATTTTTTCCTTATTTACATTTCTGTATTCAATTTACAAAGAAATTAAAATAGTGTTGAATGCCACTTCAATTAATATACTTAATTAAAATTAATGGGTGGGGTGACCCTTAACATTAAAGTTTAGAAAAAGTTTTAATCGAATTCTTTTGAGAGTTGTAACCGAAATATTTATTTGAATATTTTTGGTATCATTTGTATAAAAAAAAAGGCTGCGCACGGCACTGACGACGATATGCGCATAAGACAAATGTTTATGTTTTGTAATTGAAGATGACTTTTAGGATGACTTTATTAGATACTTCATTATGTTTATAAACATTAGTAAAAATGAGTGAGAGTTGTATGAACGGATTGAGAGAGAAAATATGTAGGAATTAAATACTTAGTACGGTGGTAAATTTTTCATTCCTAAGCCTAAGAGTGCGTTCCGAGCAGCAACTCAAAGAGAGGGTAGTGAGTAGAATTTTTGACTGGTCGAATTCGAGTTAAGTAGGAACTCGAGTGAATTTTGAAAAGCTTAAACTCAATAATGAAATATTAATATCTATTGAGTCAATAATCCTGGAAAGAGGGGATTTGCAGGATTTTCTTTCGTAGGGTGGCTGCAAAGCCAAAAGAAGAGAAATTAAGAACAAAGGCGTAGGTAGATAAATTACTAACTTTTAAGCAGTTAAAGCTAATAAACGTACGGCTAACAAAGAAACTTGATTTTCTTTGTCAGCAGTACCTAATTAAGATTTTTTATTCTGAAAGTCATATATTCTCGTATAGTTTATTTTTCCATAAAAAGTTAAAATATTCCTCGGGAAAAATCTTGAAAAGTAAAAATAAAAAAGTGTGAATTGCCATACAAAACTTCCATATAAGCAGTTTTTAAATAAAATTCTTGGTAAGAATAAGTTAATAATTTTTTTTAAATGGTTAGTGATTTTCTTTTTTTAAAATAGAATTTGAATTGGCAGTCGGAAATAACGGCTGCCCGACAGATTTATCCCGGTTTCCGGAAAACTTAGTAATTAGTACACCAGGGGAACAAGGAAACAGAAGTCAGCTGAAACAGTTTGAGCAGTGCAGTAACTTCGCTCCATATCCAGTACGGCATTTGTAGGGAGTTAGGAAGTCAAATAAGTGCTGAGTTTGTCTGTGCCAAATTATACAGTCACCATAGTCAAGAGGGTTAAGTCGCTTTTTGACTTCCAAGCAGTGAAGAAGTGTTTTTATTCATATTTATTTGAAAATTAAATAGTGCAAGTTATTAGTTATAAATAAAGTTGGCAGTTTGCCACCTCCAAAAGTAACAAATCGATAGCCCAGTGGAAGTGGCGTCCGGAGTGAAAGTTTGTTGTCAAAAGTGGCAATGTAACTTCTACCACAACATTCTTAATTAAAAATGGTCTTCAACAGGGAGCGGTGAATTCGCCGATTCTCTTCAGCATTTACACCAGCGATCTGATAGGTAGTCTTACAAAGGCAATTGCGTACGCCGACGATCTTATTGCGTACAGAACGGCCCGAAAGGTTGAGGTTATTAGAATTCTCTTGCAGCGTGATTTCGACAAGATTCAGCGATATTGCGACGACTGGAAACTGAAAATAAATGTCCAGAAGTCGGAGACAATTCTGTTCCGGACTCCGTTGGCTAGGGCCACGAGGGATACGCGCAAGAATTGGCGCAAGATGGTTATCGTTTATCTTCACGGGCAGCCATTAGCGAGCAAAAGTGTAGTGAAGTACCTCGGTATCTGGTTAGATCAATATTTATATTTCGACAGACATATAAATGCTGCTCTGACCAGGGCCAGAGGAGCCTTCGCTCTGACGAAACGTCTGTTTTTTAGCAGTCGGCTTGACCCCAGAGTGAAGGTAATTTGCTACATGGCCCTCATACGGCCGATGATCGTTTATGGTTGTCCTGTGTGGTTCAACGTTGCCCCTTCCCAGATGGAGAAGTTTCGGGTGTTCGAGCGGCAGTGTTTAAGACGCTGTACCGGCTTATATCGAACAGCCGAATCTTCTTATGTGCACTACTATTCCAACGAGGTCCTATACAATGGGACTCGAATCAACAGAATTGACAATGTCGTGATAAAACTCGTTCGAGGTCACATTGCAAGAGCTATGTCTTCGACCAACAATTTAATTTTCGGGGCGTTCTATCCGAACGACGAGTATTTTGAGAGTGCACGCTTGAGCGGCTTCATTCCACCAGAGGCATTCCTCTTTTTAGACAGATGCGGTCTGATACAGGATAGATTGGCAGTTCCGCTAATCTACCACGTCAGACGACGAACCGTGGATAGGCGACTCCTGTACAATCGGGACGTCATGGCACAAGGCGGAGCAGAGCTCCTTCGGTTCAGTAGGGCTGTGTCCGAACGGGACCGAACTGATAGGGTGAAGCAGGAGAACCAGTTTTGGTGGCTTCAATCGGCACTTGATAGTGGGTAGTCGGGATGGAATTTAAAGCCTTGGCCGGCTTACATACTTGTTTTATAGTTTTAGGGTTTAGTTTTAAGTAGAATAGGCATGGTGGCACAAAAAAAAATACAAAAAATACAAAAAAAAAAATACAAAAGAGAAAAATACAAAAAAACAAAGAAAAAACACAAAAAAAAAATTTAAAAAAAAATTAAAAAAAAGACAACAAAATATGAAAAACAAAAAACGTTAGATAGTTAGATTTGCTGCTGTGGTTGTTCTAGTTTTAAGTAGTTTATAGGTAGAATAGGTAGTTTTAGTTAGCTTTAGGTTTTATATTAAGGACCTTATTTTAAGTAGTTTTTAAGTAAAAATAAAAAAGGATATTGATATTAGTTTTTTTGAAATTTTTTAATGAATAAAAAAATAAATAAAATGAAATTGAAGTTAAATAGATCTTAGGGCCGAAAGGCATTAGTATTAACTGTTATAGTTTAACTTAGAGTGTCCGTATGGGATTAGTATGTTAGTTGTAAGTTATGGTTAATTAGGCTAGTTTTATGAATTTTTGTCTAGCTTTAAGATAGTTTTTTAAGAATGAATTAATAAAAATGAATTTAATTGAGTCGCCGCTCAATTGATAGGCTCCAAGCAGAGGTCCAGGGTTCAAGTCCCCACCAAAACCAAAAATCAGACTTTTTTTATTCGTTTTTATTTAACGTAATTTCATTTGTTTTATTACCATAAATTAAATTTTTTAAGCCTCTAAATTGGTAATTCGAAGTGTAAAAAATTAAAATTTAATTCGGAGTATCGCCACGCGAACCGAACAAATAATTTAAATTAATTCGCGAAAGTGTTATATATATATGAGTAAATACCTAACGACAACAAAGCAAAAAGAAAGGAAAACAGCATCAGGTGCATATAAAGGTTGCACAAAGAACAATCAATCCTTCTACTCAACAGCAGTGGCCACTTCGCGAGGAATACAAGGGTGAGTTTGTCTGTATCTTTTTTACTTCATTTGATGGTTATTTAACCTTCGTTTTTACATATATACAAAATTTTTATACTTACGCGAATTAACGGGGGGTTGTAAAAAAGGGGATTATTGAGATAAGTGAAAGTTAAAAGGAAGCAAAAAAAAGGAAGTAAAATCCATAGTATTGCAATAAGCGAAGACGCGGTTATACTTTTGATATTAAATAGTAAGATTTTAGGCTTCACGTTGCCAACAGAGTTTAAATAAATTTTTTGCTATTTCGTTTAGTTAAAATTCTTAAAATTATTTTAATAGAATTTGTTTTTGCTATTTAAAGTCAATTAAAGTACATATAAATATGAAATAATTATACAAATTTAAAATTTCTAATTAAAATTAACGAAATGTCCGAAATACAAACATACCATGCTTTTTATTGATGAAGTATATTTGATAGTCATGGAGTAAGTTTTTTTTTTTGTATAAAGGATGAGAGGGTAAGGATGAGAAGGGTGATGGCTTGAGAGAGGAAGAAGCCATTCAAAGGGGTTGCTCTAGCGAGGGAGCCAACCATAGATGGGAGGGTAGAGGCGATGTCTCGCGCATCATCAACATCTAGGTGCAGAGTCTGGCAAGATTTTTTTTGTAGCAACATGGAAGGGTCCAAGAACCACACCCACCGCTGAGCTGAGGGTTCAAGAAATTGCCAGCCAGGACCAAGGAAAGGCAAATAGGTCGTTACAGAGTACTTAGAAAAAAAAGATAGTATTAAATTACAATAATGAAAATAAAATTACTTGTTACACAAAATCAAATACATTTCATAGAAAAAATAAAGAACACATCGTGAAACTAAACCAGAGTACCAGAAACAATTAATTCCAAGTTTGAATAATCAAAATCTAAAACCCATAGTTTTAAATGACTTACAAACATACCAGGAGCAGTAATTGTTCTTAAAGAAAGTGGAAGCTTGTTAAATAACCAAAACGATGAAATAGAATAAAAATTCCGAAACGCAGTTTTACGGAATGTGAGTACAGTAAAGATGTTCGAAGAGTTTCCACGTAAACTATAATTTGAAATTAGACGGAAATTACGATAACCAGACTTCATAAAAAAGGATTTAGGCACTTTAAAACAATGCAAATGACGCACTGGAAGAATTTTCAGGTCACAAAAAGAGGAAAACTCGGATATATACTTGGTTTACGGCAAATTTTTCTAACAACATATTTTTGCAAAACTAATAAAGGCTGTATTTTGTTGAAGTAGATACCACCCCAACAAACAATTCCATATTGTAGCTTAGACTGGAAAATGCCATAGTAAATGGTTTTTAAAAGCTCAGTTGAAACTAAATTTTGCAAAAAGTAAAAGTGCCTCATTGTACACCTAAAGTACTTTCCCAAGTTATCCGTGTGAATTGAGAATTTCATTTTGGAATCAATTACAAGGCCTAAGTATTTAAAATCATTCACTTTTTCTATTGAAAAACAATTGGACGCACAGTTTTAGTTAGTATAAGTTAGATAAGTCTTGGTCCCGGTTAAAAAGTTACTGTAAGGAAGCTTGAACTTTTGACATTCTGGGGCATGGTACTGAAAATCAACTTCAAAGTTTTGAAAGGATGATAAGCTGAACAGCATTAGCTTCGTTTTCGAACTAATAACCAAATTATGTACCGAAAACCATATTCTCAATAACTCAAGGTCCCAATTTATATCTGAGACCAAATCCAATCGACTATTAGTTCCATAAGAAAAACCAACATCATCCGCAAACGCAGTTGGTTTACCTCTGAAATCAAGAGTAAACAGAGAGTTTATGTACACTAAGAATAAAATTGGTCCCAAAACAGATCCTTGGTATACAAGGAGGTTGAGAAACATAAATTCGCTTCTGATCTCATCCGACTTCACTCTCTGACATCTATTTTCAAGATAAGATCCAAACCACTTTAACATAAAACCACGGAATCCAGCATTTTCTAATTTTCGAAGTAATATTTTATGGTTAACCATATCAAAAGCCTTTGTTATATCTATAAATAAACCGGCTGTGTACTTTTTTTGATTTAAATTGCGCATTATTTGGTCACAAAACTGTAATAACGCTTATTCAGTTGATTTTCCCTGCTGAAACCCAAATTGGACAGGATTAAAAAACTTTGTTTTGTTCAAAAAGCTAACCATCCTTGTTTTTATAACTTTTTCAAAAATCTTACTAAAGACGGGAAGAAGAGATATAGGTCTATAGTTGCACATATTACTGGCCGAACCGTTTTTAAATAATGGTATGACATCAGCACTTTTGAGAGCATCAGGGAAAATCCCTGCAAAAACACAGCGGTTTAAAATACAGGCGAGAACATCAATTACGAAATATGAAATTTGTTTAACAAACAAATTTGTAATACCATCAGCCCCAGACGAATGCGAATTTTTTAAATTACCAATAGCTTTAAGTATCTCAAGAGAAGATATGGACTCAAAAACGAAACTGTTGCTTTGCATCGGCTCAGCGTCACCAATAGGTTGGCAAGAATGTGCTTGCAGATTAGTGGCTACATTTATAAAAAAGTCATTACGCATAACGCATTAGCAATTACACATTTGTCAGTAACTTCACAATCATCAATGCACATCGTTTTAAGACTTTTTGAAGTAGAATGTTTGTTGAATATGCTGTTAACGATTTTCCATTCATTTTTCAGATTACCTCTTAAGGAGTTAAACTGATTCCGGTAAAAGTTATCACGGCAAAGCGGAATTTCTTTTTTAAGTTCAGCACACAGCTTCTTATAATTTCGTTTTAGAATAGTATTATTAGGGTTCTTATAGCATTTTATTCTTAGTTTGTTTTTTCTTTTTACTTTATTTATCAGATAACTTGAAATCCATGGCTTAAGCCTTTTATTTATTTTGTTTGGAGAAAAAGTTGAAGAAGAATTACGAATATGCTTATTAAGGCAATCAATAAAAAGCGAATAGGAACTTGAAGCATCTGAACAAGAATACACATTTTCCCAAAACTCATAGAAAAGCAAATGTTTTAACATATTATAATCGATTTTCATCAAACTATAAGAGTTTTCTGAGATTCCACAATTTTTTCTTTTGGAAATATCAACTAGAATTCCTGTCATTGAATGATCGGATATCAACAAATCAAATACACCCGATTCACAATTACCAACAAACACATTACTGAAACGGCCATAAATGTGATCTATACAACTGCCAGATGAATTACGTGTAGGCTCATTAATAAAAGAATATAGACCATGAGAAGCCAATAAGGTTAAATAACTAGAACAAGTTTCATTATTTTCCAAAATATTAAGATTAAAATCTCCTAGTATGATCAAATTTTTTGACCTTTCTTTTTCCAACAGACCAATAAATTCTTTCACGAACTCTAAAATACTAAAAGAATGAAATCTGTAGAAACAAAGCAAAACATAGGTTTCATGGTTTATGGAAATGGAAACTCTTAAAATATCAGCGCACTCAAAAACAACACAAACGACATCGAGCACTTTGTATTCATCCTTAACAAAACATCCAACACCACCGGAGGCATAATTATCATTAGGATTTGAAATAAAGTTAAACCCGGGCAAGCTATAATCATCTTTTTCAAAGGTATAAATCCAGATTTCGGATACAAAAACAACATCTGGAATGCAAGCAAAAGAATCAAGATGGGTAACAAAATCTGCAAAATTAGCTCTTAAGCTTCTGATGTTCTGGTGTACAATAAAAATTTTGTTATTACAATATGATCTATTTGTAAAAACATTATTTATATCAATATCAGCATTACTATTATTGAGAGAAGAAAAGTCATCGATTAAATAATAATCTTCATTCATTGTTAAATTAACGAGCAATATCATTAAAAGATTTAATAGATATTACTTTTCCCCCCTCAACTTTTCGCAAAAGTATTTGATTATCTTTATACCATACATATTTTAGACCTTTTTGTTTAGCCCTCTCTTTTGTTTTCATAAGTAAAGCCTGGGTATACTTCGTGAGGGAGTCATTTATAAAGATCCCGGTGCCAGTACTTTTGCTGCTACTGATGTTGACGCTGCTGCTATTGTTGATGTTGTTGTTGTCTCTGTTGATACTGCTTTTATTTTTGTTGCTACTACTGATACCACCAGCATATGCATTTAAGTTTTTTTTTGTGCATTGTCTTTGCGCTCATTATTCGCTGCTTTGTTGTGAGATCACAAAATCTAACACAGATGATCGATTTTAATTTCGATGGGAAGCGGGGGTCTTTACTTTCTTCCTTATTTTTGCTTATTACTTTCTTAAGATAGCACTTTTCAATTTCACTATAAGGCATTTCAATAGACAAGGTTTTGCTGAAGATTTCTTTTGTCGTTACAAAAACATTAGAGTCATTGACATTAGGAACACCAACAGTCTCAATGTTATTACTCAGCGTACGCTGTTGTTGCCAATTAAGCTTGCTCTCTAAGTTATGCACTTTCGATTTGAGTTCAATGTTTTCATTTCGCAACTCATTAATTTGCTCCAAAAGGCAATTTGTATTCTCTAGGTTTGTTAATTTTAAATAAAACCATCTGAAGAGTACATTCATCTTCGGAGTCAACGGCATTCATAGAAGCGACAGCGATGTTCTGCGGTGCATTGTTGCTCCCCGCTTCTTTTCTGGTAATGGTGGGAGATGAACTGCACTGAGCCGAGGAGTGAAGAGAGCGACGCCTAAGCACTGAACATTTATCACAACGAAATGGAGCTCCAATTGATTCATAAGAAGCGGCATCTTCTTTTGTTAAATTAACACATTCATGATGAAACAAATAATTACAGTCACTGCATTCGATTTTCGACGATGAGTTACGATCGATATGATGCGAACAAACAACACAAATCATCTTTATATTTTATTAATGTTTAATATTGTAAGTTACAAGAGTATAAGGTTAAGTTTTCTTTGAGGTGTGCACCCCACAACACTTCAGAGAGAACTCCTGAAATTTTAAAATACATAACTTGGATATAAAAATATGCGTCAATTTGTAAGGTTTAACAAAAGAAAACCCTAAGAAAAAAAGTAATGTGTGAAATATCTTCTCCGAACTTTTGTATGAGAAGGAGAAATAAATTGAAAAACCCTTTAGTTTGTCAGTTATTCCTTTCGTTTGTCAGTTGTCATTTTTTTTATCACATAAAATGTACAGAGTAGAGACACAGTATCTTGAGCGAAATGTTATAGTTGTGGTTCTATCGCCTATCATTTCCAAAGCTCTTTTTTGGATCCTATCTAAAAAAATTAAACTTGTTTTAAGAGCATCTGCAAAAAAATGTGAGTTATATTCACGTTTTGGACGAATGAAGGCATTGTAAATTACAGCCAGATCAGAAGGGGTGACAAATTTCTTGCACAGGCGGAGAAATCCTAAGCATCTTGCATCGTTTTTGGCGATATCGAATATGTGATCATTCCATAATGGGTGATGACACATACCGAATACTGAAAGTTGAATAGTTTCCTGGATGCAAGCGCCGTTCATAGAAAGCGGCATCGGGGGTGAGTTAAACTTTAACGACAAGAGACAGCATTGAGTTTTTGAAGCATTAAATTCTACACGATTCTTAATTCTATTGGACAATGCTGTCGAGTCGAGATCAGAATTTAATGAGCTTATCATACGCTACCGTTGAAGTTCCACATCCGAAGGACAAAGATGTGAATCTGGAAACGAATATGAAGAGCTGAGGGGTCGGGACACAACGGAGCCCTGGGGTACACCAGAATTTATTTTATGAGTTTCAGATTTAAAACCTTCCAATACAACTTGTATTGAAAGATTCGAAAGTTAGTTTCCAATCGGAAGAAGAGCATCAATACCAGCCTTTATTTTTTGGTCATACAAAAATTTGGTTTGTCTAATATGAACGTTACACGTCTTTCTAGCTTGTTCGAACTTATTTCGCTTTTCCTCAGTGGGGTTGGCTTTATAAATCCGGAATCTTACATCTTGATTTTATTAACCTCTTTACAGCTCGTATCAAACCAAGAGTTTTCTTTGGGTTTGATAGATTTTGCCCTGTTCGGGATAAAATTTCTCATTCCCCAAAGAATTAAATTTGTAACCATATCATGGCTGGAATCCACGTCACTATCGAGAAAGCATAGTGACTAGTTGAAGTTCCTAAAGAGATCGACCCAGTTGGCTATCTCATATTGCCAAATGGTTCTCATAGGAGTTTTTTTATGACATGAGAAATTTGCAGATACGATACAATGATCTGATGTGCCTAGAGGCGGTAATACACTGATTGTGTATTTATTAGGGTCAGAGGTAAGAAACAAGTCTAGGGTGTTGGCGGATTGACCTGCAACATCAGGGATTCGAGTTGGCTCATCGACAAGCTGACTTAATTGATTTAACTCAGCAAATACCTCGACATACCTTTCTTCGGGTGTTGTCTTGCCAGAGTAGCGAAGCCAAGTGTGAGGATAATGGGCAACAATTCTTTAAATGATGTCAGACAGAGCTTCAAAGTCGTTAAAAGTTGAATTTCTGTCCAGATTTGGACTTAGAAAAAGAAAACATGTGTGGATAATTTGCTAATTTACTGTGAATTTTGAACTTAAGATTCGGCTGTTCAATGTACAAAAGCCGGTGCAGCTTCGTAAGCACTGCCGCTTGAACACCCGAAACTTCTCCATCCGCAAAGGGGCAACTTTGAACCACACAGTACAGCCATAAACGATCATCGGCCGTTTGAACGAAATGTAGCAAATTACCTTCACTCTGGGGTCAAGACGACTGCTGTAAAACATCCGTTCCGTCAGAGCGAAGGCTCCTCTGGCCCTGGTCAGAGCAGCATTTATATGTCTGTCGAAATATAAAAACTGATCTAACTAGATACAGAGGTACTTCACTACACTTTTGCAATTAGATCGTCGGCGTACGTAATTGCCTTTGTTAGACTACCTATCAAATCGCTGGTGTAAATGATGAAGAGAATCGGCGAATTCACCGCTCCCTGCTGAAGACCATTTTTGATTAGGAATGATGTGGTAGAAATTACATTGCCACTTTTGACAACAAACTTTCTACCGTTAAGCATATCATTAAGTATATACAACAATGGCTTGCTTATGCCAAGCCTGCTCAGTTTAAGGTAAAGACCCTCTAACCATACGGTGTCAAAGGCCTTTTCCAAATGAACCAGAACAGCACCTGTGCATTGTTCTTTTGATTTATTCCATTGGATATCAAAAACGAGTGCAGACGCAGCATGAATTGTGTCATGACCCGCCTTGATCCCGAACTGTTTATCCGGAATTATTTTGTTGTCCGCAGCCCACTTAGTCAGAGCCCTATTGATGATCTTTTCGAAAACTTTGCTGATGCTCGGAAGAAGACTTATCGACCGAAGATTTGACGGGTTGGAGTTGTCCTTTCCCTTTTTCGGGAGAGGATGAACCACAGCGGTCTTCCAATGTACTGGATAATATGCATTATTCAGTGCATTATTGAAGAGTGTGGTATAAATGTCAATTGCTTCCATCGGTAAATGTCTTAGTACAACGTTGGATATACCATCGACACCTGCTGACTTTTTATTTGTTATTGAATTGAAGAGGAGCCCTACACACTAACCACCACGCCACGGGTACTACGGAAGGCATTAATATTAAGTTAAATAAGTAGATTAACTTAAAGTTTAAAAATTAAATAAATTAGGTGGCGCAACAGTCCGTAGAGAACCAGGGCCTAGTGACTTACAACTCGCAACCATTCCTGTGTGCGAGTAATAGCAGGGATGGAGGGGACCTACACTTTATATGCCGAATCCGAACGGATAATTTGAGAAAGCACCTTTTTATGACAAGAATTACTCTTGGAGAATTTGTTAATTCCTCGCAAGAGGCAGTACCCGTGAAAAAACTTTAGGTGACACAGGCAGGGATCGAACCCAAGACCTCTCGCACGACAGTCCAACGCACTAACCATCACACCACGGGTACTTTTTACTTAGAGTTTAAAGCGGGACCGGAAAGTTAAAAGTAAGTTATTGATATGTAGGCTAGTTTGTTGAATTTCTAATGGCTCTCTTTTAATCATTTAGTGTAATCTTCAGTATGCACAAAAATATTAATACTTACTTGAATTCCAGCTTAACTTTCAAGCTATCCCATCCAAAAAATGGCACTGCATAAGTTATCAACCACAATTTAACAAGACCATTACAATCAAAATACGGTTGAGTCCAGTAGCCATGATGAAGATTAGCAGCGCGATAAAAATTTGGATAGTGCTCGTATTGTTGCAAATATTCACCGGTTTCGTTGTGACGAATCTTCATTTTCATATAAAAAGTTTCTAGATCATCAAAATTTGTAGACCAACGTTGTTTTAAGTATTTAAAGAATTTTTTTTCTGTATAGAGTTCGTTCGTCTTATTTAGGCGGGCAACATCTTCCACCATAAAATCGCGTGTATTCAATTGGCTTTTGTAAGCAAATGGTGCAAAATATGTACGATTTGTAAATTTATTGCGCTCCCAGTACGTACCAGCTGACCAAACTTTTGTGTCGCCCAAAACAATAGCTAGAGTTTCACCAAACATTTGATCCTCCGTGAGAGGTTTATCTGCGACACGTTTCCCTGAATAAACTTCATTTGGATCAGATACCTAAAAGCAGACATATTAGTAAATAATTTAGACTTATTTAATTAATTAGGGTTCACTTGAAGAAATGCACTGATAAAATTAGCCAAACGAACAGCCATTTTAGCTTCGTTTTCAAATTGCTGCTTAGCTCCAAAGCTAACATCACCGCGTAGTATTAGATCTTGATGATGAAAGCTATATAGTAGAGAACAAAAAAATAAATATTTTAACAAAATTTCAAAAAACTAAAGAAATACATTTTTAAGTTCAAAGTAACATGGCTTTAAAAATAATATTATAGTATTTTTTAAAGACTATAAATTACCTAATGAAGGCCGTAATGAAATGTAAGTTCTGGAAGACATTTTACTTAACCTGTGGTTTTTTGGCATGAGAAAATTGCAGATATGACACAATGCCTGATGTGCTTAGAGGCGATAATATACTGACCGCATATTTATTAGGATCAGATGTAAAAAATAATTCTAGTCTAGCGTTGACGGATTGACCTGTAACGTCAGCAATCGGAGTTTGATCGTCAACTAACAGTATGGGTTAACTCAGCAAAAATCTCGACATACCTTACTTCGGGTGTTGCGCAGCCACGAAGAATTGTGTACATTAAATTCGCCCGTAATAACGATGTCACTGTGCGCAAATGGGATAAAATTCTCTGGAATTCTTTGGAAGTCGAACTACTATCCAAGCTTCAACTGGGATAAATGACACACGTATGAGTGAAGCACCTTTAAACAGTATTTTTAACCACACATTAAAATATTTGTTTATACATTGGCCAAACTGTGGTAGAAGCTGGTAGTCAACATCATTACAAACGAAAATCGATGTTTTTAGTCAACAGGCCAGAATAGCTGGCCTGTTTATAAAAGTTTGAACGTATGCAGCACACAAATTTTGTTTTTCTCAAACCCACCTCTACGGTTAACAGTGGGTGCCTAATACCTCAACTGGAGATTGAGTTCCAACCTCAGCGGAAAGTTGTTGGGGGTAAGAAACTAGAGTGGAGGAACGGTGTATCCACTAAAGCAGCTCTCCTTTTATCCAAAGGCAGCGGAGGAATTCCCGAAATGAAATCATTGTCGTCAGTTAGGCTGTACTACTTAGTTAACACCTTATAGGACTTCTGCGACTTATTCGGATCACAGGCGTGAAAGGAGTGGTTATGCCGGCTCTCACCCTTAAAAGTTAAAATCATTGACATCGCCCTTAAAAGATAAAACCAAGGACTATTGTGGCTATTACCAAGCAAACCAACACCGTCTAATAGGATTTAGCTTTGACACTGGAGCCTCATGACCATTCGCATCAAGGCTGAATTCGGCAACATTAGCCTAATATGCGTACTAGCCTCCATATAAGGGAAGGATGACAACACCAAGGATATGTTCTTGAAGCTCTTGGACAAAGCATATGAGCTTTGCCCTAGCTACGATATTAAAATTGTGTTGGGAGATTTAAATGTCAAGTTTGGAAAAGAAGACATCTTTGATGGAATAAGCGGGAAAAAAAGCTTGCACCACAACGCTTTCGAAGCGTGTTGAGAAGTTTAAAAGCAGAAAAAAGTTTGAAAGTTTTATGAGAAGGTGCAACGTAACTCACAAGTGCATAAACCTCGAGCCGAAGGCTACAATGATGAAAGTGGAAACATCATAGTAGAACCACAGTCAATGCTGACGATATGGAAGGACCACTTCTGCAGACTGTATAGCGACGACGACGGACCGAATTCCGCTGCCAAGCAGGATGATCCATTCAACATAGACGACGAAAGCCAACAATTTCGTCTTCCAGTTAAAATTCACATATCTAAGCTGGATCATGCACCAACTTACGAGTTTGGTTTGTTTATTGGATATGCATAAATATGTTTTACAAAAGTTATTCTTAAAACCATTTTTTTTTTTAATTTTTTGTTATACTTAAACGATTTATTCTGTAACTTACTTTTTACACGTCGCGTGGTTGACACTACCAATAAACTTTAGAACCTGATGAATGTTTAAATGTTCCGCATGCATTGCCTGAGCCATAGTCGAGTAATTTTTGTACTCCTCATGTTGGTCCAATAATTTTTCCCTCACATGGTATGGTGAACGATCCAGACGAATAGGTAATTTTTGAATCCCTAAATACAATTGAAAACAAAAATTATAGAAATCATATATTAATTATTCATTTTAAATTCATTATATGAATCAATCTAGTAATAACCATGTGATGGTTAGTATGTAGGACTGTCATGCCAGAGGTCTTGGGTTTAATCCCTGAATGTGCCATAATTTTTGAATCCCTAGATACACATTTTTTTTCATGGGTACCTCCTCTTGCGAGGAATTGACAAATCCTTCAAAATTAACTACTGTCATGAAAAATTTCTCAAATAAGCCGTTCGGATTCGTCTTAAAACTGTAGGTCCCCTCCATCCCTGATAACATTCCTCCCACACAGGAATGGTTAAAAGTTGTAAGTCACCAGGCCCTAGTTCTCAACGGACTGTTGCGCCACCTAATTTTGTATTTATTTATATATACATATGTATATAAGACGATATATATTTCAAGAACGTCTTTCCTAAGTGCAATGGAATCTATTTACATTTAGACATTTTATAATTCTATGATTTCATAAATCATAAATGTAATATCTCTCATTTGTCATAATCATAACAAATTTGATTCTATTTTTCAATGGTTCTCATGTTTTAAATTCTGTACATTGTAATGTTGGCTTACCAATAGACGCATGCGAATAAAATTTGTTTTATACAAAAAAAAGAAACACTTTTTAAAAAATATTCACAAATAATTACTTTTTTTTGGCAATAGATTGTGGAGTGAGGAAGCTATGTCCATCGAGTGTAAATTCTAGGAATCTCCAATGAGACCAGACGATCGGCAAATGCATTCGATTATTTGGTGTTATCATATTACCTTTACTTGTGGGAACTTCCGTTGTTCCCTTCGGTATGCTGAGATGGACATAACTTCTCCCTTCTTCAGTTTTTTTTATAATGATTTCTTAACGCAGTTGTTTTCTATGTGTTTCATTACAATATCATCAAAGTTAAGCTGTTTTGCTGTTTTCTAGTTTAATTGAGGTCATTGTCTTAAGGGATAGTGAACCTGTGTTCAAATGTTTCTTTACTATTACTGCTACTAAACGTATTATTCCCCATTTTTAATTTAAAATTATTAAAGTTCAATAAAAAGTATACATTAAGTTTTGTGATTCATTTATCATTTAACAAGCATATGTACTTATTCCTAGCTTTATTTAATAATTACACACTGTTTGCTGTATAACAATTCTCATTTCAGTATTGTTTGTTTTGAGGCACATATTAGTATACACAAACATAAATTAGTTTTCTTTACATTTTTAAAGTCAAGAAAGTACGTATTTGTTAAATAACATCATTTGGTATTTTAATACCTAGAACTATTCTTTCGAACGCTGTTCCCATTTAAATATTATTTAATTTTTTAAACCTTAAATTGTATATTATTATTTCTTGATGTGTTAGTTGCAGGTAAATTTGATAAGGCATGATCTTTAATGTTGTCAAAGTTTAAAAAGTTAGAGAGATTAATTGTATTTTGTTGAATTTTGAGTGAATTTTGGGAGTTTGTATTTATTGCTTCTTGAGCTTGAGCATTTTTTTGATGAGATATTTTTTCAGCAAATGTGTAAGACGATGTATTTATTTCAGTAGGATTTTGCTCCTTATACATGCGTTTAGCTTCACTCATTATGCATTTATTGGTTGTCTTAATTGCTAAGATTTTTTTGATTGTCAGTAGCTTGGGCAAGTTTTTGATGACGATGGGTATTCGAGGGAACAATTTGCATACATGATCGTTTTGTATTCTAATATTTCCATTGCATGGGATTAGGAATATATTCCGTAACACGAGCATTAAAAAATTTCAATTTCAATTGATTTAGGGGGGTTGAACAAATGTAAATAACATAAATTCACCTTTACCTTTTGCGTAATTTTTAGTGTATTTGTGTACTTCAGTGACACCTTGATTTTTCATTTCATTAACTATTTCAGTTTAGAAACTGAAAAACGGTTTATATTTCGGGAGATAGAAGGCACGATGTGATAGATTCAATACCCAGTCGGTGACAACCACATTCCAAAAATTTCTCATCGACTCATTTTGCTCATGCACAATCTCTTTCAAACATACAAAAATTTACTAAATTAATACCAATCTCTTTTAACGCCAAAATAAACAATAATATGTTAAACACCCGCAGCCCCCCGCCGTCTCACCAAAACAATTACCTCTTTTCAATGATGAAACCAACCGAACCGAAAGCATAAATCTAGACGACAATTATGTGGACATATAAAAATAATTATTGTAAGCGTCAATCTCTTAACAACCAAAATCTGTAAAACCCTCTATGTTTTCAACAAATAAAATTCCATAAAACAACAAATCCTAATTCAATTCAATTTGCGTTTTCAAATAAAAAAATATACCATGACGTTAAATATACTGCAATGGAGCATTAAAGATCTTTTGCATCGAGGGAGAGACACATGCCCTTTTAATTCCATCCCTATCATCCCTAAAAATTATGTTGGTTATTTCAAAAATCGTTCCAGTAACACAACATCCAAACAAGGTATATGTTTAATCAAGAATAACATCCCACATAAAATTCAATCCATCAACTCAGATATTTTAACTTTAGTAGTTGAAATACAACTTCAATCCAAAGTAACCTTCATTGGCTTATATATTTATCCTAATCAAACATTTTGTAAAAATCAAACTCAAAACCCGGTGATGACATTAATGCGTTGAATACGCTTTGGGGTGCACCAGTCACAAACAGAAGAGGTGAAATATTTGAAGAAATTCTGCTTAACGAAGATTTAACGATTTTAAATGATGGCTCACCAACATACAATTCACTACATAATAGTGATCAATTTCCCATCACTTTATCTTTTAACACGGGAATATCCCATCTTAAAAAAACCCCAATTGATAAAATTAAAACGACAATTTTTAGAAAAGTTATCTGAAAAATCCCTTGCTGCAAACACCAACAAAGAAGCAGCTTTAATTAAAAAAGCAGGGAGAACCGCAGCGAGTGTTTCGATTCCCCAAACAACATCGAAAAGGAATCTTTTAAAAAGCGCTTGTCCCATGGTGTAACCCAACTCCCTCGACACTACACAAAGATAAAATGAAAGCATTGAAAGATTTTCAAAAATCACCCACCCAGCCCAATTTAATTTAGGCGTGAACTCTAAGCTAGAAAATCAAAAAGTTTGGCAGAACTTACCTCTAACATAAATCCCAAATCAACTACAACACAAATATGACAAAATATAAAGCGACCCGTAATCCCAACCAATTTACGAAATCGTGTATTAAGGGCATGTCTCATGTAAAAAAAATTGATTGGTGCTTTGCGCTTAGCTTTGTAGCGTTCACATTTTTTTAAATATTTTTTTTTTATTTATTTATTTATTCCAAGAAAATTTTTAGAAAACTATGAAAAATAGGGCAAATTTGCATTGTGGCTAGGTGCAATATGTGATACAACTTCCAAAGTATAACAGCCAGCTAAGTCAATTCAAAAAAATTAAAAAAGGACCATATATATTACTCATAATTGCGACTTTGAAAAAAAAATATTTGTCGCAACATAATTAAAAATGCATTTCAATAAAACAACATTTGTTGTGCAATTGTGAGGGATTGGGAGCTTATATAATTCCAAAATATTTTTTTAAATTTTTTTTTGGCATTTTGTTTATTCTATTTAAAAAAGTAAAAAGTTCTTGCGTCCACTATTTATTTAATTTAATTTTTATAAAAGAGGTCTATTTTGCATTTTTTAACAACAAATTTCTTTGTAAACGCACACAATGAAGTTTCCAGTTCCCAAGAATGCCACTGCAATATCAGCGCTTAGGAAGAGAATTCTTTGTTTTGTAGGCTTGCGGTATACAATAACAGAAAATATAAAAAAAAAACTTTTCTTAGAAATATTTTTTTATTTCTAGTATGTGGTATGATGTAAGGTCATGGAATCGTGATTTGGGTGTTACGTAGTCAATCGTATAAGCAGAATTTGATATTTGGTTCAACTTTCGGCAAGTTTTGTGGTTGCACATTGTAGTGTAGGTATAAAAAAGGGTAAATAGGTATTGTAGGTATCGTGAATTCGCTGTCATATATTTTGTTTTCTTGATTTTTTTGCGTACTATCACTCCTGGGTCCTTTTTTTTTCAACGCGTATGTAATACACCTACCTACTTGATGGAATTTCGCTGTCACTTTGCATGGTGGGATCGTTATTTGATTGAATATTGTGTAATACATCTGTATGTAATGTACGTTACGTATGTATGTATATATACGCCTATATATTTTTGTTGGGTCATCTCATCTGTTGGAAGTTTTTCTGCTTCTTTTGCGAAATTAATTATGTACAATAGATTGTGCGTTGTTTGTTTTTACGATAGGTTATGTGATGTAGGCAGGTATGTTCTTTGTTTTCGGTGGTGGTGGTGGCACATGCCATAGAAGAAGGGTTACAGTGGGAGATAAGTCAAAGTGTGTAGAAGTATATGATAAATGCACTTTATTTATTTATGTTTTTTTAAATTCCTGAGTGGCAACACTGTATACTAGTGAGCCTACTCCGATTCTTTTGTTTTTACCAGTTCCACGAAAAAAATTCTCAAAAAAATAATAAAACAAAATAAGTACCTATTATTAATAATTAGAAAATGTCGACCAACAAAAGAAATTCAAGAACAAAACATCTCCATCGATAACAAAATACCCACTTGCCACGAAAAAAATTCTCAAAAAAATATTAAAACAAAACAGGTATTTTCAATAATTAGAAAATGTCGACCAACAAAAGAAATTCAAGAAAAAAACATCTCCATCGATAACAAAATACCCACTTGCTTTATAAGATTCGAACCATATGCAAAATACAACGACAAAATATCTAGGTAGAAAGCAAGAACCTATTTACAAACAAATTCAAGAAAAAACATTTCCATGGACAGCAGAAATACCTACCCATTTGCTTTATAAAATTCGAACCATATGCAAAAGACAACAACAAATGTACCTAACTAGCCATACAAAAAAAAAAAACGGTTTATCATGCAACGTTGTTTATCCATATATCTTGGAAATTCAAATTTTGAATTTGATAATGAAGAGAGTAACGTTCTTTCACTAATACATTCAAATACATTTACATGAGTTCTGAGTTCGCTTCTGCGGAAGACATACCCTTAAGTTAAATAATGAGTTGATAATACATCCAGTTAATTGTGTAATCTATTTACACAAAAAAAGATGAATTCTTCAATAGGCCTCCATACGGATGCTTGAGTAAAACACCTGGCAGAGACAGAATTTCTTACCCAATGCTTAAAAACTTATCACGGGATGAAAAACAAAGGCTTGTTACACAAAGTTGGAAAAATGCAACAGTACTTCCCATACATACATATGTAAATCTAACAAAGACAAATTATTCAAATGACGGTTATCGCCCGATTTCTTTATATAAAATGCTCTTCTAAGGTTTTAGAAAAATATGTTTCAAAACGCCTTCTTTTCCTAATGCGAACTCATTGGAAAATGGAATCCCCTAAGGACCTCCTTTATATGTGGTATTATTTATAATTGCTTTTGATGAAATTTTAACTATATAATTTTAAATTTGTAGACAGCTGTTTATATGCCGACGACATTTATGTATATAGGCATATCCACAAAATCTTCCATTTTCAACAATTGAACATTTTTTTTTTAATTTTGAGGCACATCTATAATCAAATATTTTCTTGATTGTTTAACATCTAAATAACAAGAAAATACTTGCGTGATTCATTTTGAAACATCGTTAATATCCGTCACGTAATATCCGGTACGTTAGATCAATGAAAGCATTCAATGAAAAACCCTCATTTCATAATAAATTTTGATTTTGTACTGTCGTACAAACTTTGAAATTTCAAAATTTAGATCAACAGCTTTTTTTTACTATTGATTATTCGTAAAATTATCATTCACAATCATTTATTTAGCTGTAAGATCTTATCGATAGGTGTGCCGCTAAAAAAATCACATATTTTATACCAATCACGTATTCAATTTTAAACTTTAAAATGGCATTATTTATTTTTAAATGGAGGCACATGATCCAATTAAATTTTAATTGATTTATTGATTGATAGAGAATAATTTAAGCCTAGAAAATACTACCAGAATCGATCGTTGAAAAAGTTATATAGAGAAAAAGATCAGAATTTAATATTTGTAAAAATGCAGATACTCTAATTTAATTGCTTTGTACTATTTTTTAAATGGTAGCACACCTTTCTTTCGAGATTTTTCTATCATATATAAATAATATATACTATATAAATAATTATATATTAATGATGTCAAGTTGTTTCAAAGGTCGTTGAAATGTTTTTTGTTTATAAAACTTAATAAATTTGCATCTGGTACGCCTGAAATTAGCAATATTTAAGCCTATTTTTTATTAAATTTAATTAAAAATTTGAATCCAATCAAGTCACAAGTAGGTTACATAATTGAAATAAGTCATGATACGAAAATCTATCCACTTAGAAAGTGCCAATTTCATTTCTAAGGCTTAATATACTGTGGTAACATGAAAGTTAAAAATTCTGTGGATATGCCCATATATTATGTTAAATAAATGATTTGAATAATTGCGAAACAATTTTTGATAATGTTGATAATAATATCTTAGAATGGTCATCTGCCTCAGGAACGAGACTTTTATTACAAAAATGTAAAATTCTGCATATTTGCAGAAATATCATTGTTGTATTGTGTGATAATTCCTCGCCTTAACATTTTTTTAATTTGTCTATTAATCTCCTGTTTTTGTATTTGAGGGTATATTTTTGCGTAAATTAGTCTGTCTTTTGAAACGATTTCAAGTTTAACTTTACAAGTACTACTGTTGCCCTTCGTGAAAAAAAAAACAAACCTTTATTTTGTCTTATAATTTATTCAAACGTTTCTTTTTCTTCTGTTTAAATTGCTTCCAATAAGACTCTGCTCTATGCTTTCATCTTCTGAATTTCCTTCGAATGTATATATTTCATTCATAGACAAATGATCTTAAATTTGATATGATTACCGTTTATTTCTAAATATCTGCCTTCTAAGTTAAAAGGTTTTAACAATTTGTGTTCTATAATACCATCAAAATTTTTCTCTCTAAAGGAAGTTAGCTTTTTGGTCAAACTGTTTTGGAACTTCTGCAATAATTTCACTGGAGATCACAAACAATCCAAGCAAGCTAACTGACATGATAAAAGAGAGCTTTCAGGTGACCGGTATCAACGAGATAAGACATGAAAAACGGCTTCGCGAAAATTAATGCTCCAAAGTAAAGGAAACTCTACTTGGCCGTGTAAGTGATGAGGTGCTTTCTCTAAAAGTACCTTCATGAGATTCGGACCGCTTTAGGTAGTTAAAGGGTTTAAAATTCTTTCAATCTGTGCAAAAATCTTAGATATGAATGGATCTTTAATTGCGTCACTAGAAGTGATATTTGACAAAGTGGATTAATTGTATGCTTCATACAAGAATTGTAAATGCAGAAATGATTGACAGTAAGTTAAAAGTTCTGCTCTCACTACTAGTTGTTAATCAAATTCTATGTGAACTAAGAATAAATTAATTAAAGGTCGTTGCATATGCTGACGACATCGTTGTAATGGCTTTGGAGAAAATTTATACCTACACTTAGTAAACTTCTACAATTACGTCTTAATATGCTCAGTAACTAGGCCAGTAATTGTGGACTAAATGTCAATCCACTTAAATCAGAACTGGTTTTATTCACGAGAAGACGTAACATTCCAATTAAAGACTGTCATACTATTAATAGAGTTCAAATACACATTACCGGTATAGCGAAGAATCTTAGACTAATACTTGATCGCAAATTAAACTGGAAAGAAAACATAAAAGAAAGAGAAAGGAAAGCATCAGTCGCCTTCTATACCAACAGAATTTTTGGAAGAAGATGGCGCCCAAGCCCCAAAACCATTCTGTGTATGTACACAGCCATTGTAAGGCCAATATTGACATACGCATGTTTGGTATGGTCGCCAGCCCTTGGTCATCAATCTGAAAAATATGATAAAAATTCAGAGAATAGCATGTATAGGCACTAGCAGTGCTATGAGAACTAAACCAACTGCAGCCCTAGAGACATTTTTCTCGCTAGCGATTCTCGATATATACGTGAAATAATTAGCTGTCAAAAACGCGCTACGTCTTATACAGGGTCATAAATACGCTACTGTCACAAAGTCAAAGCTGATAAAACAGTGCCGAAGGGAGCTACATTCGCTCAGTGAGATCAACACGGTTACCCATACACTAATTGTTCAAGTGAATGGGCTTATCCACCAAAATTTCCTTGATACCGCAAATAACAGGTGGGTGGCACTTGAAACTTGCAGGGTTGCCAGGAAACTAAAGCCAAATTTGTCAAACGAAAACAAATTATCTTCTGCAGCAGGGCAGAGCTCAATTATCCTTATTGGTAGTTATCCTAATGGGTCAAAACTCATTGGGTACCCACATGAGCAGAATAGGTATAAGCTTATCTGATTTATGTAGAGGGTGCAAAGACGAAGAGACGGAGGAGCACACCTTCCACTTCCTCTGCGAATGTCCAAGCCTAGCCAAAAGAAGAATGACGATACTAGGAAAATACTTGTTCGAAGACCTGTGCGACTTCCTATCCTTGCCACCTAAGGACATTCTGATATTGACACAAACATCAGGATTGTTCAGGAAGGCGCCATTTCATGGGGAGCAAAATGTATCCAAAGTGATCCAAATGGGATGTTTTTCGGCCTACCGTTGCATCAACCCGTCAAACCTGATCTAACCTACGTTAATATTTTGCATGTAACTCTGGTTCTTGATCTTATTTATCATGTTTCTTTGCATGATGTACTGTTTCAACGTTGGGCCGAAGAAGAAGATGTATTTGGAATTACATATGGATTTACGTAAGGTGTTTGATCTTCATTGGTATTCATTTTGAGTTGATATTTGTTCTTGCACTTTTCTTCTTTTTCTTTCCAAAAAAAAAAAAAACAGAATTTAAAATTTAATTCCGGCGACCAAAACTTAATTTAAGTTCTTTTTTTGGTAAGTCAGTTTTCATTTTTAACCATTTCGGAGGAGTCACTTGAAGAGCAAATTATTTTGTTGCCTTTATAGACGAGGTTGTCTGAAGTTTATTTTCTTAAACAAAAGAGTGGTATCAAACTCTTATCGAAATCTTGTGAAAAGGAAAGCTGGAGCCAAAATATTGTGCTTGAATTCGGACAACGGTGGTGAGTACTGATATCTTTTAGATCAAGGAAACAAAAGAAAAGTCACAATTTCTCATACAAATCAATCAAATGAACGATCATGGACATGGCAAGATGTATGTTATTGCAGTCTGCGCTGAGTGGTGGTTTTTGGACTGAAGCAGTTGCCACAGTTTGTCACAATCGGAACCGTTGTCCGACAAGTAGTCTCAATTGTGAGATTTCTCTTGTCAAGTGGAATAAAATGAAACTTCAACTTACCTATCTGAGGAAGTTTGGCTCGAAAGTTTATGTTTTGGATAAGAACTCAGGTAAAGACAAGATCTGTTGAAGGAGTATTTGTTGAATTTCCTCGAGAGAAAAAATGATATCGAGTGTGGTTACCAAACAAACACAAAATTATTCATGCTCGTGCTGTAAAGTTCATAATAATAAGATAATCGTTGTCGAGTGAAGACGTGTTGTGAGAGAGCTTAAGTGAAGTAAAAAGACAAAAGTAAAACAAAATAAAATTAATTGCAAAATCTGTTCATTAAAAATCGGAAGAGATACCTGTAAAATTAATTGCAGTGAGTGCGGTCTATTATTTCACGCAAAATGTGCCAAACTTAAACCTTCAGATGTAGAACACATAACCAAATCGGAAAAAACATGGAATTGTAAAGTTTGTGTGCAACAAAAAAAGAACAACCTGAACCGATTATCGTTATCATCTTCTTTTGCCACTAACAATGTTAGTCTGAGTGCAGATGACTTAACTCTGGAGGGCATTCACCTTAAGGTTATGGAAATAAAAAATACACTTGCTAGTAATCTACACTCTTTGGGTCTAATGCAAGCACAAATTTCTACTCTCGAGGAAAAAACACGATTGCTTTCAGAAATACAAAAAGAAAACGAAATGATTAAAGCTGAACTAAAAACAACAAGAGAGAGACTTGACAATGCAGAGTACATGTACCACTCTAAACACATTGAACTGCGTGAGGTTCCCTTTTTTGAGAACGAAAATGTGTGTGCAACGGTGATCGAAATCCTAAACAAGGGAATTGATATGCAACTGACGGTCGATGATGTGGAGATGTGCTACAGAAAGAAGATCAAGGGGGCACTATCTGGTACAGTGATTGTGCAGCTTCGAAGTAGGAGTGTGAAGGAGGAAATCTTGGCAGCTTTATACGCTAAGAAAGTGGCGATCAAAGCAGAAACAATCTTCTCTTCGTGCAAAGGCCGAATCTTCATCAACGACTGGCTGTCAAACAATACAAAGATGCTCATGAGGGAGGCAAAAATTGCAAAAACAAATCATAACTATGAATTTCTTTGGGTGAGATATGGGAAAATTATGATGCGCAAGACAGCTGGAATGGAGGTTAAATTCATCAGGTGCATTGATGATCTTAATCATTTATAATAATTTTATTTTGATTTTCTATACTTTAATATTCAATTATAATATAGCTCTTATTTTATTTAAACTTTGATGCGCCATAATGAAATATTTGATCTCAATAACTGTAGTGCAGGTGAAAACATTTTGATTGGTTTAAATTATAGTAAATCTTATAACGATTTTGTGGTCTTCCACCAAAACATAAGAAGTATGAGAAAAAATTTTGATAATTTTGTGATAACTTTAAGTAATGCCTTTAAAATCTTACCTGATGTAATTGTCTTATCTGAAATTTGGATTTTTGACCATGAATTATGCAATTACTCAATTCCGGGTTTTAACGTTTATGCGGAATGTAATGATAAATATGTGTCAGGTGGAATAGCGATTTTTGTAAAAAACAATATTGTTGTGTCTGAAATATTCACTCCTGATTTGAAAAGTGCTGATGCCATTATTTTGAAAATTAAACTTGAATGCAACCTGTGCATTGACATTGTTGGTATATATCGACTGCAATTTGTTCACAAAGATATATATTTCTGAGAGATATAGACGATCTACTTCGTGGACTGAACAGTAACAACATTTGCATGATCGGTGATATTAATATTGATATTTTGGGTTTCCCGTCTAGCTGTGATGGTTATTTGCTCCTTTTATCGTCTCTGGGGTTCGAATCATTTGTAAATGTGCCAACGAGAGTTACAGATTACAGTAAGACCTGTATAGACCATATTTTTGTTCGTGCCAAAAGCTTGAAAACATGCGTTCGTTTTTACTCGAATGGGATGTTAGCGATCATTTTGCAACGGGGGTGTCTTTCCTGGGCTTATTAAAAAATAGTAAACAAAAAAATGAGTATTCGAGTATTCAATTACTTCAAGAAATAAACTACACGTTGCTTAATGATTGTCTCGCCGCTGAAAGTTGGATTTATGTCTATAGCTGTAACTGTCCTTCAGACGCTTTTCGGAATTTTATTGACACTTTATCTGGTCATGTTTCTTCTAGTAAATCCATAAAACAAAAGCGAAAGTACAAAAAAATTAAACCATGGATGACTGACCACTTGTACCAAAAAATTAATGCTAAAAATAAATTCTATATTAAGAACAAAGGCAAATTACATCTACCAAATATAAAGATCGCCTACAAAAGTATGCAGAAAGATATCCTCAATGGAATTAGTAAACAAAAGGAAGCATTCTTCAAGAAAAAAATTTACGATAGTAGGTCTAATCCAAAACAGCAATGGAACATCATAAACAATCTTTTAGGAAAACAAAATGGTGGCAATGAACTTAAACGCATAGAGTTTTCAGAAAATACGGTTTCAGAAAGCGATGCGGATATTGCAAATAATTTTAATATGTTTTTCAAAGATGTAGTTAAAAATCATACACCAAACATCGAAAATGTTTGTCTAGAACATCCAAACATCTTCCTTCTTTTTTAGTGCGGTTACCGAAAATGAAATATCTCATGTGATTGCCAACTTGAAATCAAAAACTTCCTTTGGAATAGATGGCTTAAGCAGCATAGTATTAAAAAAAATAAATATTTTTATAACCCTTATCCTATATCATATATTGTCAACTTAAGCTTTGAAAGTGGGGTATTCCCAGAATGCCTTAAAACTGCAATTATTATCCCGATACAAAAAAAAGGTGACACAACAGACCCTAAAAACTACAGACCAATTTCGTTGCTATCTGTTTTCTCAAAAATTTTTGAAAAATTAATAACTAAAAGAATGCTTAAGTTTCTTGGTAAATATAGAATTCTCAGCTCTTTGCAATTTGGATTCATGAAGGGTAAGTCTACCGAAGATGCAGTAGTGACTCTCTTGGAAAGCATCAATAATGAACTCGATAAATCAAATAAATCTGGTGCTCTGTTTCTTGATCTAACGAAAGCATTTGACTTAGTCGACCATAAACTTCTTTTAAATAAACTTTACAGATATGGATTCAGAAGTAACATTTTAAATTGATTCTCATCCTATCTTCAAAACAGGTCCCAGCATGTGCGAATCGGTACAACTATGAGTGATTCGATCACTAGTGCATGTGTAGGCGTCCCCCAAGGGTCAGTGCTCGGGCCTTTACTTTTTATTATTTATATAAATTCAATTTTTCAGTTGCCTTTGAAAGGAAATATGGTTGCTTTTGCTGATGACTTAGCCCTTTCGTATTCTGCACCTTCTGTTGATAGAATAAAAGTCTCAATGAATAGCGATCTATCTATTTTGGCAAACTGGTTTAAGTATCATCAGATGGTGCTGAGTAGCAAATCCAAGATTATGTACTTTTCCTTGTCAAATGAGATTTCTATTGAAAATGTTGGTCTTCATGACGCAAGCTGTGATCATTCTAGTTGTACCGTTTCTTGCATTCCACTTGAATGTTTAACAGAATTTAAATACCTTGGCATAATACAAGACTCAAAACTGAACGAAGTCACACATTATGAGTGTTAAAAAAAATATGTATATTGTTTTAAACAAAATCTTTGCTGAAACACTGAGGTTATCAAGTTGCGGTTCTCGGGCTATTGCAAGACGTTTAGAGTCGATGAAATTTGTGGAGAAGTTTGAGTCACTAGAGTAATCAGACCAAGCCTTGCCAAAGTGTTCGCAGATATCTGTTGAATTAGTAAGTATTCCGGATTCAGTAATTAACGTATTAATCGAAATTGGGGTGTAGTTCCCTGTAAGGGATTTTATATCAGCCCACATTTTCTTACTAGTTGAATTTAGGTCAATGTTGGATGTAAACTTTTGAAAACTTTCTTTTTTTGCCAGTTTTGCTTGCCTTGGAAAGAGGGCATTAGCTTTGCGATAATTAACGAGGTTGAGATCGGACGGATATTTTTTGAAAATCTTCCACAGACTTTGTTTATTATTATGTAGTGTAGACAGTTCGGAATTCCACCATGGAGCTATCGATTTATGGGGACTGTTCTTTGTTTGGGGAATGGCTATATTGGCAGCAGAACGGATCGCTTTAGTAATTAAAGCCGCCTCTTTATTTATATTTGAGGATTGTGGTTTATTATTAACAAATTCTAGTACTTCTTTTTGAAATGAATTCCAGTTAGCGCGATCAATTTTAAATTTAGAGGGTGTTTTTTTGAGAGTTGACTTACATCCAAGATCTATATGTGTCAGTATCGGCAGATGGTCACTACCGTGTAGATCATCGGAGATTTCCCATGAAGCATTGGGTAATAACTGCGGAGATATAGCTGTCACATCTACGTGGGTCCAGGTTTTATGGGTCGAAAAGTGCGTTGGACTACCGTCATTTAAAATGGCAAGGTTGGTGGTTGAAAGAAAGTTTTCGAATTCATTACCTCTAGAATTAGTTGCTGGGGAGCCCCATAATGTGTTCCAGGAATTCACATCTCCTGTTAGTAAGATCGGAGTTTGGATGTTGCTCATAATATTAATTAATTCTGTTGAAGTAAATGTTTGGCAGGGAGGGATGTAAAGTGAAATAACAGTAATTTTGGTGTTAAGATGAATTTCTATTGCAATGATCGATATGTTGGAGTTGATAGATAAACGGTTATGAGAGAGGGAACTGTGAATCAGTATTCCAGTGCCTTGTTTTGCTGAGGTGTTTGTTGTTAAGTTGTGGAAATACGCTGTATATTGTTTTGGGGGATGTGGCGAGAAGTTAGCTTGAAGATGGGTTTCTTGTAGGGTTATTATTGAAGGATTGTAGTCATTTATTAATAATTGTAATTCGTGCCAATTATTAAAATAACCATTAAGGTTCCATTGCAGGACCTTCAAGAAGGATTTGTTTGTGGTGTTGGGCTTTTGTCCAATATACGCCGAGTTATATTGAAAAAAGCCAGAGTTGGTGTTGTGGTTGTTGGTGTAAGTGTGTTTTGCGACTCCGCTGGTCAGGGGCTGGGGCACCCGGGACTCCTGAGGTCCCCGGTTGTCTCAGCCCCTGGAGAGCGGAGTCGACTTTGTTGGAACATAATTTGTTATTATATACTTTCATCGTCGGTTTCTGAGGGATTCATGTAGTACTTTTTACTGTTTACAAGTGATTGGGTGAATTCTGAAATAGGTGAGTTGCAATCAGTTGACATTTGCTCAGTGTGGCGGGGCGGGATATTTGGTGGATTTTGATTTTGTGTTGAGATATTGTTTGTATTTTGTGAATAAGAATTTTTTGATAAGTGGGAGTCGTTTGAGTGATATTGAGTATATGAGTTTGAAGCGGTGGAAGAGGGAGTGTTTTGTGCATTCTGTACTATTGCTGAAATTGTATTGTTTTTGGCTTGTGTGGATGTTGTTATTATTTTCATTGTTTGGCTATTTTGGATTTGGGTTGTGGCTTGCGCTGAGGATGTGGTGTTTAAAGAGGGTTTGAGTGTTTCGGACAATGATATGTTTGCGGGTGTTGGTTTCGCTTGAGTTGATTTATTTAAAACTGTTGCATATGTTTGATTAGAAGATGATTCGGGGTTTAAATCCTTGTAAATTTGTTTAGCTTCAATCAAGTTACACTTCCTAGTAGTTTTAATTTTAAGAATTTCTTTGGCTTTTAAGAAGTTTTTACAAGATTTTGAGGAGGCGGGATGTTCTTCGGAACAGTTTGCACAGAAGGTGCGTGTGCATGTGTGGGGATCTGTTGGTGGGAGGTTGCAGTTTACGCAGGAAGGAGCATTTTTACACCTCTTGGCTGTATGGCCCAGCAGTTGACATTTTTGGCAACGCATGGGATTGGGGAAATATTCTACAACTTTGCAGTTGTACCATCCAATATTTACAGTACTGGGTGGCCGGAATAGGTCGAAAGTGAAAAGAATGAGACCAGTTGGAGTTTGGTTGCCATCAATGTTTTTTTTAAATTTGTAAACTTCTGTAACTCCTTGTGTTTTCATTTCTTTAACAATTTCTTCCTCTGGCACATTTATAAGATATGGCGCGTAGACAGTACCTTTGGAGGCATTAAGGTTTGTATGGAGAGACACATTTATTGGACAGAGGTTTGATAAGGATTTTTTTGAAAGGAAGATGTCAGCTATTTTTTGTGATTTGACCAAGATTAACAAATTGCCATCGCGAAGTTGGGTTATGTATTCATAACCTGTACTGATACCATCTATTGCTTTTTTGAGTAAGAACACACTAAAGGAGGACAGTGGTTTTTCATTATTTTTTGGGTAGACCACTATAAATTTAGGGTTGGCATATGTTGAATAAGTTGGGATTGAGGGATTTAAGTCTATATGTATTTGTATAATTAGGTTTTCTTTTTTTTTTAGTTGTAGGTTCGGCATACGCATCTATTTCTAGAGCGCTGAACCGGTTAGCTGAAAGCACATGTGGCCCGTGGGCCATTATTGCACAGTTCTTATCACTAATCGGATTTTTTTTTGTACTTCTTAACGGAGAAGAAAGAGAAAATTATAAGAGAGAAAAGAAAATATTGCTATTGAGATAGCGGGATAAGTACACACGAGAACAAGCTAGATGCACACTAATAAGCAAGGCAATGCTGTCGGCTTGGAGGTTAGTCGGTGACTGATGTACAAAATATATTAAATGCTTATTGTTAACTTTACGCTATTAATCATTATAATTAAACATTATTTTGCTAAGACAATAATTATTGTAAACATGAAATGGAAATAAATCTTAAATCTTAAAGTTCATCGAAGAGACTGTACACATTCCAAATGATCTTCTAATTCTGAATGATACTCTGCAAAAGCCAAAGGCTGTTCCTCATTGGATTTTGTATTGTGGCAAAATTCAACTACATTTGGCATTTGAACTGATGAGAATCTTTTGCAAAGTCCATCGAATCCTGAAGGCAATATGGAAGTCGAGGCTAAATCAGTTGAGGGAAAAAGTATTCCAACCCAAGAAAAAAGAGCTGGGGACTAATTACCGTATCAGTGTGTGGTGACCGAGTGTGTGAGTCCTATTAGTAATCGAATGAACGAGTGAAAACTTTGTGGTGATGGCGCTCGTAGTGTAACGTTTCGTCTCACTTTTTGAAACTGAAGTATGTATTTATATTCTTCTACTTCGAGTCTCTACTGATTTTCATGCAGACTTTATTGGGTGACAAATGAGATTTTTGTTTTTGTTTAATTATTTTTTGCAAAAAAAGATTGCAAAAGCCATTTAGAAGGTAAAAATGCGAAACATTATGTTTGTGTGCATTAAAGCTTGATTAACAGTTATCAGAAAATGAGATGGACCAAGCTGTGAAGCAAAAACCTTTGTGGCATAAAAGCAATCAGCTTGCATGGCCAAATTCTGCGTAAATATTTGGAAAATATTATAATACATAAACACAATTAAAATAAAATATTTTCCTTTAGAGTTTCGTTAAAGGTTCGGGCTCAACAAAGGCTTTTTGATACTATAGGCAGTAAAAATAAGGGTTTATCCTAGGAATGAGAGAGCTGGAAATTTGTTTATACATACCTTGCTTTTGGTATTCTAAATATTGTGTACCAAGTCTCATAAAATTTCGTTCGCGTCGCAAGCTATGGACTGTAATTCGTGATTATCTCCGTTTCTATAGATTTAATGGTTTTAACACCTTTACCAAAATGTTCAATCATACAATTTAGTAGTGTTTTTTGGGATATAATTTTGTATACGCTCAATTCTTTCAGAGATAAAGGACAAAAAAAAACACTTCTATAAATTAAATAGTTGGTGAATAAACGTTTGACTTTGAAGTATCGAAATTTACAACAAATTATCTATTCTTCTACCGAAAAGTATAGCGTCGCTTAAGCATATTAATTTCTATTTTTTAACTACATATGTTTTTAAATTACAAGAAATTAAACAAAGAGCTTAAAAATCATTCATAATAACATCTACAGTGACCCCCACGACTAATCGGACACAGAAAAGAAAAATTTTAACGGTGCAATTTATCTATTTAAATGTACGGAGGGTGTAGAAATTTACCTCTGATTTATTAAATAGATAAACAAAACAATGTAGACTAAAAACTAAAACAACTCTAATATTCCGTCTCCGACACATAATCGGACACTTGCTACTGATGCACTGTAGAGTGCTCAGTAACAATACTTTTCCCGTCAAATTATGATAGGCTTTAGGAAATGTTCTATTGCGATTCATATTCAGTTTGCTTTTTTAAAAGTTTTCCGCTAAACCTTAAAATGGTCCCGAAAGGTAAACAGACGTCTCTTGAAATACAAAATGAATTTTTTATAATCCTCGGAATCTCTAAAGGTGTTTTTGAAAGATACCAGGAATAAGAAAGTGAGCAACGAAACGATCCGAAGAGTACTGCAAAAGCAAGATCTGAATGGCCGTGGCTCGTAGCAATTCATAAGTGAAAAAAATAGAAAAGAAAGGCTTAAATTTGCTAAGGAACATTTAACTAAGGGTACGTGATTCTGGAATAAGGCAACATTTCTTGAATTTGTATTGTTTGTGTACGGGTGCACATTATAACGCCATAAAATAGGTTTTGTTCACGGACGAAAGCAAATTTAACTTGAAAGGATCAGACGGACGAATGTTTGTATGGAGAAAAGCAAATGAAGAATTCTTTCATAAACATACACGGGCAACTGTGAAACATGGTGGTGGGTCGGTCATGGTATGGGGATGTATGTCGAGTTCTGGTGTTGGAAACTTACACTTTGTGGAAGGTAAAATGGATCAAAAGGGCTACATCAACATTTTACAGCAAATTTTATGCCAAGTGTCAGTAAGCTTGGAATAAGAGACAATTTCATCTTCTACCAGGACAACGACCCCAAGCATACATCTTACACAGCAAGGTCGTGGTTGTTGTATAATTGTCCCAAAGTGCTTAAAACACCTGCACAGTCCCCTGACCTTAATACAATTGACCATATTTGGGATGAATAGGGACGTCGAGTCGCTCAAAAGAACTTTCGCAATATTCAGGAGCTAAAGACGGGTCTTCAAGAAGAATGGACAAAAAATACCCCCTGAAGTTTGTTCAAAACTGGTTTCTTCAATGCCTCGAAGCCTTGAGGCGGTAATTAAATCAAAAGGATACGCCACAAAATACTAAATGCAATGTGTCCGATTATTTGTGAGACATGATATTATGGAGTTGTTTTAATTTTTATTTTCCTTGTTTTGAATAGTTATTTAAAATGTTGTTTTTGTTTATTTAAAATAAATATGAGTTCCCTTATGATAAAATATGATGTTTAATTTTAACACCCCCATACATTTTTTTAGAGAAATTGCACTGAGAAAATGTTTCTTTTCTATGTCCGATTAGTCGTGGGGGTCACTGTATCTTCTAATAAATAAATTCAATTAAAAAAACAAACTATCAAAAAAACTTATATTTTGTTAACAAAAACACATTTTTGAAGTTTTTTTTTGCAACAAATAGTCGATATTTTCAAATATTTCGAATTGTTCGCAAATCTAATTCCCACATGATGGCTTTTCGTTGAAAATGAATGAACGTCAAGTTTTAGATCAAATCAAACACAACACAATGGCTGTTGGAATATTTATTTACACTACTGTATTTTTTTATAATGAACAACACAATACTCTCTTTTGTTTCTACTTAACAGAACTTATGTAAAACTTGAATTATACTTTTTCTGTATGCCCAACTATATAAGCATATCAAATCTTTATTCACTAACTTTTCATACTTCTTAGACATTAAACTTAATCTTAAATAATATACCGGTTTGCGTTTTTTTTTCTGCAACAGGTTATGGGCCCAGGTTTCAATTAAAAAAAAAAAAATCTATTAAGACTTTAATTATTTTTTTTGTTTCTTAAAAAAAAAAAAACCTAAAGTGGTTAATTAAAATAGTCAGTCTATTTGTCGATTTTTAAGTATTAAATCAAATCGGTTTGTTAAATTTATTGGATTTTTTTGAGTAAAAGAAAGGCAAAGGATGAGTTCCTTATACCAGATTGGGAAGCTAAGCGGGGAAGCGGGTGCATGCGGATTTGTGGTCATTTGTTGATGGGTCAAATGTTCTACCTGAGAAACCAAAAGATGATCAACTTGTGACATGGAAGACTGGTGGTGGGAAGGCACTCGCAACAATCTTACTCAGCGTTAAGCCGTCTGAACTTATGCATGTAAAACACTGTAATAAGTCGAAGGAAGCTTGGGATAAGCTATGTGAAATCCATCAACCTAAAGGTCCAGCTCGTATGGTGAGTCTCTTTAAACAATTAATGCATGCCAAGATGACAGATGGTCAGTCCATGTCAGCTCATGTTAATGATTTTTATGAAGTAGTTGAAAAGTTGATTGAAATCCAAGTGCTTATACCAGATGATTTGCTCAGTATAATTCTGTTATGTAGTCTCCCTGATTCATATGAAAATTTCATAGTTGCTATCGAGAGCCGAGATAGCTTACCATCTTTAATTAACTTAAAAATTAAATTGCTGGAGGAAGAGCAGCGTCGCCATGACAAGGGGAATAATGGGGCAGAAGCTCACCAAGTTTTTACTGTTAAAGCAAACAATAAGTTTCATACCAACAGTGCAAACGGTAAAAAGAATAAGGGAAAATGTTACGCGTGCACTCATTTGCGTGCAGGTCATTTTGCTGTGCACTGTCGTCAAAAGAAAAATAATTCAACAAATTCAACAGCATCTTTTGGATTATTTTCTTCAAACTTTGACGATTGTAAAGTGCTAAAGCCTTACGAATGGTGTCTTGATAGTAAGGCCACTTCGCATATGTGTTGCAATAAAGAATATTTTAGCAGTTTAAATATGGACAGTAAAGAAACGGTGCAGCTGGCGAATGACAAAACAGTTTTATCTAGCGGGATAGGTACGGTTAAGCTTAAGTCATCAATTGGAAACGTCATCCTAATTAATGTGTTTTATGTACCTGAGCTTCGTGGGAATTTTGTCTCCGTTAGCAAAATTACTCAACATAAATGTTCAGTAGATTTTATTGAGAATAAAGCTATAGTCAAAAATGCATGCAATGAACCCGTATTGAAGGCCGATCGGAAAAATAATTTGTTTATTTTAGATCTGAAGCGAGAAGTTTTAAGTTATAGTTCATGTAGCGAGGTAGATAGTTTTTGCAAATGGCATCAACGTTTTGGTCACCTGAACAGTCAGAGTCTTGAGCAGCTGAAGAAAAATAATATGGTTGTAGGTTTGAATTTCAACTCAGTTATTTCAAAGGTGGATTGCTTAGTTTGTGCTAAAGGAAAAATAAATGTTAAACCGTTTCTTAAACAATCCTTACATCGAAGCAAGGAGTTGCTAGAGGTGGTGCATACGGACGTCTGCGGTCCGATGCGGGTATGACGTCAGCTGGGGGAGCAAAATATTTACTAACATTTATAGACGATAAATCTAGAAATATTTTTGTTTATTTTATAAAGAGCAAAGACGAGGTTTTCACTGTTTTTAAACAATTCAAAGCTATGGCAGAGCTACAGACATGATGCAAAATCAAATCACTTCGGAGCGATAACGGCACGGAATATTTGAACAGGTCATTTAATGAGTTCTTAAATCAATGCGGCATAAAGAGACAGCTCTCAGTGGAGTATACCCCTCAGCAGAATGGGGTGGCGGAAAGGGCCAACCGCACCTTGGTAGAAATGGCTAGGTGCATGCTGGTAGGTTCTGAGCTCTCCGAGTATTTGTGGGCAGAAGCCATAAATACGGCAGCTTATTTCAGAAATAGGTCTCCAACAAATATAGCTGGAACATTAACATCCCAAGAGCTTTGGTCAGGTCGTAAGCCTATAATTTCTCATATCAGACTTTTTGGATCTAAGGCAGTGGTATTAGAAAAGAAACCAGGTCGTTCAAAGTTTTCAGCTAAGGGAAAGGAGTATTATATGGTCGGCTACTCTGACGAATCGAAGGCTTATCGCTTGTTTGATCCCAGAACAAGAAAGGTCGAAAAAAGTAGGGATGTCATATTTTTTGAGGATTTTTATAAACATTCTGAAGATAAAGAAAACGATTTTCTAATAACTGAAGTTGAACATCAACCTCAATTAATGGCTCCACATCAACAGGCAAAAGAAGAAGAAGACGATTAGAAGAAGGAGAACGAGGTTCTTGAAGTAGAGTACGTTAGAGGACCAGGTCGTCCAAAAATATTACGTACAGGAAAACCTGGTCGGCCAGCTAAACATTTCAACCTTGTGGAAGCCGTGAATTCTGTAGAAGAAGTGAATGCTGTTGAAGTTCCATCTGTTCCAATGACAGTTGCAGAAGCAATGTTAAGTAGTGAGTCTACGAAATGGAAAAAAGCGATGGATCTTGAGATGGATGCACTTAAGAAGAATCATACCTGGGAGTTAGTTGATCGTCCGGAGAAGAGTCAGGTGATAGGCTGCAAATGGGTTTTTTCGTGAAGAGGAATGCAGATGGTTCAATCGATAGATTCAAATGCAGACTAGTGGCAAAAGGTTGTGCCCAAAAGTTTTTAGTGAACTATAACGAGACTTTTTCACCGGTTGCACGTTTTTCATTGATTCGTCTAATAATTGCAATAGCTGTTGAACGAGAGCTCCTGTTGGATCATTTAGACGTGACTTCGGCATATTTGAATGGCGATTTGGAAGACACTGTTTACATGTCACAACCTGAAGGATTCACTGATGACCGCCATCCAAATAAAGTATGTAAGCTACTCAAATCCTTGTATGGCCTTAAACAGGCAGGCCGAGAGTGGAATAAGAGGCTTCACAGTGTTTTGCATACTATAGGTTTTTCGAGATGCAATGGAGATAATTGTCTTTATGTAATGAATAAAGAAAAACAATTTAACATTATAGCTGTTTACGTAGACGATATCATGATCGCATGTTCTGATCAACAGTCTATGAATGAAATTAAAGGTAAAATAAGTGAGGAATTCCATTGTGTAGATAAAGGCCCCCTCACATATATTTTGGGTATTCAAGTAGAGCGCCAAGGACTACGAGGATCCATAAGTATACACCAAAAGCAGTATATAATGGATGTTATTAAACGTCAGCGAATGGAAACCTGCAAACCTCAGCTCACACCACTGGATCCAGGGATAAAGTTACAAAAGTGTTCAAACTCGGCATGCAAGAGAGAAGACCCCAGTTCTTATCAATCGCTTGTTGGGGCTCTTCTGCATTTGGCAGTTTGTACGCGTCCGGACATTGTGCACACAATAAGTAAACTCTCACAGTTTAATACTGATCCACATGCAGAGCATGCAGTTGCCCTTAAGCACCTACTACGCTACATTAGCACTACTTGTGATGCCAAACTTACCTACACACAAAAAATTGAAGATATAAAAGTCTATGTCGACGCAGATTGGGCGGGAAATATCGACGACAGAAAATCTTACACAGGATTTGTTTTTATACTCTCAGGTGCTGCGATTTCATGGGAGTCAAAAAAAAAACAAAATTCAGTTGCTCTAAGTAGTACAGAGGCTGAGTATATGGCTTTGTCTTACTGGCTTGAGAGAGGCAGTTTATCTTAGAAACTTATTAATTGAACTGGGTATCAAATTAAAAATAATCACGTTATTCTTTTTAATGACAATATACATAGGTGCCCAGCCACTTGCGAAGAATCCGGTGCATCACCCCCGAACAAAGCATATTGACATACGCTACCACTTTGTCAGAGAGCTACTTCAAGATGACATTATCAAGCTGAACTACCAATGCACGGGTGACATGATGGCCGATGTGTTGACTAAGAATCTGGCTAAGTAAAACATTTGAAATTTGTTAATTTAATGGGCTTAGTAAATTAAACTAATATTTTTAAATTAACTATAGTATTGCGTTGTGGGAGAGTGTTGGAATATTTATTTACTCTACTGTATTTTTATATAATGAACAACACAATACTCTCTTTTGTTTCTACTTAACAGAACTTATGTAAAACTTGAATTATACTTTTTCTGTATGCCCAACTATATAATCATATAAAATCTTTGTTCACTAACTTTTCATACTTCTGAGACATTAAACTTAATCTTAAATAATATACCGGTTTGCGTTTTTTTTCTGCAACAATGGCACACATAGATAATGTGAGTGAAATGTGGGGAGTATGAGAGGGTAAGTAAGTAACTTTCTTTGCATAGTTACTTACCCTCTCATACTCCCCACATTTCACTTACATTATCTATGTGTGCCATTGTTTTGTGTTGTTCATAGGAAAAGAATATGCAGTTTTTTATAATTTTTGTTTTGAGCTGAAATTTGTTAAGGTTTTTAATTAAAATTGTGACAACGCATTTTCTGCCTATGAAGTTTTGGCACATTCTCCTGTTTTGAAATCTTTGGGAATCCATTTTACAGTTTTGATTATTTTTACAAAACCTCTCACTGAATTTTTGAAATAAATCAAAAACAAAATTCAATATCAAAAATATTTCCATACTTCTTAAAAATTCGTCCGGAGGCCTTTAAGACTTTTTCGAAATATTCTTCTGTTTGATTGAGGTCATCATTGGTTCGAATCCAAACTCCGAATTAAGGTATAATTGCTCAAACTCAGAAATATCCGTTTTCAACATTATTATTATATTTAAGACAGAGATAGTAAATTTGGAAAATCTTCACGAGTTGGATTGAAAAACAAACTAAATCATGAATTTACATAGCCTCAAAAAGCCTTATATAAGTTTACTTTTAATTATAAAGGGTTGTTGGATTCTAAATAAACCATCAAAAACAGATCAACGAGTTCCTTGATTTATTTAATTTACTGACATCTAAACAATCAGGATTTCGTAAGAAAAATAGTTGTATAACGGCATTGTTAAGTGTTTCCGAAGATATAAGGAAAGCTATTGACGAGGATAATGTTACATTTTTAATACTTCTCGACTTTTCGAAAGCTTTTGACATGGTCAATCACGAAATACTTTGTGAAAAGCTTCTCAATTTGTTCAAATTTTCTACGCACGCGGTCAAACTCTTATTCTCGTATCTTACAAGTCGAATTCAAGCAGTAACACTTAACAACACGCTATCTGATTTTGTATCTGTCATTAGTGGCGTCCCACAAGGTTCAATTCTGGGACCTATGCTATTTTCAATATATGTCAATGAACTTCCTTCGATCTTAAATCATTGTTCAATACGCATGTATGCTGATGATACCCAATTCTACTTAAGCTGCCCATTGGGTCTTATTGAACACCATGTAGCCTGTATAAATGAAGACTTGTATACATTAGAACGCTGGTCACTTGAAAACGGTCTAATCCTGAACCCAAATAAATCAAAGTGTCTTGTGATTTCAAAAAGCAAAATTGATTTGTCTTACTTTCCCCCAATCTTGTTAAATGAATGTCCGATTTTCCGAACAATTACCTTGTTTTCTGATATACTTTTAACCCGTCAGCCTGAGGATCTGTACAGTAAAATAATCTGCCTTAATTCAAATAGATCCCTAGATCTTGGAATTCCGCGTTTTCGTTACCTGACATCCGAACGCCAATTTTTTGTGTACTCAGTAAGAATTTGGAATTCATTGTCAAGAGAGATAAGAAATATAAGCAACACGAAGCAATTAGGAAAAGAACTTAAACTATATTATTGTAATTCTTAGTTTATTTAGCACCAATCAATGTATAAAAAGAAAAATATGTAACACTTGAATTTCAATCAAACCTGTAGCATTTAACACATCGCTAGCTTCACTTTTTTATAAGATATTCTATCTTACAGTGTTAGCTTTTCATAGATAAATAAAAATACTAAAATACTAAAAATCCCTTAGAAAAAGTATAATTTGATTGCCAGCTGTATAACCTTGTTGATCAGTGTTATCATCATCCTCACATTAATTATCATAAGGTCATCATAGTAATTCTCATAAATATTAATTTTATGTAAAAACTACGTTCTAAAAATTATTGGTAGAGTTTCATGCGGACTTCAAAGACAAATCAAGTGTCAATCATACGGTTTCCTTGTTGGGGTCGTAAGAACAAGAACATGAATTGCAGGGTTCTTTGAGTGAATTTAAAGCTAAGAACTTCACTTTAATATAATACACTTTGACCCTCGCGTGGAAAACATTGAAAGATCAATATAAAAATAAAAAGATTATGGTAAGCAAACAAATCCAGACTGACAAATTATTATAAAATCAGTTTGGTGAGCAAAATTCGATAGGTTTTGGAATATTAATGAATTTCCTCAATCTTCTATGCTTATTTCAATTGATCAATTGTGTGATCATTTATATAGCTGCACGAATTTTGGCAATCCATTAACCCCCTGATGAGGATAATTTTTAATCGCGTTATCTTCCACATAATTCCGTTCTGAAACTTCAAAGTAAATCTACCAAATTGCTTATTGTATTGAACGTATCAAGTAGTTCCTGCAATGGCAAAACCTTAACGACCTTTTACATACCGCTTCTATTTTTGAAAATGATATCAGCTTCCTTTTATTTAACTGTTTGCACAGTTTCAACGCATTCTTTTCCTAAATGTATAGAATATCTGCGATTTAAAACGTTTGCAGGAGTGAGTACTCTATTCTTTCCTGTCATTGGCGCTGCTTAGCTTTATATTGTAACTGTAGGTCACACGAAAGGCAATGCGAGAAATTAATTTAAATTATTATTAGTATGTATTATACTTACAACCAATTGCCATGCAGTCATAACCATTGTAATACTGTTCTGCAGAAGCTCGTTCAATTACCTCACCCAGGTAAGGACGTCGCACGTTATTGGGCAGGCGATTACCTGGTGTACATCGACATTGGTAACCACCGCGTCTGAAACCCCAACCATGCAAAGGTTCACATTCCGTTGTTGCTTTCTTACAACGGGCTGTGTCAGCAAAGTGATTTGGTTTGTCATTCCCACCTCCTTTCGGACACTGATTAATATCAATTCTTTCGAAGTCCATTTCCAGAACGGCAATTGCGGTGTATCTTCGCACAAAGAAAATGTTGAAGTTATAAAATATAAACAAATTAGGAAATAAATTTATAAACTCACTTTGGATACTCGATATGTCGGAACTGCGTGTGTCGAGGGTAAATATCTGCAATGGGAACGACTGCTGATACAAGCCATTTATTCGAACGCCCACAATCGAAGTAGGGCCGTGTCCATTTCACAGGACCAGGAGTCTCATCGGCTGCAGGTGGTCCGTGAAACGTATAGGTTTCGTTTGTATTGTTGGCATAGCGAATCTGCACTTTGTACGTCGTCTTAGTGTCGTGTCTCTTGTCAACATCATCGGGTAACCACGTCTTATACCATTCGTTTATTTTGTATAACTCAGAAGTATAATCCTTGGAAATGGCATCTTTTGGAGATGCTCCCAGATCACGAACGTCAAAAGTGTTCATTGTTGAAATTTTTTGTAGGTGAATCGGGTCATTAAAATCATCCAAACGAAATGCACGCGGGGCAAATCGAGGAAAAGTCTTATTGAAAAACCCACGATATGAAGATGTATATGAGCTGTTCTCTGAAAAGTATATTGCTGAAGCGTTGATAAACGGATTGGCAGAAACATCGGCTACCGTCGACAGAAAATAGTACATCATCCCTGGGTCATAAGTGTCATTTATTGCAGGCCTTATAAATCGACTTTGGAGGATGTAACTCCAAAAAAAACTTCGACTCATGGCCATATTGTGTAAATGCAGCATAGCAGTACGATTGGGAAAAATAGGATTAACATTTATATCCTTAATATCTGGATGATGCGAAACAGTGTCTTCAGGGAGATACATATCACTTACATGCTGAATGGCACAATTTTCGGCCGAAACTTTGTCAAACTTAATTTTGATTTCATCGAAAGCATCTCTGGACTGCCATTCATATTGAGCAAACACACCCTCAATTAACAACAAAAGAAAAACAGTGTAGCTAATAGTGGAATGCATAGTTGTATGTTCTAAATCAAAAATGATACATTTATGGAACAAAATTAATATTAAACCTTTTAAGCAAAACAATATTTAAAAAAACACTGGAGTATTTAATATAATCTGTATTATAGTTAATTAAACAAGAACAAAAATGAATCAAATTAAAATTCGACTACGCCCAGTAGCAATGACACTCTATATCAAAGACACTCTATTTCAAGACCGGAATCATATCAGTCATCCTGGTTTACCAACAAGTTGAAATGTCGATTTACACGCACACATCTATAGCTAATATCAATAATGCACACTCGTTTACAACTAATATCACAATTCCAAGAATTTATAATACCTTCATGAGAGTGTTCAAAAAGTATGAAAATGAGAACAACGAGTGCTTACATTACCTTATATGAACAGGTGTATTAAATCTGATTCAGAACGTGGGAATTATAAAATAAATCGGAAGGGTTAAAATTTTCTTTTTCAATTAGTGTGATATTTTTACATTATATTACTATAGGTTTTCTATCTAAACTTAAAAAAATCGCATTTGCTATGATGGGTAGATAGCTTTTTTTTCTTTTAAATGTTAACGTAATGTGAACTGTAGTTAAAAGTAAAGAGGAAGAAAATGTTTAGAAAGTATAACTTAAAAAGAGGTAGCTGCATGAAAGTTTAATGTATGACTGGGTATTACTATTACTTTAATATCGAGCTTTAAATTTATTTAAATAACGTATAATAAATTCCATATCCAACCCAATTAAGTTGGAAGTTATTTCAATCAGTCCGATTTGTCGGATTGAAAATCAGGACATTTCTCGAAGTTTCAAGGTTCCTAGAATCTAAATCAAAGATTTTATGAGAGATTTATATGCAAATCTGGTAAATAAAAACATAAAGACAAAACACTAATAAAAGTTGGCAAACATTGATTATCGACTCGTATATCTTGGCAAAAAATAGAATTAGAATTAAATCCAACAGCCAATTTTTTCATACAAGTTTCATAAGTTAAAATATACTACACAAATTGGTAAAAAGGCATATTCGATTCACTCATGGATAAATGAAGGTATTGACTTCAAAATGACTTTATTCTATGCTAAATTTTGTAGTTAACGTAAAAGAATGGTAGACGAAAAATAAATGCTGTAGTTTTTTAACACAAGAAATAAAAAAAATGCTACTAAAAATAGTAAAAATTAGTTTCCGACTAAAAATACAGAAACAGAAATAGATATTGAAATCAAACTAATTTTATCATTTGCAAAATATTGTTAGTGACAAAAAACTCATAAGACTCAATAAATATGAGAACAGAGAAAGATATTGACACCTTTTTCCGTCTAACACAAATTATTGTTATTAATACAATGTCAGTTCAATAAGTACCTGAAACACTACTGTGATAATTTTTGTTTGTTCCGTAAATTAATAAGTCTTTTTTATGTTAAATTATTTTAGTGTTAATTTATTTAGTTTTGTTTCCATTTATCTATTAAAAATTATTAAAATCTATTAAAAAAGTAAAATTATTAAAAATTATTAACTTCCAAACTATGTAAATTCAACAAATTCAAAAATTCAATAAACCCCTGAAGAAGTCGTGGATAGCGACGAAACGTTGGGAAAAGATGAAATAAACTTGTTTTATTTGCATTCAAAAACAAATTGACCAAAAAAGCCTGCTTAAACTAATAAAAAACGTCCTATTTTGTTAAAGTTAAAATCGATAGACTGGTATGGATGGGAAGTTATTAGTGTCGGTAGCACCCAGCATTTTTTTGGATTGTGTAATTTTTATACAATTGCTTTTGGCAGAAATTTTTATAAAACTTCCTTTAAACGAAATGCCTTATTCTCTTGCCAAATCTTAAACGTTTAAATTGTGTTTTTTTTAAATTCTCCAATCTAAAATCATAAATATTCACCAACACTCTGCAACATTTAAATCCTTCAAATCATTTACATTTAAAACATGAAAAAAAGAACAAAATGCCAGAATTAAAACTTAATGGAAAATTTAATTGATGTGAAAAAAAATATTTGTGAAGCGACATACATTAAATACTCTTTGTAAGTTGGAAAGCAAGTATCTTACAATTATTAAAAACAGCTCTGCACCTATTCAAAATACTTTTTATTTTAAGAATGTTGCAACTGATCAAATCAGAGTAGAAGTGAAATTAATTTTTTTCATTTATAAAGTGTGTCTACACTACAAAAATCGAAAATCTAAGAAGACATCCTACTTGCATTTTTCTAATGTCAACTCTGAAAAATTAAGAAATTAATGTTCATTATTCTTTACTAATAAATTACTCGCCATATATAAATTGTTCATGAAGTGGTTTAATCTTAAAGTGATAGAAGCAAAACCAAAGCTCAAGTTGTTAGACTGAAGCGAAACTTTCAATTGAAAACACATTGAAAGCGAATATCACTTCTTCGCGAATTTGTCAGAATTTCATGATAGTGTTCAAAAAGTATGAAAATGAAAACAACGACATTTAAAGTGCTTATCTGACCTTTGGTTAGGTAAGGTTAGGTTAATGTGGCTGCGGATACAAAAACCACACACTTAGTCTAGAAGAAAAGGCCCATTGTGATACCACATGAATCTAGAGAATTACTTCCCACTAGTCGAATTATTTTGAGCTTTTTATAAAGCGAAGAAGATATCTGATATCCTTTTTAGCTAGTTCACTGGGATCATCAAAAGAGTATTCTCCCAGATGAAGTTTGCGTCTTCGTGAAAGAGCAGGGCAGGTGCAGAGGAGGTGAGATATTGTTTCTTCTTCTTCCTCGTCCATACAGCTCCTGCAGAAGTTTTTTGAGGCTACACCAAGTCGTATTGCGTGTCTGCCTATAAGACAGTGTCCCGTAAGGACACCTATTAGGGAGCTAATATGAAGTCTGCAAATCTTTAGAGCGCTTTAGGTCCAATGAAGGCCATATTAGTTTTGTGGCTGCGCATGTTGGTAAATTGTACCACCTAGAGTTTGCTATCTCGAAAGCTTTTTCTTTTAGCAGAAGTTTGCAAGTAGCTATTGGTATACCTATCTTCTCCCTTTCAGGTGAAATAGGTATGCCAGTTCCATTTTTAGCGAGTTCATCGGCTCTTCAATTTCCTGCGATGTCTCTGTGGCCCGGCACCCAGCATAGGTGAATGTTAAATTGCTGCGCTATCTCCATAAGAGTCGATCGACAATCTAGGGCCGTTAGAGATTTGGTTGAGACGCCGTCAAGAGACTCGATAGCAGCCTGACTGTCAGAGAAGATGCGTATATCAGAAGTTGATATCACGTTTTCTCTTAGCCAGGAGAGAACCTCTTTGATCGCTAAAATTTCCGCTTGGAAGACGCTACAATGATTAGGGAGGCGGAATGAGATGCTTAGATTAAGCTTTTCTGAGTACACACCACTTCCAACTCCCTCATTTGTCTTGGATCCATCTGTGTGAAAATGGATGCTTTTGTCATCTAGGAGTTTTTTGTCTTCCCATTCATCCCTGGATGGAATGGATACCTGGAAGTTTTTACCAAATTGGGGTTTTGGGATAGTGTAGTCTATGTGCTTTGGTATAGAACCAAAGAGGTTCAGAATGATGGAGTGCCCAACATTGTTGTTGGTCCATTGAGATGAGGCGTTGAGTCTTATGGCTGTACTCGCTGCCACTTGTTTGCTGAAGATGTCGAGGGGTGTCAGATGGAGGAGAGTGTCCAACGCTGCTGAGGTTGTGGTTCTCAAAGCCCCGCTAATGCAGAGACATGCAGTGCGTTGGACTCTGCTGAGTTTGTCGTAGTATGTGACTTTCTCCAGTGCAGTCCACCACACTGCAAACCCGTACATAAGTATTGGTCGGATGACCGATGTGTATAGCCAATAAGTTATGCGAGGTCGAAAAAACCCCATTTGTTTCCAATGGCTTTCTTGCAAAGGAAAAGAGCTGCTGTAGCTTTTTTAACTCTTTCCTGAATATTAGCCTTCCAACTTAATTTTTTGTCCAATATCAGACCAAGATATTTGGCCTCATTGGTGAAAATTAGTGGTACACCTTTTATTGAGGGAGGTACAATTTCTGGGATCTTGTATTTCCGCGTAAAAAGGACGAGGTCTGTTTTTTGAGGATTAATACTAAGTCCGCAGTGATCTGCCCATCTAGTGAGCATATTAAGTGCGTTTTGGAGGAGGTCTCTCAGTGTATTAGGATGTTCTCCTATGACGGCGATAGCAACATCATCGGCATACGTAGCCTTCTCTCTCAAGGGATATTAGTAGCTCGTTAACCACTATGCTCCACAGGAGAGGGGACAGAACACCACCTTGCGGAGTGCCTCTACTGACAGACCTTTTCATACAAAAATCTCCCATCTTAGAGTTGATGATCCTGCTTTTTAGCATTAGATTTATCAATTCACAGAGTGAGTATTCGACGTTTAGGGCCGTCATAGCAGAAGTGATAGCAGATGTGTCAACGTTGTTGAAAGCGCCTTCAATATCCAGGAAGGCCACCATAGTATATTGTTTTTGTTCTAGGGAGTATTCGATAGTTCTTACCAAGGTGTGCAAGGCTGTTTCTACCGATTTCCCTTTGCAGTAAGCATACTGAGACATCGATAGTCTCTTATCAATGCTGTTACGTACATGGATATCAATCAACCGTTCCAGAGTTTTGAGAATGAATGATGATAGGCTAATAGGTCTTAGATCTTTAGGGTTGACATGCGAACATTTGCCCGCCTTGGGAATGAATACTACCTTTACTTCTCTCCATCGCTGAGGTATATGGACCATATCTAGACAACTTTTAAATATCATCTCAATGATGGGCAAAGTTATGTCAGTCGTAAATTGCAGCTCAGCTGGTATGATGTGATCTGGCCCTGGAGATTTGTAAGGTTTGAAACTATTCAGAGCCCAAGTCAACTTCTCTTTTGTAACAAGACCTTGAGGAAAAGTTAAGTTAATACCCGACCCAGGATGGTTTGTTGTATTAACGTATTTGGAGCTATCAGGGAAGTGGGTGTCCAGTAGCAGGTTTAGCGTTTCTTCGCAAGAGTTAGTCCAAGTACCATCCAAGTTTTTAAGACAACTTGGCACGGTTGGATTTGTCGAGAGAATCTTCCTTATCCTTGATGCCTCCGAGGATTCTTCTATTAAGCTACAGAAGGATCTCCAAGAGGATCTTTTGGCTATTCTCAATTCCTGTTTATACTTTTTGAGGGATTCCTTATAGGAGTCCCAGTCTTGTGTGTCCTGCCTCTTGTTAAGGATGGGATTACTTCCATCCCCCAGTGTTGAACCAGAGCATTTTAGAATCCTCATCGTATACCGCCGTTGTTTGTATGAGCTCCTAGGAGCATTTTGGAGAGGTTTACTCTCTTTAGTAGTGGAAAGATCATTATTCACGAACTTTCCACTACCGACCTAAGGAAGCGTTTTCGCCAATTGTACATCCTGCACCGCACTAGAAGATTGGCAGTGACTTGGCACAGGCTCTTTTCCGGTGTTTGGCACAGGAGTAACGACAGCCGCCGTTGCCGCCGAACTGCCGCCCGGTGTACCGGTTTGACGTTTTTGCTTCCAGTACTGTTTTTGTTTTTGGTTTTGTTTTTGTTTAAAATTTTCCATCTGATTCCCACGAGTAGCGAAGTAAAGGGGGGGTGCATCTGTGCAGAGATTCGCTTACACAGATAAGGCTAGCTAATCCGGAGGTCGCCTGGTATCCGGATACTCCGTTAACGACTGAGCTATTTTTAGAAAATTGGGCCCTCAGCCTGGCTGATCATCGGCACGGGTCGTATAAAACCTTAGATCCAGCCCAATTGGAAAGTTGAAGGGAAGGATAAGTTTTGGAATAGGAGAGACGAACAGCAATTAAGCCTTAAACGTCCCAGAAGGAAGCTAGGTGTTGACAGATAGTGATACACTATACAGTCAGGGGATAAGGAGACATCAGCCAGCATAATAGCACAAGGCCGACGGAGGAGGGGGTAGGGATAGGGAAGGGTAGAGGCGAGCGACCTTTGGTTTCAGGACTCTTCTGGAGAAATAATTCCCGAGAATCATTGACCTTACTCAGCTTTTACAACTCGACAAGTTCGACGCTCAGGTAGAAGTTATCTGACCTTAAATGGTCACATTTTTGTACAACAATTGGTAAACAAAGGAAAATATATTAAATCAGGGGGTATATACACAGCTCAAGCTAAGACTTAGTTAATTTTTTTTCTCTAAACTTCAGCTAAAACCTAAAACCGACGAGCTATACAGTCAGTACAGCTCGTCGTTCCATTTTCTCCTCAACTAACCTTCTATGAATACGGGACCGTTGATAAACTGAAGAACTTTTCTCTCGAAACGACGCAAGGTGCTTTCATTCGCTTTTGTCATAGTCCATGCTTCTGCACCGTATAGGAGGACGGGGATGATGAGGGTCTTATATAGCGACACTTTGGTCACTCGAGAGAGGGCTTTGCTACTCAATTGCTTTCTTAGCCCAAAGAAACAGCGGTTAGCAAGAGTAATCCTTCGTTTGATCTCAGCGCTGGTGTTGTTTTCTGCTTTCATAGCGGAGCCTAGGTAGACGAATTCTTTAACTACCTAAAAGGTACGTCTGTCGATAGTCACTTTTTGACTAAGTAGTCAAAAGTGTTGTTTGTCCTTTTTTTATAACATCATGTACTTGAGTTTTTCAAATTATGTTAATGCCATCATCATCACAAGCATTTGCTAGTAATTGGATAGACTTTTAAAAGAAAGTGCCTCTGGTGTTGACGTGGGAGCTCTGCACTATTCTTTTAAGAACGTTGTTAAAGAAATCGCATGGCCACGCATCACCTTGTTTAAGATATTTTTTGACATTGAAAGGTTCTATTAAGTTGTTTCCAACCTTTACGAAGCAACGCGAATTCTCTATGGTCATCTAGCACAAAGGGATGAGTTCGGCAGGGATGCCAGAACTAGACATGGCTTTAAACAGCTCGTCTTTGTAGATGCTTTCAGATGTGGCCTTGAAATCGATGAAGAGATGGTGAGTGTCGATTTTATGTGCTTGGGTTTTTTCGAGGATCTGCCGCAATGTGAATATTTGGTCGACTGTGGACTTTGCTGGTCTAGAACCACACTGATAGGGAATTACCACATTGTTCACGATGGGCTTTACATGTTCACATATTAAGGCGGAGAATATTATGTGAGCATTGTCAGTTAACACATTCGAATCTGAGATGCATCAGAAGACATGACTGTTTCGTCAAAGTAGAAGCAAGTACAATTCTACGATTTGAAATATAAGAAAAAAAATAGAAACGAAGATATAATATCGGATAAATATTCATGACCAGAGAGCAATGTAATACTGTCAAACTAAATCAAAACCGATTAAATAATCAAATATTTCAAAAAATATATAAACAATGGAGAGTGAGATTTTCTTGAGCTATAAGTGCATCAACCAGCGACTCATGACCATCCGCATCAAGGCTTAATTTGGCAACATTAGCTTTATATGCGCACACCCCCCACAGAAGAGAAGGAGACAACACCAAGGATATGTTCTTAGAGCTCTTAGACAAAGCATATTAGCAATGTAATAGCTACGGTATTAATATAGTCTTGGGCGATTTTAATGCTAAGCTAAGGAGGGAAGACATCCTTGGTGGAATAATGGGGAAAACAGCCTGTACGATAACACTTCTGATAACGGATTCAGGCTCATCGATTTTGTTCCGGGGCGAAACGTCATGGTAACCAGTACGCGTTTTCCACACCTCAACATCCACAAAGGAACTTGGAGTTCTCCAGATAAATCTACCGTGAATCAGATTGACCATATTGCGATCGACGCTAGACACGCTTCTAGCATCATGTATGTCTGAACTTTCCGAGGAGTTAACATCGACTTGGACCACTACCTCGTTGTAGCCCTCGCATGAGAAGCGTGGGGTCAAAGATGTTGAGAGGTTCAAAAGCAGGAATGAAGTTCGAAAGAATTATGAGCAGATGAAAAGAGATTCACAAGTACATAAACCTCGAACCTAAGACTGCAAAGACGAAAGTGGACACATCACAGTGCAACCGCAGTCAATGCTGAGGATATTGATGGACCACGTCGCAATGGCGACGACGAACCTGATTCCGCTGTCAGGCAGGATGATCCATTTAACATAGACGACGAAAGCCAACAAACCCGTCTTCCCGTTTTAGACAAAGTAGAGATTGCCATATCTAAGCTGAATCAGAAGACTTAAATGCCGAACTCTTTAAAGCCGCTTTAGCTATTTATTTAGTAGTATGCACCAACGTATCTGTAAGGTATGGCCGGAAAAAAGCATGCCCAGAGGAATGGAACCTTAGTATTGTTTGCCCGATTCTGAAAAAAGGAGACCCTCTAAACTGCACCAAATATCGCTTACAAAATTTTTTCCGCCGCAATATTTGAAACTTCTAAAGCCCATCGTCAACAACCTGATAGGTCCTTATCAGTGTGGTTTTAGACTAGGAAAGTCCACAATCGATCAAATATTCACATTACATTTCAGATCCAGGGAAAAACGACACCCACCATCTTTTCATCGATTTGAAGGCCGTATATGGCTGTATATAGCCATGTCTAGTTTTGGCATCCCTGCCAAACCCGTCCGTTTGTGCAGGATGACCGGGGGCAATTCACGCTGAAACGACTTAGCCAGAAGGGTAAAAGCCCAACGACTGAGATTGCTGGGTCACGTAGAGCGCATGGAAACCAATGCTCCGACCCGAAAAGTCTTCGAATCCAGACCAACGATACAGCGTATTAGAGGAAGACCGCGGATCAGGTGGCACGCACAAGTGGAAATTGACCTCACTCAACTTGGAGCGAGAAACTGGAGGCATCTAGGGAGGGACAGAGATAGATGGAGAAGTTTGCAGGGTGAGGCCTTAATTAACACACGATTGTAGCGCCACCTTATGTAAGTAAACAGGTATCCAGCGAAAACAAGTAGGTAGGTATTTCTATTCAGAAGGAACACGAATGTCAAATACAAAAGGGTTTTTTTGCTTATTCTAGCACCGACAGCAAAAACAGTGCTGTCACCCAGTAGCTCAGTTAGATTAACAAAAAATTAATTATTAAAATATAAAATAATAAAGCTAGTTCAGGGGTGTGACAAAAAAAAGTAGTCAAAGTGCGCACCAAAAAGTAACCTGGTACTCACATCACCAATAAAAGAAACACTACGAATAAGAAAGAAACTTCCTTTCCAAGTAGAAATAACAGAAATATTTTAACCTGAATAGGTTAAAGTATTTTATTGAAATTAGGATCAGGGTTTTCTACTCATATTTGTATATGGGTAGAAAACCCAGATTTTTTTTCAAAAACAAGTATAGATTTTTTTTTAGCGGGTAGATATTGGCGACCTGTTGCGGCCATTTTGTCATGGCAAGTTACACGATTGAACAGCACGTTCAAATAATAAAACCTTATAATCAAAATGAGTGTTCGTTAACGCAAACGTTGCGCACATTGCGCTCATTTTACGGGAGACGTGGTGGCCCTTCACGGTGGCCCTTCACGTGGTGACTCTTCAACGTTTGGTAGCTAAATTTGAGACGGTCGGTTTAGTAAACAATCTTCCAACACCCGAACGTTCAAGGAACGCAAGATCGGTCGAGAACATCACCGCGGTCCGTGAAAGGGTACAGCAGAACCCGAGGCGGTCTATTCCTCGCCGCGCACAAGAACTCGGCCTTTCGCAGACTTCAACTTGGCAAATTTTGCGTCGGGACTTGGGCCTACACTCGTACAAGATCCAACTGACCCAGGAGCTCAAAGTTCATGACCATAAACAACGACGTTTTTTCGATGACTGGGCTTGGGCAAAATATCATCTCTAACGGCGAAGCGCATTTTTGGATGAATGGTTGTGCTAACAAGCGAAATTGCCGTATATGGGACACCGGCGACACCAACTCACGTAAGAATCACCAGGTGATAATGCCTCCTCAAAAAGTTGCCGTTTGGTGTGGATTTTGGGCCGTGTGAAGAAGTGATAACTCATTTCTTATGGTCCAACTTGAACCATATGGACCTAGACGACATGTGGTTCCAGCAGGACGGCGCTTCGTGCCACACAGCAAACGCCAAGGCATCTACCCGCCTATACAATTCTGTTATTGGATAATTAGCAGAGGGACAATTATTCAAAGTATGAATTTTTGAAATAATGCAAAGGAAAAAACAATTGGGTGTGTAACAAAGGACAGAAATAAAGGTCACCTTGAAAAAGTACCCGAACAACAATCAAAATGGAATACTATCGCGGGTCCCACAATCTCAGGAGACAAAGAAAACGAACGAAAGCCTAAACGGGTTAAATTGTTGGGTTTTTATGTGATGTCGTGTAGGCTATGTCTTTCGATTGACCTACCAAAGATGCTTTTTATACCAATTTTGGAGTTAAAATCTCCCAGGAGAATTTTAACGTCGTTTTTGGGACATTGCTCATATGTTTTGGCGAGGAGCTCGTAAAATTCTTCTTTGGTTTTGTCATCCTTCTCTTCCGTCGGGGCATGCGCGCTGATAAGGCTCAGGTGGTGGAATTTGGCCTTAATGCGGATTGTCGTCTTCTTTCGCTTACTTCAATAAAGCTCAAAACTCTTTCCCTTAGTTTCCATCTAACAGCAAAACCACATCCAAATAAGCGCTTCCTATCATCGAGTAGACACTTCCCATAGTAGAAATCACAGCCTTCAATCTCCCTACTGCCTTTGTATATATATTTTAATAGTACTATCATGAAACACAAAATTTTGTTACGGAAGGCGGACCATGGGGGCGCTGCCTGTACGAAAATTAAGTGTGGAATCTAACAGCGACTGGAAGTATAAAAATATTGAAATAAATAAATAAAATAAATTACTCAAATGTAAACAAAAATCAGTCGTTGCCAACGTTACCTGAAATTTTTTTATCCATACCTATCAATGTATAGAAGGTATGCATATACAATACATTTAATTGTATGTGTTTTAGATTTGTTAGCAGAAAATTGTATTCATTTGATTTTAGATTTTCTATTTTTGTGAAATCTGAAAATTTAAAAGCAACGTTTTCCAATTTAAGTTTTGATACAATGCTTCGTTGCCATATTTTGAATTTTTCCATAGCAAATACATTCGATGTAGGTATTTTTTTAAATTTGTATATTTTATTGTAATGTGGGTAGTGGATGGGTAGTATGTAGAAAAGTAAGTATTAAGGATGGTAGGTTGGTGTGTATTAAGCAGAATTGTAAGGACTTAAATCGTTTCGTGATTAGAATTAAGCCATGAAAATTATCTTTGTCAACGCACCGTCAACGTTCACAGCGTCAATGCTTAAGACGTTGACTATCACACGATTAGACAAAATAATATTTGTTTAAGGCAACGTTATTTTTATTTTTTTATTTTAGGGTGTGAAAGAATGTTAAAATTGGTACAATGTAAGCATATAATATAATTATTTTGTAGTTTTTAATTGGAGGTGTATAAATGACGTCATTTTTACGTCAAAGAGTCAACGCGTTGACCGTTTACGTTAACCTTCTACTAGTAGCTTCAGACTTTTTTCTTTAATATTTTGCAGTGCGAAACAACTGTTAAAATTGAAAATATTGAGAATTTATGCATGTGTATCTATTTGCAAACATATTTTCTTATATTTATTCTTTTGGAAGCAGATAGGTCCAGTGTTTAAATAGGTAAATGAATAAGTACGATAATATCTGTTTAGGTTGGCAGGTTGTTGCGTAGATAAAAATGTAAGGCAGCTTCTAGGGAATAATTTTGTGAAATTAATGTATTGAACCAAAAAAGTAACAAAATTAATTTAAGAACCTACAATCCTTCTCACCCTCATTTTTTTTTTTTTTTTTCAAAAAACGGACAAATGGCTAAAGATAGCGTAATAGCTTTTTGCATGCTTAGGAGGGCATTATACAAAAAATGTTTAAAATTATTGCCTCCTTCTAGACTTAACTTGATTTAATGGAAAAAATGGTAGTTAAATTCAAAATTAAGATTTTCTCCAAAATTGAAATAAAATTTTCATTTATTTCAATTTTTTCATTATTTTAAACTATTGATTTTCACGTGCATTACAATGTTCACTTGAAATAAAATGACACTTTTATGTATCAATTTGTGAATTGAAATGAAATATTATCGTTTACACGGCTTTTTTAAAATGCGTTTGTATATGTTTGTCAGGTGTTATTAATTAATTAAGAAATCACGTTATAAAACATTCCATTCTAATTTTAGGGAATTTAATTTAGGAATTAAGATCAACAAACCTTAACATTGATGGAATGCACTTCAAATTTCAAATTAAATTTAACTTTTTTTTATATCTAATTAAATCTTTGTCAATTTTAATTTTCACCTCAATTATTATTATTGAAAGTAAATTTTTACCAAGTTTTAGTATAGGTTTTTTAGGGTTTTTTATTTTATGCACAAAAACTGTCAATTCGATTTTTCTCATAATTTTACCAGATGTTAAAAACGTTATTTTTCGTTGCATACAATTATTCTGGAGATAAAATCATTTTTTGTTCGTAAAATATTCGAGGGGACACATATTTTTTTTCAGTTTTTTTTATTTACAAAGAACGGGTTTTTTCCCAAAAATATACTATTTTGATATCAGGTTACAATATATAATATAAAATTTAACTCAAGTCGCTAGCGTCATTGGTTCACCTTTTTTTTTGTTTTAGTTGATATGGTAAAAAAAACCACAAACTCAATTTGTTTGAGAGTCCTTTCTGCATGATTCTGCATTATTATCTGTATAACAAAATTTATTTGAAGTCAATATCTCCATTGGTTCTTGAGCTATGGGCGACGAAAAAAAGTTCCAGAACTTAAGGAAGTACGGACGCACGGACGTACATACGTACACACACACGCACAGACATCTCTCTAAAAATCTTTTATTTCGACTCTAGGGACCTTGAAATGTCAGCATTTTCAATTCGACAAATCGGACCAATTACAATAACTTCCTCTGGGAAGTTAATAACATTTGAATTGTCTCAAAAAATTTCTGAAGTTAATGTACCTTGTATTTGTATGTCATTTTTTTATATTATTTATCCCTAAAAGAACTAAACAAAAAATGTTCGACGCCTTTCGGACTCAGTCCATCATCGGGCGCAAACTTGTGTTGTTTTAGAGAGATGTCTGTGCGTGTGTGTGTACGTATGTACGTCCGTGCGTCCGTACTTCCTTAAGTTCTGGAACTTTTTTTCGTCGCCCATAGCTGAAGAACCAATGGAGATATTCAGCCCTATTGTGAGTTTCACGTGAACAAGATTCCACCCGAAAAAAATCCCTTTTTTCAATTCGCCTATTGTGAGTTTCGGGCGAAAAAAAATTCATGTTCCAAAGATTTCCCTTATTGTGAGCACTCAATTCGGGCGGAATGAAATGTCATTTGGCGCTAAAATTTCCTCTTATTTTTTAGAGGCAAATAGGAAAACAACAAATAATGATGTAAGTTATTAAATTCAATTAGTGTTAAAAAAAAAGAAAATAATGCAATAACTTTTATATTTATGTTAAGAGCAAATCAATCAATTCAAAACAAAGTGATATGCTGCTCCATAAAATGCAGGGAAACCCAGAAATAGCACGCGGCTTTGTAAAAGAAAGCAAGGACAAAATCAATGCATTTTGGAAGCGGATCACTTTGGAACTTAACAGCGCAGGGCCTCCAATCAAAACTGAGAAAATTCTCTCCTGGCGAAGAGGCTATTTTCCAACTCGTTGGAATGAAGGAAGCATGTTGAGGGTGTTGGAACTTTGCAATCTTTTGGATTGAACCTACCCCAAAAAAGAAAACAAGCCGATGAAGAAAATTAAAGTCCAACTCAAGATTTGTTTGACGCAATTGTTGTTTATGAAGATCAAAACCAACAAGGCGCTGAAGCTCCACCGTTACCGCTTTCGGATACTCAGGTTGCACCTGAAAATAGCAGCGACAAAGCAACCACTACTGCTTCGACCAGCTGGAATGCCAGGAAACAAAAGATTGGGAAAATGAGTACCCTAGAAGTAGTCATGGAGGAGTTTCAAACTCAAAAATACCTTTGTGGGATATTAGGTGAAGCCATATCTATTATGAAAGATCATAACAAGAACATGGAAAGAATGTAAAAAAGCTATACAGATCATTGGATAGCTTAAACGACAAAAAAAAAGATCAATTAAAAGAGGAGATGCGACACCATCACGAAATGGAAAATTTCAGAAAGATGGAAATTGAAGAATTGATAAACAAAAATCGTAAGATGATTGAGTTGGAGCTGGTTGAAAGTTGATATCTTGCGAGAAGATACAAAAAAGTGAATTGCTTTATGTTCTTAAGAATTACTTGTTTTTTTTTATTTTATTTATTTATTTTTGTATTTATTTTATTAAAATAATTACTTAATCTGTGAATAAGATCAAAAAGTCTGTTAATTTTAAGTTCAACATAAGACTGTGAAATACAAATGAGACTAAATATAATTTTCTAAAAAATACATATATATTTTATTGTTGCTGTACTTTCAATTTCGTAGACGTTATTTACTTCGTTAAAAGGCAAAGTTAATTCACTTTTGAAATTTTACGAGGAGTGCAACCTAGAAAATAATCAACAAAATTTTGTGTTTTTTTGTTTAATGAATTATTTGTTTTAACTCTTTTTTTATTGAAGTTGTTTTTGTTTATTTTTTTTATTATTTAACTGTTGTTTTAAACAAACCTTTTCGCTTTATTTTAAATAAATGCTTCAGTATTAAAAGAAGAAAAGTATTTACGTTTAAACCTCTTTTATTTATTTTGTCTCTATTGTCATGTAAATTATAAAGAATTTGCAATTTCATTGCGAATACGCTATTATACTTGGCATGTTGAATTTCATGAAGAAATCTTGGCTGATTCTTCTACACTCGTTTTGTGTTGGCCACTTTATCCATTCTGGACAAAGCCTCTCTTCCAACACGTTCAACACTTCAGCCATTATAAGGCTTACAGATGGTTGTGCCAACCCAACTTCATGGTCCTTCCCAACTCCCTTTTGGTACCCGCCCTCTGCAAGGAAACGTACGGTGGCTGCAAGTTTAATAATTGGGGGCACACCAAATTTTTGTTTTACAGGGGGCAAGGAACTGGAAAGAACATCTAACAAATACTTAAAGGCGTCTTTATTAATTCGAAAGTGTTGATGAAATCTGAAAAAAGTTTGATTGGTAATCTATATTTATATTCACAAATTATTTACATGAAACTTATTACTTACAATGGCTCACGCAAAGGGTTGGAGCAATCTCTGAGTTGTCTTCTGATACATCTTTGTTTTTGTTTTTCTTCCTCATCAATTATCATTTCCCTCAGGGCTATGCTATACATGTTCCTAAAGTAAAATATAAAAACAATTGTAAACAAGTTTTGCAATAAAATATCATGTTCAAGTTCATACCTTTTGATGAGAGCAAATAGAAAGTATATATTTTATATATATTTTATGAATTTAAGACGGAATGCACGGATATTTGTTTACCTTTTTAAAAAATTTAATTCGCACTTCACTCATCTGTCAAAAATCTGTTTAGCTGTGTTCGAAGTGATGTAGTTCTGAATTGTTTTGGTTTTTTTTGTTCTGGGTGGTGTAGTTCGGTAACTTGGTTATGGATACCGTCGTTTGGTTTTTTTCTTGAAAAATTACTCCTAACATACAAAAAATATTTAATAAATATTTTAAACTCAACAAATTGTCATTTTCATTACAAAAGGTTTTGAAAATAATAATTTATTTGCAAAACTAGAACACCGTCCCATTGTAATTTTTTCTGGGATTTGTTCAGATATTTCGTTCAGCTTGTATTTGTCTTTTCAATGAACGCTTCTTTTTTTTCGAAATGTCACCACTAATTCGAAGTGAAATTCTATTCGGGCGAAACTCAAAATAGCTTTTTTAATTCCGGGCGAACAATAATATTTCGGGTGAACGATTTTCCGGGCGAAACTCACAATAAGGCTGATTGACTTCAAATAAATTTTGTTATACAGATAATAATGCAGAATCATGCAGAAAGGACTCTCAAACAAATTGAGTGGGTGGTTTTTTTTACCATATCAACTAAAACAAAAAAAAGGTGAACCAATGACGCTAGCGACTTGAGTTAAATTTTATATTATATATTGTAACCTGATATCAAAATAGTATATTTTTGGGAAAAAACCCGTTCTTTGTAAATAAAAAAAACTGAAAAAAAATATGTGTCCCCTCGAATATTTTACGAACAAAAATTAATTTATATAATTAAAAATACGTAAAAATTTACTTTCAATAATAATAATTGAGGTGAACATTAAAATTGACAAAGATTTAATTAGATATAAAAAAAAAGTTAAATTTAATTTGAAATTTGAAGTGCATTCCATCAATGTTAAGGTTTGTTGATCTTAATTCCTAAATTAAATTCCCTAAAATTAGAATGGAATGCTTTATAACGTGATTTCTTAATTAATTAATAACACCTGACAAACATATACAAACGCATTTTAAAAAAGCCGTGTAAACGATAATATTTCATTTCAATTCACAAATTGATACATAAAAGTGTCATTTTATTTCAAGTGAACATTGAAATGCACGTGAAAACCAATAGTTTAAAATAATGAAAAAATTGAAATAAATGAAAATTTTATTTCAATTTTGGAGAAAATCTTAATTTTGAATTTAACTACCATTTTTTCCATTAAATCAAGTTAAGTCTAGAAGGAGGCAATAATTTTAAACATTTTTTGTATAATGCCCTCCTAAGAATGCAAAAAGCTATTACGCTATCTTTAGCCATTTGTCCGTTTTTTGAAAAAAAAAAAAAATGAGGGTGAGAAGGATTGTAGGTTCTTAAATTAATTTTGTTACTTTTTTGGTTCAATACATTAATTTCACAAAATTATTCCCTAGAAGCTGCCTTACATTTTTATCTACGCAACAACCTGCCAACCTAAACAGATATTATCGTACTTATTCATTTACCTATTTAAACACTGGACCTATCTGCTTCCAAAAGAATAAATATAAGAAAATATGTTTGCAAATAGATACACATGCATAAATTCTCAATATTTTCAATTTTAACAGTTGTTTCGCACTGAAAAATATTAAAGAAAAAAGTCTGAAGCTACTAGTAGAAAGTTAACGTAAACGGTCAACGCGTTGACTCTTTGACGTAAAAATGACGTCATTTATACACCTCCAATTAAAAACTACAAAATAATTATATTATATGCTTACATTGTATCAATTTTAACATTCTTTCACACCCTAAAATAAAAAAATAAAAATAACGTTGGCTTAAACAAATATTATTTTGTCTAATCGTGTGATAGTCAACGTCTTAAGCATTGACGCTGTGAACGTTGACGGTGCGTTGACACAGATAATTTTCATGGCTTAATTCTAATCACGAAACGACTTAAGTCCTTACAATTCTGCTTAATACACACCAACCTACCATCCTTAATACTTACTTTTCTACATACTACCCATCCACTACCCACATTACAATAAAATATACAAATTTAAAAAAATACCTACATCGAATGTATTTGCTATGGAAAAATTCAAAATATGGCAACGAAGCATTGTATCAAAACTTAAATTGGAAAACGTTGCTTTTAAATTTTCAGATTTCACAAAAATAGAAAATCTAAAATCAAATGAATACAATTTTCTGCTAACAAATCTAAAACACATACAATTAAATGTATTGTATATGCATACCTTCTATACATTGATAGGTATGGATAAAAAAATTTCAGGTAACGTTGGCAACGACTGATTTTTGTTTACATTTGAGTAATTTATTTTATTTATTTATTTCAATATTTTTATATACTTCCAGTCGCTGTTAGATTCCACACTTAATTTTCGTACAGGCAGCGCCCCCATGGTCCGCCTTCCGTAACAAAATTTTGTGTTTCATGATAGTACTATTAAAATATATATACAAAGGCAGTAGGGAGATTGAAGGCTGTGATTTCTACTATGGGAAGTGTCTACTCGATGATAGGAAGCGCTTATTTGGATGTGGTTTTGCTGTTAGATGGAAACTAAGGGAAAGAGTTTTGAGCTTTCGGGAAGTAAGCGAAAGAAGACGACAATCCGCATTAAGGCCAAATTCCACCACCTGAGCCTTATCAGCGCGCATGCCCCGACGGAAGAGAAGGATGACAAAACCAAAGAAGAATTTTACGAGCTCCTCGCCAAAACATATGAGCAATGTCCCAAAAACGACGTTAAAATTCTCCTGGGAGATTTTAACTCCAAAATTGGTAAAAAAGGCATCTTTGGTAGGTCAATCGAAAGACATAGTCTACACGACATCACATAAAAACCCAACAATTTAACCCGTTTAGGCTTTCGTTCGTTTTCTTTGTCTCCTGAGATCGGGTACTTTTTCAAGGTGACCTTTATTTCTGCCCTTTTCTTGCCGAATAGGCCTAAATGTCAAAATTAGTTCTTTCATAAAAGAACGTCATCTAACTTTACTTCAGATCAGAGTCACTCTTGTTCTTGCTTTTAGAGGAAATATATTCAGCCTTATGTAACCGAATGGGCGGTATTGTATATTACAATAATAAAAGAAAACTTGTACCTAATAAACCAAAAGTGAAATACGAAAAATAAAAAGAAAACAAACTAAACAAAAAGACACCACCAAATATGACACGACCGACGACGACCACTCAACTGCTACTGCACTTGCACTCGTTTATTTTTTTTGGCAAGTTACAGCTGATAGGTTCTCTTTTTAGTCAGCAAGAGCTATGGCTGTCACTCAAATTACAGATTGAGTGATTGTCAGGTTTGATATAATTTGAGAATGTTGCGAAGGTGGAGAAACTCACCTCTGTTGCATGAAACAATTCGGATGCGATCGGTGTCATGACATTTATGAATCCGATTCGCATCCGAAGACGTTTGCAACAAGTGCGTAAATCACACCCACTAATGCGTACACGTACATAAATAAATTAATGGTGTTTTTATAAAACGAATGTAATACTACGTTTCCACCGGGCACTAAACCGAGATTTAGCTAGATTTGTCACAAATCTCCTTGAAATCTCGAAGATTTACCATACAAATTTTAATCTCCTCAAATGATGATTTCAAATAAAACTCATTAAAATCTACTTGGAAACATTAGTTTGTCAAATCAAACGAACTTTTTTTTCGGAGAATAATTGTTGAACCGACCCATTTAAACGCCAATTTCGTTTATTGACAGATGGAAATGTCAACAAAAACCATCTGTCTCACTTCCATATGACTCAAATTCAAAACAATAAAAAACTTTCAAGAAATCACAGACGAAATAAAATGTAAGTATACAAAAATAATAAATATGTACAAGAATATAATAAAACTAATTACTTACAGATGATGAGTGAACAAATACATATTTTTTTTCTTTTCGAAAGGAGAATAATTTTAAATTTGGGTGTTATGATATAAACCAAACGTCAAATTAATCTCCTTTTCTTTGGTGGAAACACCTCATGATTTATTTTAAATCACTTGCCTTAAATCTCGGATTATTTTTTGGTGGAAACGTACTATAATAATGCGTAAGATAGTGGGTGTGAAATAAAACAAAGGCTGGAAAATCCTGGGTAGGTAGTAGTAGTGAGATATGTATGTATAGTTAGGGTTCATGAGCAAAAGCCGTCGGCAAGTACCTTCTTTTCCAAAATATCCACCTCTGAAGAAGGAAGCCAAGAAGAAGTTGAAGAAGGTACCACCGACCGACCGCTTAAGGAATTTAGTTTGAGAAATTCAAAATGTAAGTAGGTTTTGATTGAGTCAAAAGAAATGTGAAAGTTTAGTTTTTTTTATTATATAGTTTTGTAGCTAAAATCTATCAGCGCTGGTTTCGACGCATAGAGAACCCTAATCGATAGACCGCCCACGATCAAAATTTATACATATATATATATATATATATATATATATTATATATATCTGATAATTTGCTAATAAGGTAAGCTTCAATTTAAAAATATTTCGAGGGAAAATAAATTATAAAAAGCAATTTTTTTGGTGCATTTAGGCCCTTAAAAAAATTCTTTTTGGCGGCCTCAATTTTCTTTTTTGAGGAAACGGAAAATAGAACGTTAACGGGCGACTATAAAAGTGCATTTCTTACCTCATTTTTAATTTCAAAATTAAAGCAAACTTAAATTTTTTTTATTGCTCAATTTTAAAAATTTTTTGGATTCAGTGATTTAAAAATTGTGTTTTTTTTTTGTTTGTAACATTCAAAAAAGCAAAAAAAAAAAGAAGAAAGTATTTTAAAATTAAAGTTAAAAGAAAAGTGGTATAGATTCTTGCCTTATATATATATATATATATAGATATACCTACAATAGGCTTAGTGCAAACTTTATTTTTTTTTTGAGTGAAAAGTGGTAAAATTTATATCTTCAATTAAATAAACAAATAAGGCGTACAAAGGATCGCCTCCTCTAGCCAAGAAACATCGAGGGAGTGGCCACTGCGTCGGATTTGTTTTGGGGTGAGTGATTTTTGTTTTCCTTTTTTTACGGTCGTATTGAGACAGGCAGCTACATATATAAATATTGCCCAATATCACTTTCAAAGAGTATAATAGCGCTAATAATAAACATACCCTTGAAATTTTTTTTTTGATCAAGCTTTTAAATTTCACTTACCTTTGTTAAATTCTTAATTATTTGAATATATAAAAATTGAAATTACAAATTTTAATTATTAACTAAAGTCAATTTAAATGTGAGATTTATGATTCCAACATAGAATTTGAAATAAAACTTGTAAATTCGATTTAAAAAAAAAATGAATCTCTAAGTTTTTTGATTTAAAAGGGGGAGATAAGGAGATAAGGGAAATGGGATAAGAGTACGAGGGAAAAGGAACGTTGTTTTAAGGGGTTGTTCGACGAGAAAAACAACCAGGTAGGGTGGGATGAGAAGAAAGAACTCGCGCATCGATACCATCGGGATGCAAAGCCTGGCATCTTTTTAATTTTGATAACGAGGAGGACAAGAATCCACGTCTGAGCTAGCGAGGGATATTGTGTGTGCCAGCGAATCCTCAAAGACAAAAACTCGTTACACTTATCACTGGCCCCGTCGTAATAGATTCGTAGTACGAACCCCGAAAAAAAGTATCATTGGTCCCGTCGTACGTAAAAACGAAAAACAAATATTTAGCGTGCGAAGATAAATTAAATAAAAATAAAATATATGAAAGGAATCATGTAAGCTTTACTATTGTTTTAATGTGAAATATATATTTTATTTTTTTTTTTGAAGGGCAAACTAACTTTATCACAAATAAAATTCAGTTCCAAAAGGCTTTATGAAATGCTTCAAGAGAAACCAGAAATTGCCCAAGAATTTTCGAAAATCTTAAATATTTAGCACAATTTTAAGATTTGTGAAAAAGGTTGACTTGGCCATTGCGATCTCAAAATCTTTGCCAACGCCGTATTGGTATCCTCCTTCCGCAATGAATCGCAAAACGGCTGCCAATCTGCTGATTGGTTTGATTGAACTCGAAAACAAGCAAGTGTCGAGTACTTGAGTCAGGATCTCCAATATATATATAAACGCTGCCCTATTCACCCGAAAGTTTTTTTTAAATCTGCAAATCAATTTTCTTTGTAAGCTGTGGAATGTTTAAAATACATATCGCACCCAGGCCCGTCGAGAGGGGGGGGGGGAAGGGGGTGAAACCCCCCGGGCCCGGGATTTTCTAGGGGCCCGTAAAATTAAAAGCAATGAGGAGAGTGTTTTTTTTCAATATAGGTAGTCTAAATTCATCATTAACATACCTATTCCCACTTATTTTTAGGGGCCCGAAAATTTAAAATCAATCATGCTTTCGCAATCGGGCCCCTGTTTACATGTTATCTACCAATCTTTCAGTCACAAGCTTGCCGATCTGGGCCCCTGATTATTATTGGCGTACATTTTTGTTTATATTTAATGAAAAATTGGGCAATTTTGAACTATTGAAAGAAAGTTATAATAAATTGTTTCGCTTTTCTTACTTAATTTAACGTAAATTTCAAATTTATTTTATTTTGAAAATGTTTAAAATCAAAATTAGGGGCCCGGCAACTTAAACAAAACACAAATATTTATTTCAGTTTCTGTTTTATAAAGTTTCTTTTCTTCTATTTTTGTTTCTGCTGGGAACGAAATTTTGGATTCGGTTTCGGGGGACCTGAAAATCCCACGCAAACGTTTTTCAATTGTGGTTTCCGTAATATTAATTAATTAATATTTTGAATAAATTGTTTACTGAAGATTCGAAGGATATCAAGTCATTTCAAAGTGTGTATATTAAACCAGCCATACAAAAATAGCAAGAAATTCTATATATAAAAATAATGGACATCATTTTCTTCCTTGGCGAAAGGGGACTAGGACTAAGAGGCGATAGCAATCTTATTGGAGAGCCAAATAATGAACATTTTTTGTTTAGCAGCAGTGCTCAACGTTGGGAAATTCTTAAGAAAAATGCGCCCGGATCCCTTCACAAACTTTCCAGTGGTCAGCTAGAATTGAGGCAGTGAAATTATTTGCAAATCATCTGAAAAACCTTAGAACATCATTAGAAGCCTTAAGTGATATTAATTTAACTGCTGAAGCTCGAAGAGATGTAAATGGCATTTTAAAATATATGCACAAATTTGAATGCGTCCTGATGTCTTTGATTTGGTGCAAGGTTCTTAGCGCTATAAATAAAGGAAGTTTCCTTCTTCGAGCCAGAAACAGAACTATTGACGTTGAAATTCGAGATCGAGATTTGAACATTATTCAAAATGGATGAGATCAATTTTTATCTGAATGCAAAGCAGTTGCTACTGGATTGGGGGATGTTCCAGAATCGTTTCCATCGAACCGAAAAAGGCAATTAAAGAGACATTTTGAAGAAAACCGAGGAGCTGGAAAGCAAATAGAAACAGACGAAGAAATAAATTTCAAGAGAAACACCTTTTACGTCATAGTTGATTCAATTATATCTGGAATTTCTCGTTGGTTCGATACGATGAAAAATTTGAATGCTACATTTTCATTTTTATGACAGTTTTCAACAATGGACGAACTTGAGATTAAAAACTCTGCTACAAGGTTCATCTAAAAGTATAACTCGCATGTGTCTCAAGGGTTTAAAGAAGAAGTAATTCATCTGAAACGCATTTATGAAGCCAATTTTGAAGCAGAACTTCCGCCAATGAGTTTGCTCAATGCTATTTATTCCCAGAACTTGGAGACGATTTTCCCCAACATTTGTGTTGCTCTCCGTGTGTTTTCCACCATACCTGTAACCGTAGCTAGTGCCAAACGTTCATTTAGCGTCCTTGCCAGAACAAAGAATTTTCATCATTCGTGCTCATCACAAGATCGTGTTTCTGGACTTGCTACACTATGCATCGAAGCACCTTTGGCAAGGGAACTGAATTTCGACGCAATTATAAGTTGTTTTGCTGCTCAGAAAGCTTGTTTACCAAAAGAAAATATTTGATTGAATGCAAACTCACTCTAATAAAACATTGTAATAATATTTTAATATAAAGAAAAACAATAAAGAGTATTTAATGTAAAACTTTTAAAATACTTAGTTTTTTTTTAAAGACAAATTTCAAATACTTTTACTTCGCTCTATTTTATTTTCATAGTAGGTAATAGATCTTCATACTATTTTTTTTAATAGTTAATCGACCGTATTATCAGTTACTTACATGTCGTTGGCAATATCGAATTGAATGTATGATTCTGTTCGGATTCTGATCTAATCGCATGTAGAATTATTTTCTATCCATCCTCCATTTCAACTAAACTGGATGATACCCGTAAGATTGATTTGATGATTAACACTTTTTTCGGTTAATTTTTCAAACAAAAAATGATTATTTCCGTTAATTCCAACCAATTTCATGCTATTCGTAATTGAAATTAGAACGTACCATATCAGTAGGCATGAACTTTAAAAAAAAATGCTAAATATGGGGGGCCCGAGATTTTTCCGTCCCGGGCCCGGAATTCCTCTCGACGGCCCTGATCGCACCTCCGCGCTCCGGTGGTACAATGACGTAAATGCAAATAATTCGGTTCTTCGGAAAACACGATTTAATATTTTGAAAACGGGTTTTATTAAAAAAAGCATATAATTATTTTTTTTTATGAAAAAAAACTATTTATTCATGGGTAATTAAACACAGTTTTTGGAAGCTCAGTCATTTTTGTCTGCTTCTAGCAGTGTTAATAATAATTTTAGTACAAATAAACAAAATAGTGATTTTTAATAAATAAACTTAACACTTTTGTCGATGTCTTACTGAAATATTAGGAAAATATTTAAAAAATTCACTTACGACTTTGTTCGACCGAAAATAATAAAACAATTATACAAAAAGTTTTGGAACTCATACAGATAGGTCGTTGTCTGACTAAAGAAAGCGTTGTTCGTTGCAGATTTGAAACACAAGTGACAGATAAGTCAATGTACTTGCGATACTTTAGTTTGAAAACATTGTAACGGTACAAAGACATATCTGTCCTCTGGACACAAATAGAACAATTTCAATTAGGTCTTTGTTTTATTGGAAGCAAATACCTTTTTTAAGAGTTGTGACATACTTAACTGAAAAAATTCAAAATTTGCACTTACGTCGTTGTACCACCGGAGGTGCGATATGTTACCAACACTTTGTCATCAAGATCCAAGAAGTTAAAAGCATCCCTTAAAATTTTGCGCTGCATTTTTAGTGTTCGTAGTCTTCGTGTATTTTCTTCATTGATTGCAAAGATTGCAACAGCAATATTATCCATTTTTAAAGACAAAAACAAATAGAACTAAGTCGAAAGAGGAACAACGATTTTTGTTTATTTTTCTTAATTTCACTCAAATCAGCTGATTTTGACACTCCGAAATTAGTATTTCTGTGTGGCAATGCTTTTTTGATTTCGTTCGGGGCTTATGATGTAAATGTATTCGTATTCGTAGCGTAACAAAATTTTCGGGGACTCGCTACTCTCAAATTCGAGGTGAACTCTCTCAAATTCGCTATCGGTGAATACATGTGAGTGGTGCAAAAAAAAGCAAAATGGGGGATTGGGCTAAAAAGAAACTTATGGAATTTTTGTGACCTGTCAAAAATGACAGTTCCACAATTTCGATTTCAAAAACAAAACATTCAATTTGAGATTCTACAAGTATGTAAGTTTTTGTAAATTATTTTGTTTTGTCTAAATATTTAATAGAATCTATTTCTTTTCAGATCAAAAACCTTAATAATCAAGAGCTACAAGTGTATTTAATTGGAAAAACAATAGACCAGAAACTAGAAGAAAACAATGAGACTTATTCTACTCGCAGTTCAAGTAGGTACGTTTAAAAAAAGAATCTCGTAAACAAAAGAATATTTTAGCTAATTTTGTTAGCTATGGATTATTCAAATAATATACTTGACTAGCGCCAAATAATACGGAAACATCTTTACTACAACGAATTTTAACCTTAATACATAAGTACTTTAAAAAAGTAAGTTAAATCTCAGTCAAGAAGATGTATATAAGAATAATAATCGACTTTTTTAGCGTCTACTTAGTGTTTTCATTTCGGGTGCTGTCGATAACAAACCATGATACAGAAAGCAACTTCTCTCAAGAAATTTAGAAGATTTGCTCAAAACAAGGGCGCTGATTCCCAGGTGAGTCTATTTTATATTATATTTCTTTTAATATCAATGTTTTTAACCACAGACGTTGGCCTTTATTTGTAAATAGTTATTCTACATCGGTGACATTTGCCTCAGCGGCTATGGTGGGCGCAGGCGTTGACGTTGGAGGTGTCACCGTCACTGCCAATAGTCAGATGCTTGCAATGCAACAACACGAGCAGCAACAACACCACCAGAGCTACGAATTCAATTCCAAATAAGCAAACATCCTCAGCTATGTCATTGACTTTGTGTGACTTTGTGAAATTCAATTCAATGTTTCAAGTGAAAGTCTCAACAGCAGCAACGGCAGAGTATGCAGGCAAATCAGGTAAATTAATTAATTTACTTACGAGTAATCCAAACATGGATATTTAAAATTCTATGGTTCTTTAGGATTTCCAACGTCCTCCGCCTATTCATCAGCCGCCAAGATTTATGATGCACCCATGCCGACCAAAATCGAATCTAGCAGCTTCAACTAAAGCAACATTTTATGTTTTCAAAGAGTGCAACTGTCTCACTAAATGACAGCGAACACTGAGCTCACTGAGAAAGCGGCTACTGCGGCCGCTAAGGCCGACACAGACCACGTAGACGATGAACTGAATGTCGACTTTGAAGCAACCCGTTGGTAGAACACACAAACTACGCTAATGATGTTCCAAGAATTGAGAACCCGCAACTTTCACCTGCCGAAGATTCCCAAAAATAATACAATGGGAAGTTGTGCATTTGTGACATGTTCCGATTGGGATTTTGGAATTAGCCTCGCATAAAAATGCCACAAACGACTTGCCTCAATTTTTTAATCAACGGATCGACTTAGGAGCACTATTCCGGTAATGGTATAATACAAAACCAATCAATTTGCTACTCCTACAAACTCATTGTGAGTTCGTTCACCAGAAGGCTCATAATGGCAAGACTACTTCAAAGTAAGTTTAACATAAACCACAAACTTCGAAAGCACTAATTATTTTTTTTTTTTTCAGCAACAAATCAAAACGAACGTTATTGCAACAAATCCTGGAATGAAGATGATTCGAAGTCGATTTGACTCTGTCGCTCTGGTTTAAATCGCATCCATTAATAATCAAGGTTCGTCGTGGCGTAGCTAGCTTATAGTTTTAATTTTTTTGAAAATTTTATGCAATTTAGTATATTTTTTTTTAATTTAATGCTATTTTGTATTTTCACTTAAAAAATAAAACTGAATGTTGAAATGTAACTTCTTAGCTTTGAGTAATTAAAAAAAAATAATAGATGTACTTTTTTCCAAGAAAAAAACTTCTTTTTGGTTTTCCCAAATTTAATCTTATTATAAATAGTAATAAAAAAAGCTGGTTTAAGTAGATTTAATTTTTTTCATTAAGGCATATTTTCAATTCAGAAAAATTAAAAATTTAATATTTTTAATCCTATTCTTCTTAAGTTTTGATTCATCACGTTCGTGAAGGAATACATTCCTTCGTGATTTCATGTGGTCAACAGCATTAGCCAGACATTCTTTCTCTTCATCTTGCGTAAGTTTAAATTTCCTTGAGTCTGATAACAGTGGTCGACAAAATTATACTTTGTGAGGGGATTAAGTTATACTGACTTCGAACCTCACCTTCAATTTTTCTATCACATCAGGTTTTTAAGATATACCCTTTATAAATTCTAAGGACAACCACAAACGGTAAAACATGACGTATCCCTTAACTTTAAATTGCAAGATGATTTTGCAAAAACATGTCTTTGCTTTTAACTACAGTTTAAGTAACTTCTTATTTGACTCTACCTGAAGTTTTGAAAAACCCTTGATTTTAATTCTTTTATAGTTTTAAATAGTTCGTTTAATTTTTGATGCTGATTACGAATCCGAACTCCGATTAGCTACATGTGCTCAAACTAAGAAATGCCCATTTTCAACATTATTTTTTTTATTTTTTTCAATGTACATATTACAAGAGCTTATGTTATAATCTTAAGACTAAAAATCCGTAATTAGAAATAGAAAAAAATTGTAAACGGAATATTGAAGGAAGATATTGTAGATTCATCATCACACATTTTTTGAAAAAAAGCTATTTCATGAAATTGATAGCTTCGAAAAGCCTGTAAGTGCTTTCGAATTACAAAAAAAAATAATATCTCAAAAACCTATATTGATAGAGTAATTCTGGAATCGGGTTTGAATTGAATTGAAGATGTTGACAGCATCGACAGCAATATGTCATGAATGAAGGAAGGTATTTCAATTAAATTCCAGAGACCTACAATTTAAATTTAAAAGAGAAAAAATTAATATAGTTCTTATTTTATTATTTATAAAAATATCCTTACCAGCTACATCATAGTTTGTCAAAACATGTATAAGTAAGATATTCAACTGTGAATTTCTGCAAAATTTATCATACTTGAGAAAAAGTGAAACCGATCAATTGGCCAATTCTCGGTGGTAGGTACTGTCTTGAAAAACTTACTGTAGATTAAATCAACGATTGTCTACATCATGAGGAAGGCCTTGCGTACACTGCAATCTTTCGCCTGTCGGTAGCTGGCTAAAAGAAGTGCTTTGCATTGCACAGATGGTGACACATGACGTGTCTCTGCTATTGCTATCAAATGCTTCAATTAATCCAGCTGCTATTTGATCCAATTGGCTTGGCTATGAATGACCAGGGAAAGTGTCAACAAATAAAGAGATCCTTCAACTTCATAGCCACATTTTCGACATGTATGTATATGTATATCCTTTGCGACGAATAAAGCATGTCAGACCGGTTTCGTCGCGAAGCTTTCCAGTCTTCTGTATCGATCCCTTCGCTGTAATCAGCCCTTCTAATTCCTACAGTCGGGTTAAAAATTGAGGGCTTAAGAACCTATCGGAATAGAGCGATTTGATTGTTAGGAACAAAATCTTGTCGTGAAATGTAATTTCAACTAAAAAAACAAAACAATCAGGCTTATTCCGATAGGCGTTTTTTTTAAAACGCCAGTGTCGTTTGTCGTGGCGTCTCGTTTTTTCTTTGGTATTCCGTAACTCAAACACCGGAGTTTCTTTCGCTCTTACATTCCACATACGATCCACCACAATAGTTGACATTTGAAACTTTAAAATTGTTTTTAAATTAAATAATTTCTTTTCTGAAATTGAATTTGTAAAATTTGTTTAAATTTCTTTTAAATACAAAAAAAGGAAAAATGTATAGTGTAGCAAGTTATTTTTCGTGGATTAGTAGTGACGACGAAGAGGAAGAAAAAAAAAAAGAAAGAGTTGATAGTGCATAGAAGATATATTCGATCTAAAGCAAATCCTTTTGATTTGCCCGATTCAAAGTATGTAAATAATTAAAAAAAAAAAAATATACATACATATGTATTATTTCACAATGACTTTATTGTAATCGTTAACAGATTCAAAATTTATTTTCGTCTGGACAAAGAGGCCTTCAAGTATCTTCTTTGTTTGATCGAAGACAGTTTTCCTCAGCAATGTTCTGTGGCAATTCCAACGGTTTTGAAACTAGCTGCTACCCTTAGATTTTTCGCCGGAGGAAGCTACCAAAAAGGGGTTGGAAACGACTTCAATTTGGGATTAGCGCAGCCTACGCTTAGCAAAATTCCTAAGGAAATGTTAAACATTCTCGAGGAAAAAGTTTGCCCCGTTTGGATTAGGATGAATCTCTCAGATGAAGAAAAATCGGAAGCAAAAATGCATTTTTTTCAACAAGCTGGAATTCCAGGTGTTATTGGCTGCGTCGATGGAACACATGTTAAAATTTTCGCACCTAAGAAAATATATCAACACAGATATTACAACAGGAAAGGATTTTTTAGTATTAACGTAACGCTGGTAAGCAAGAATTGCCTACACAAGAACACTACATATGTATATAAAAAAACATATCTTAACATATATTTTAGGTCTGTGATAACAGAATGCGTATAAGGTACGTAGATGCAAGACATGCTGGAGCTACCCATGATTCACTAGTTTGGAATACTACCGAGTTTCGAGGGTTTTTGAAAAGGAATTATGATGGAGGTGAAAGAAATACTTGGCTTTTGGGTATGAGATCGTGATAAATATTTAAAGACATTTAAAATAAAAAAAATTTTTAGGAGACGCTGGGTATCCACTTGAGCCTTTTCTTTTAACTCCCTATAGAGCCCCAGAAGAAGGCAGTAGGCAAAGACTGTTTAACAGCAAACACTCCAAAACAAGAAACATCATTGAAAGAACAATAGGAGTATTAAAGAATCGGTTCCGATGTCTCCTTGGTGCAAGGCAATTGCACTACACTCCGGAGAAAGCTACGCAAATCGTAAATGTTTGCGCAGCTTTGCACAATATTTGTGTCCATTACAATTTGGATCCACCTGAAAATATAGTTATACTTACGAATGAAAACACTCCAAATTTAGGAGACCAATTAAATGCCAACGATGACCAAGCAGCCGTGCAAATACGCAATGAAATTTTAAACAGCATTTAATAAAATGTTTCAACTATGTATAAGTATATCTTAAGGCAACTGGTGTATTTTGTAATTCACTCTTTTGTATTTTATTAAACATAAATAAGTATAATTAAACATAAATACAAATTTTATATCTTTTAAGGTAACTTGAGTTTGCAGTCTCTTATTTTCTTTTTTTTAATGCAACGATAACTTAGAACTATAAAAAAAACTCAAACTCAAACGGTAAAGAACTTGCTGAGATCAAACGAAGAATAACTCTTGCAAACAGCTGTTTCTTTGGGTTAAGAAAGCAATTGAGTGGAAAAATCCTCTCTCGAAGGACCGAAGTGTCGCTATATAAGACCCTTATCATCCCCGTCCTGCTATATGGTGCAGAAGCATGGACTATGACAAAAGCGGATGAAAGCACCTTGGGTCGTTTCGAGAGAAAGATTCTTCGTGTGATCTACGGTCCCGTATGCATCGAAGGGGAGTGGAGGAGAAGATGGAACGACGAGCTGTACGGGCTGTACAGCGACGTAGACTTAGCCAGAAGGGTAAAAGTCCAACGACTAAGATGGCTGGGACCTCCTCGACGGGTCTCCACCTTGACGTTGGTGAGGAGGCTTACACTCAAACCTTAAGCAGGCCGGTAATAGTCTCTAGCTTTAGGGCAGTTTCTAAACTACCAGCTAGGGTTTGGGCATACTAAGAGAGGCCCACCCCTATGAAATATGGAAGAATTAAAAATAAAGAACAAAACCATAGCGGGGATATACGCTAAACGGTCGGTAGTAGTCACGACTGCCGGCTTTGGCTTTGCCTCGCGATCTCAATATCGAGAGGAGAAGTCGCCAGTGACATCATTTTTTTCATATTTATTTATTTTGCATGACATTCATACTTATTTTTTCGAAACTTTTTCTTTTTTCTTTTTCTTTTTCTTTTTTCTTTTTCTTTTTCTTTTTCACCTCATTTTTCCCAACAGTTTTAAAAAATAAGCAGAAAACGGAAACCAACATGAGCACTTCATCGAATCACTTTCCATTAACTGAAGAGGAAGAAAATCTTCTCCTCAACCCCTTCCTGAAACTCGATATGGATGACGGAGCTAGTGCGATTGACGTCGATGACGCCAGCGAGGTCGCCTCAGTCACTAGCTCGAACGTCTCCAACGTTTCGAATACGTCCAGGCGGAGTAGAATCTCCAACTGCAAGCGAACTATCAAAAGACTTGGGAAACTGGACTGGGACCAAATGTCAGAATTGGAAAGGATGAGGCTGCATAACGCTCGTGCTTTTCTGGACAGGGAGGTCTTGGTTAAGGACAACCTGACATCAAGTCACCCCTCTCTAGAAAACTCGGGCGGTAAGACACAGATGGGACCGCCTGCTCCTTACGCTAATTCCAAGCGTGGGAAAGAGTGTTCCCCATCAACGTCGGGTGCTAAGACCTCAAAACCAGCAAACAAAGAACAAACTGCAAACAAGAACAATAAGGAACAAATCGGGAGGACACACATCGGGGAGTCAACCTCAACCGCCGAACTAATCCCGGTACCTAGAGGTCCGAGTAATCAAGCGAATGTGGTAGGCTCCCCTGATGAGGGTAAAGATACAAGGGAGTGCGAGGGTATCCTAGTAGGCCATTGCTCACAAGGCAACCTCAACACAACCTCCGTATCCGAACCCGAAAACCAAACGAGCAACACGACAATCGATAGCCTAGCTACGGTAATCCAAAAAAGGACAAAACGCAAGACCGGCACACTCAACGAAGTCGAAATCCGAAGACGTCAACAGCGCAACGCTGCGAGGATTGTTCGACGGTTTGCCAAAAGGTCTCCTGAGTCGCTTACGGCTAAGGAAAGGACAGCGTTTGAGAAGTCCAAGCTCCGTCTAGAAACAGCGACGGAAATTCCAGCTGACAAGGCAGTTTCTCAACAAGAAGCGCCACTCTCCTCGAAAAGGGCTAGGAATGTCAGCAACTCCCCAACAACCTCCTCGCCACACACAGCAGCGAAGAGAATAAAGACATCTCGGGCTATCGTGAAGGGTCACCAAGTCGCTATAGCTGATTATGGTAAACCCACACGTAGGCTAACCGAAGACGAATGGCAGCTCCTTGAACTAAGGATCCTTGAGGAAGTCAACGAGGCCATCGTTAAGAGTAGGCAAGTGCCACTCTTCGGCAACCTCACGACAACTCATGGTTTCAAGGTGATGAACTGTGAGAATGACGTGACTCTCGAGTGGCTCCGAGAGTTCATCAAAAACACGTCAGCTCCATGGCAAGGCGCCGATCTTCGCCTCATTGAGGTGAAACAAATTAAGGAGCTGTGCAGACCGGTAGGAAAACTAGTGGTCAAAGGCCCCACCATCCCCGGCGAACGGCTAGAGAGATACATTCTATCTCTGAATAGTGATCTCCTAAGCCAAGAATGGGAGATTGTCAAAATTGAAAAGACCAAGGAAGGCACCGAGGTGGAAGTCAGGCTGAATCAAAAATCTATACCACTTCTCAGGAAAGTAGACTTCAAAGTACGCGTCGGGATAACTCGATGCAAGTTGAGGTTGATTGCCAACAAAAAGAAACAGGTTAGTAAAGCGTTGAACAAGTACTTTATTATATGATGGAATTGAGAATTTTACAAATCAATCTCCAACACAGTAAAGCCGCCAGCGCTAACCTAGTCTACCTCATGGAGAGTAGACAGTACGATGTAGCCCTTATACAGGAACCCTGGGTATCAGGCGGCAAAATTAAGGGACTACACTCGAAGGAACTTCTGCTGTACAAGCCCAACCTTGACAGCCGTAACAGTAATCCCAGAACATGCATTGTAGCAAGGAAACAGTCTAATCTTTTTCTTCTGACTACTTATATATATTATTGATAACAACCTTATAGTAGCTAACAGAGGTAACAATCCCACCTTTGTTACAAAAACCCGTAAGGAGGTGCTCGATATCACCATAACAAGCAACTCAGATACTTGTCAGGTAGAACAATGGAAGGTACTAGACGACGCATCTTTCTCAGATCATCGTCTAATCGAATTCTGTATCCCTGATACTAAGCGGGAAAACAAACCTTTTAGAAATAATAGACGTACTGATTGGCACGTCTTCAACAGCGAAATTATTAAGAACATAGGTCAGCTTAGTACCGACACTAATCTTAATTCAGATAGCTTAGATGAATTAACTGTGGAATTCACAGAAATTATGCGGAACGCCTTTGACAAAAGCTGTCCACTCATTACAGCGGTGAAGAAAAACAATAAACCGCCCTGGTGGACTACTGAGCTCAGTAATATTAGGAAAGAAACAAGGAAACTTTTCAATAGGGCTAAACGCACTAGACTAGATAGCGACTGGGAATGTTATAAAACCAGTCAACGAAAATTCAAAATTGAAACTCAAAGGGCGAAACGAAGCTCATGGAGAAACTTCTGTAGTAGCATCGAGTGTACTAACCATTCAGCAAGACTAAGGAAAATACTCTCCAAAGTAAACACACCCATAGGCTCCCTAAAAGGACCTAATGATCAATGGACAGAGTCCTGTCAAGAAAGCCTAAAACTCCTGGTTCAAACACACTTCCCAGGATGTAGCGCAGACCTAGTAAACGAGTCAATATACACCATATGCTCGGTACCTGAAATTCCTAGGGAATTGATAACAAAAGAAAAGTTAATCTGGGTTATTAACTCATTCTCTCCTTACAAATCCCCAGGCCTAGACGGCATCTTCCCCTTGATGCTGCAAAAAAGCAGTGATATCATCACTCCACATCTGATAAACATATTCCTTAACAGTCTTAAGTTAGGATATGTCCCGAAGGCTTGGCGTGAAGTTAAAGTCGTCTTCATACCAAAAGCTGGCAAGCCCAGTCACACAGAACCAAAAGACTTCAGACCTATCAGTCTAACCTCTTTCGCACTAAAAACACTTGAGAGATTGATTGATATGCACATCCGTAGCAACTTAAAGCCAGAATCTTTATCACCATTTCAGCACGCCTATACAAAAGGCAGAAGTGTAGAAACAGCCCTACACTGTGCAGTTAGAACAATAGAGAAATCGCTCGCGGTGAAAGAATACACCCTTGCCTCTTTTCTTGATATCGAAGGAGCATTCAACAATGTCCACAACAGTGCCATAGAAAAAGCTCTCACTGATCTTAAAATAGAACCTACACTTATAAAATGGATTACGTGTATGTTGAAAAGCAGACAAATCCATTGCGTACTAGGTAGCTCTGATATAAAGATGTATACATCTAGAGGGACTCCACAAGGCGGAATCCTCTCACCCCTCCTCTGGACTTTGGTGATGAATGAAATTCTCATCAAACTCAAAAACAGCGGTGTCAGAATTATAGCTTATGCCGACGACTTAGCGCTTCTAGCGACGGGTAAATACCTGACCACGGTAAGCGAACAACTAGAAGGCGCATTAACTATGGTCAATAACTGGACCAAGAAATGCGGTCTGAAGGTTAACCCCCTGAAAACAGAACTGGTACTTTTCACCAACAGAAGGAAAATAACTTCTTTTGAGATACCAAAAATTGATAACACCCCACTTATAGTTTCAGAAAAAGCAAGATACCTTGGAGTTATCTTGGACAAGAAACTCAACTGGGGTCTAAACATACAGGAAAGATACAAGAAAGCCATGATTGCACTCTACTCGTGTAACAGGATTCTGGGAAGAAACTGGGGGCCAAATCCAAAGATAATCATGTGGATGTACACAGCCATTGTTAGACCCATTCTAACTTATGGCAGTTTGGTTTGGTGGCAAGCTCTGGAGATATCCACGAACTTAAAAACCCTTACCAAAGTACAAAGAATGGCATGCATTAGCACTACGGGGGTGATGAGGACTACCCCAACTGCGGGTCTCGAAGCGATCCTAAATCTCACCCCCATAGACTTATTTGCACAAGAATCAGCAGCAAACAGCGCTCTCCGACTTAGTCAGACCGATATTTGGAGATCTAGTCAACACGGTCATACCACGATCCTTACAAAATACGTTGGCAATAACGTTCGTACTGATTACATGACCCCTTATCTAGACTTCAATAAAAACTTCACTACCAGCTTCCCTAATAGAGAGGACTGGGAAAACAGTGTACCCTACACTAACGAATCGAATCTTACCATCTTCACCGATGGTTCGAAAATGACTACTGGGGTAGGGGCAGGTTTCTACTCAGAAAATCTTAGCCTTGCCAGTTCATTCAGACTTCCCGACCATAGCAGCGTCTTCCAAGCTGAGATCTTGGCAGTGAAAAACGCTGCTAATCAAATATCCATGATGGCGATATCACACGCTGATATCACCTTTTTCATTGATAGCCAAGCAGCAATAAAAGCGATCTCTGCCACGCAAATCAAGTCAAAGCTTGTTTCTTGCTGTCGCGAAGAGCTAAGGGTTCTTGGTATGCAGCACAACGTAAGACTCTGCTGGGTTCCCGGTCACAGTGGTGTGCCAGGAAATGAAAAAGCGGATGAGCTTGCAAGAGAAGGCTCGGTACTTGATCCCTCTCTCATAGACCACAACATCAGAATCCCTCAATGCGAACTAAAGAGAAACATTAGTAATAATATCATTCAAAAAGCAAATGATAGATATAACCTATTAGAAACCTGCGGTAACACCAGGAAACTCTGGCCTCATTATGACAAGGAAAAATCCAAAAAGATTTTACTTCTCAAAAAACAGTCCCTAAGATCCCTTATAAGTGTGATAACGGGACACAACCTACTTGGCTACCACAAAAAGAAGATGGGGCTTAGTACGGACGACATATGCAGACGCTGCGGCGATGAGGATGAGCACGAAAACACGGCTCATTTTCTATGCCACTGTCGAGCACTCTGCCGTACCAGATCAAAATTCTTAGGCAACTATTTCTTCAATGAACTAGAAGAACTATCTGAACTCCCAGGCAATCGCCTATTGAACTTTATCAAGTCCACCAAATGGCTCGATCAACCATAGAATTCATAGGTTAATTCATTTTTTTTTTCAGAAGTTACAACACTTCAGGGTATCACAAAGGATCTACATTGATCTAAGTGTGACGGTAACAAAATCAACTGTCAGCCCATATAACCTAACCTAACCTAAGATGGCTGGGTCACGTAGAGTGCATGGAAACCAATGCTCCGGCCCGGAAAGTCTTCGAATCCACACCCACAGGACAGCGCAGTAGAGGAAGACCGCGAATCAGGTGGCGCGCACAAGTGGAAGGTGACCTCACCCAACTCGGAGCGCGAAACTGGAGACATCTAGCTAGGGACCGAGCTAGATAGAGAAGTTTGTTGGGTGAGGCCCTAGTTCACACAGGACTGTAGCGCCACCTTAAGTAAGTAAGTAATGGCTGAATCACATACACGCTTCAGCTTCGGCTTCGCCTGACGTTTACGAGTTCAGCCATAGGAATTCAATGCATGCTATCACAATGGAGCTTCGACCTCACGTTTCGTTTGGCAATCGTAAGGAAAAGAACGTAATGTAACGTAATGTGACTCTAAACGGAAGCTCTAGTTCAATTTTCTGAACATTTGCTTCGTCTGACAGCTCAACAGATGTAAAAAAATGTAAACAAACAAAATATTATTTGCTTTTGGAGGGATTCCCATTTTGGAATTAGAAAAATATAAAAGGTAAGTTATTGAAATATAAATATACAATTTTTTCTTCAAAATGTTTAATTTTTTTTAGAAAAAAATGAGTTTTGAAGAACTCCTTATTGACTTGGTGAGGGAACGGGAATTCCTTTACAACACCAGGTCTAAAACATACAAAAAAGTTTTAAAAAGAAATGCTGCATGGGATGAGATTGGCCAAATTTTAAACAATAACCTTCGTTTATTTCTGCAGTTGGCAAGTGCAAGCAGCGGTGGAAGAGCCTTCGGGACCGGTTCGTTCGGGAGAAGCGCTCGATGGAACAACCGTCCGGGAGTGGAGCTGCAGTGGGAGATGGTTGGGAGTTTTTTGAGTTGCTCAAGTTCCTGATCCCATCCCTAACACCACGAAGGTTTGAAAATACAATATTTGTTATTTTATAGTGTTATATAATGTTTTTGTGTTGTTGCAGGCAATTAGGGAACTACCAGCACACTGCAGCAGTTGACTTCGCTGAAGATTTGCCGTCGCCAATCAGCGGAGATGATTTCAGTTTTGAAAATGACGACGGCAACGACTTGATCACTCCAAAGAGAGCGAGATCCTCCAAGAGAAGGGCGGAAGAGGATTTTAAATCTTTTCTAGGAGGGTTGAATGCCACTGTGTCAGCCCATTTAACCTCAGCACCTCCTCCTGCGCACGATGTGGACGAGGAGTTCATGCTTAACATAGCAAAGCGCATGAAACCGCTGAGTGAAGCAGTGCGTATGCGTCTACACGCCAAAATATTAGCCGATATAAACGAGGAATTGCTAAAGCAGCTGGAATGATGTTTTATTTATGTTTTTAATATGCAATTTTATTTATTTATGATATTATTTACTGTTTAAGTGTTAACTTTGTTTTTTTTGTTGTTTGAATTGTTAAATTGTTGTAATTAAATTATCATTTTTGTTATTTGTATGTACCAAAGTTCCTAATAATAATAATAAAAAGACTGAAAAAATGTTAAGCATTCGAAGATCTTGTTTTTTATTTGAAAAAAATATAACAAAAAATACACTTTCAGCTTAGAAATAATTGTTTTTAAATTTGGTTGTTATTCAGATATTCCATTAATTTATCTCGCATTGCAAACGCAAGTTGAGATGAGTTGTGCGATCCAATTGACCTGCATGTCGTAAGTGGTCCTACTTCCCTTCGCCAGAGACCTTCGATTAGGACATCGTTTTCATCGTAGCGATCGACAAATTCTGGAGTTATGTATGCTGAATCGTTTAGCTTGACAAAATTATGCAGCACTACACTGGCCTTTACGATTTTGTCTGCATTTGTAGGCAACATATTAAGTGTTGTACTTAAAATTCTCCACTTTGCGACTAGTATTCCAAAGGCATTTTCAATAACTCTCCGAGCTCGAGAAAGCCTTTTATTAAAATTATGTTTTTCAATCGTGAGTCGTTTTCCAGGGTACGGCCGCATCAAATATGGTTTTAAGGGAAAAGCTGAATCACCTACCATGTAATGGTTGCAGGTATAATTAGAATTCGGAAGTCGACTGGGAGGAGGGAAGTTTATGCCACCAGTTAAAACCTTTCTACCAAAAGATGAGTCTGCAAACACTCCACCATCACTTTGACTTCCGTACGCACCGATGTCAACTGCGACAAAAGTATAATTGGCGTCGCAAGTGGCCAGAAGAACTATCGAATGGTGTCCCTTATAATTGTAGTATTCAGAACCAGCTCCTGGTGGGCACTGAATATTGATGTGTTTGCCATCAATAGCGCCAACACAATTGGGTAAATTCCACAAAGTTTGGAAGTCATGGGAAATGCGCTTCCAATCACTTTCTGTTGGTGGTGATAAATAGAAGGACATAAGGCAGGTCCAAAGAATATCGGCTGTTTCGTAAATGATGTTTGCAACTGTTGAATATCCCATACGAAACATCCACGCGAGGACTTGCTTTGGTACTCCTTGTGACAAATACCTTGAAGAAAAATGTTGTAAGCAAAGAAATAAACATTTTCACTTGAACAACTTACAACAAAGTTAAGAAAAGTCGTGCACTTGGTTCAATAGGTTTTCTCCAACTAGTCTTCTCCAGATGTGGTTCAATAAGAGCGCGGAGTATCTCAAATGCGTTAGGAGACATCCTTGTTATTTTAAAGAAGTGCTCTGGGTCTTTATCCTTCATTTGGTTAAAGTTCAGAGCATAGAACCCTTCCTCATCTCTCCGCAGATTGAGCTCCCGGACCCACCAACGTCTTTCAGTCTGCACTTCTTCTTGCTCTATGAGCTCAACATACCCACGATAGGCTGTGTAAGCTGCTTTCGCGATAATTTTAATTTTTTCGATTTCAAAGTTCATATTTTTTACTGCACGACAAACCAAAACAAACTTTTGAGAAAAAATAACAACTGATAATGACAGAAGTGTCATTTTAGAAATGTCATAATAGAAATGTCATTCAAAGCAACCTCGAAGCATGCCCAACGTAACGCAGACGAAGCCGAAGCTGAAGCGTGTATGTGATTCAGCCATAAAGAACTTATGTGTTATTATTTGTATCCAGAAGCTCCAGTCTACGTTCTTCGAGTTCGAGCTGATTCTTTCTAACTTCCAAGTCCTTTATTTTTAAATTATTTGATTGCACTCTTTGCCTGACATCGTTTTCCTCCATGAGCTCGACCATCCGTCGCATTTGGATCTGGGTTGTAATTTTTACCCTAAATAAACAATTTTAAATTATAAAAACTAAAATAAATTAAAAAAAACTTACATTTTTACTTCTGGCGTCAACAAATTTTCCAACGACAACTATTGACGTTTTTTATTGGTTTATTTTAAGATAAACGCCTAACGGAATAACCAAAAAAGAAATGTGAATGCGTTCTACAAGAGAGAGTCGATAAATTGACGTTTAATTGGCGTTGAACGCCTTACGTAATACCAAGTTCACCCTGTCGTTTTTTTTTTGGCGTTCAACGCCTTACGGAATAAGCATGAATATTCATATAATTTGATCTTAAAATAAATGGGACGAGCACACTTACCTTGAACTTGTACCTCTTCGTAGCCGATAATTTTTCGCTCCAGAATAGACATGTTGGCGTTGGTGGCTTCCTTCAGGAAATTTCACTTCTTCTGTTGCAACATTCTCCATGGCTTCTTCTTCATCTGAGGATTAAATTAAGTGAAAATTGGTTATACATTTTATTTATATAAATTAACATTTTGGATTTAAATTGTTTTACCTTCATTTTCATTAGGTACTGGGAATAAATTTTGATTTGTTTACATTTTTTTGAATTGTCAAAATTCTTACCCGCTGTTAATCTGTCAAAACTGGGTTAAACTCAATTTAGGCCACGTTCGCATTGCAGTTCTATGGTGCGCCTATACTTTCTGCATGATTTTTTTTGTTTTTAGCGAAACTTTTCATAAAAATCACAGAATTTGTATGCCAAAAGCAGGCAAATATTATTTTTAGCACAGTTTTCACTGAAAAGAAGTTGCGCAATTCATTTTTCTCAAGCTTTCTTTAAACAAAATTGAAGAGCATCTTAAGCATAGTGCAAGGTATGAAAGAAAAAGATTTTATCTGGAAGAAGAGAAATTGAAAGTTTTAAAGCTTAAAATGAAACGTGAAGAAAATCAGCATGTGAAAGAAAACAAAATGAGATTAACGGAAATAGAATTAAAAAAAAAAATAATTGAAGCGTTCAGATGAAGAAGGGGTTAAGTGACATTAGTGAAGTTTTGAGATATAAGAGTTCAAAGTTTCTTGATTAGAACTTTTTTTGGGCTTACAACTGAAACTTTCAGGAAGAAAAATAAAACACATAACAATCTTTAAAAATATAAGAACTTCATTTAATAAAAATAGCTTTAAGATACTTTTTTTTGATAACATTTCTCAAAAAGTTTATTCCAAAGGAATAACAAAGGGGTTAAGTGACATTTTTAGTTATTTTTTTTTTGTTTTGTTTTCTGCTAAGTCTGAAGATTCTGATAGAACTTTTTTCATAGAACCATTGATGCTCAAGTGGATTAAACTGCATTTGTTCTTTTAAATTTTTAATTTTTTCAACTGAGAGTGTTTTGGTTGTTTTTTCTCTAGGAAAAAAGTCTTGGATTCTGTCTGGAATTTGTTTTGATTTTGCTTTCAAAACTTCTGTGAATGATGCATCTTCATCATAACATTCTTTGTAGGAATATGAGCCATATCTAGTAACACGTATCCATTTGACACTGTCCCTAAAGTTGATTTTGTCGTTCAAAATGTTTTTTGTTACGTTGCGGACATTAAGCTTATCCTGCAAAGCAGCTAGTGAACGGAAATGATTTTCCATATTAACAACAATAGTATTTTTCTTACTAGCGCTTCTAATGATTTCCCTGTATTGTTCGGCGGTATATAAGGTTTCGTTTTTCCTCAACTCCTTCTCGATTCTTCCAAAATCTCGATCACTATCCAAGTAAGTGTGACCAACTTCCGGAAACTTATGGTCGATGACATCGAAAGAGTCAAGTAAAATGAGAACTTGATATAGACAGATTAAAAAAAAAGTTTTTGTTTTGTCCAGGGCAAGAATCAGTCCAAGCTATTAAGCTCTTCTATTCTTCGCAAATTCACATTGCTGAAAAAATGTAAAGAGTGCACTCATTACTCCTGTGCTTCCTCGGTCTGCTATATATTCTGTCCAGGTTAACATGTAAGACATTTCTGCATCAGAAGTAATGACATGTATTCCTAAATTATAAAACCATATTTGTCTCATATAAAAAGCTTTTGAAGTTGTGAGTTTAGGCAACGGCATGGTTTGTTGTAGGTCGAAAGGTCGAAAGTAATATATGTAAAGAACATTTGCATCGGATCGAGCTTTTTCGCGATCAAATTTCGGATTTTCGAATGCTGATTACAGCTTATTTGATGTTTTGCCGAGCTTTTACCAGAATCGCATATGCTGCAAGCCTGCAAGTATCACTTCTAGGGAGGCGGAAAGACAGATTGAATTGCGTATTAAAAATGGTCCTGTAAAAATGGTCTTGGTAAGTATATTTCTCTATGCTGCAGCTGCAAGTCAAAAGGGTCCACAAAAATAGAAACTATACTAGTAACGGTACTTAATTAGTTCGCTTTCAACTTTAAAATCAGAGCGGAAAAAGAATAGACAAAAAAGGAATGTAAGAAATGTTATTTCTAGTAGATACACATTTAACTCCGTCACTCTCAAAACAAATTTTTTGTATCATAAATTATTTTTTTTTTTTTTTTTAAAATTCATTTTTATTAATTCATTCTTAAAACTATCTTAAAGCTAGACAAAAATTCATAAAACTAGCCTAATTAACCAAACTTACAACTAACTTACTGGTCCCATACGGACACTCTAAGTTAAACAATAATACTTTATTCTAATGCCTTTCGGCCCTAAGATCTATTTAACTTCAATTCCATTTTATTTATTTTTTTATTCATTAGAAAATTTAAAAAAAACTAATTTCAATATCCTTTTTTTATTTTTACTTAAAAACTACTTAAAATAAGGTCCTTAATATAAAACTTAAAGCTAACTAAAACTTCCTATTCTACCTATAAACTACTTAAAACTAGAACAACCACAGCAGCAAATCTAACTATCTAACGTTTTTTGTTTTTCATATTTTGTTGTCTTTTTTTTTTTTTTTTTTTTTTTATATATTCCATGTTTTTTTTTTATTTTTTTTGTATTTTTTTGTATTTTTCTTTTTTGCATTTTTTTTTGTATTTTTTTTGTATTTTTTTTGTATTTGTTTTTTTTTGTGCCACCATGCCTATTCTACTTAAAACTAAACCCTAAAACTATAAAACAAGTATGTAAGCCGGCCAAGGCTTTAAACCCCATCCCGACTACCCACTATCAAGTGCCGATTGAAGCCACCAAAACTGGTTCTCCTGCTTCACCCTATCAGTTCGGTCCCGTTCGGACACAGCCCTACTGAACCGAAGGAGCTCTGCTCCGCCTTGTGCCATGACGTCCCGATTGTACAGGAGTCGCCTATCCACGGTTCGTCGTCTGACGTGGTAGATTAGCGGAACTGCCAATCTATCCTGTATCAGACCGCATCTGTCTAAAAAGAGGAATGCCTCTGGTGGAATGAAGCCGCTCAAGCGTGCACTCTCAAAATACTCGTCGTTCGGATAGAATGCCCCGAAAATTAAATTGTTGGTCGAAGACATAGCCCTTGCAATGTGACCTCGGACGAGTTTTATCACGAAATTGTCAATTCTGTTGATTCGAGCCCCGTTGTATAGGACCTCGTTGGAATAGTAGTGCACGTAAGAAGATTCGGCTGTTCGATATAAGCCGGTACAGCGTCGTAAACACTGCCGCTCGAACACCCGAAACTTCTCCATCTGGGAAGGGGCAACGTTGAACCACACAGGACAACCATAGACGATCATCGGCCGTATGAGGGCCATGTAGCAAATTACCTTCACTCTGGGGTCAAGCCGACTGCTAAAAAACAGCCGTTTCGTCAGAGCGAAGGCTCCTCTGGCCCTGGTCAGAGCAGCATTTATATGTCTGTCGAAATATAAATACTGATCTAACCAGATACCGAGGTACTTCACTACACTTTTGCTCGCTAATGGCTGCCCGTGAAGATCAACGATAACCATCTTGCGCCAATTCTTGCACGTATCCCTCGTGGCCCTAGCCAACGGAGTCCGGAACAGAATTGTCTCCGACTTCTGGACATTTATTTTCAGTTTCCAGTCGTCGCAATATCGCTGAATCTTGTCGAAATCACGCTGCAAGAGAATTCTAATAACCTCAACCTTTCGGGCCGTTCTGTACGCAATTAGATCGTCGGCGTACGCAATTGCCTTTGTAAGACTACCTATCAGATCGCTGGTGTAAATGCTGAAGAGAATCGGCGAATTCACCGCTCCCTGTTGAAGACCATTTTTAATTAAGAATGTTGTGGTAGAAGTTACATTGCCACTTTTGACAACAAACTTTCTACCGTTAAGCATATCATAAAGTATATACAACAATGGCTTGCTTATGCCAAGCCTGCTCAGTTTTAGGTAAAGACCCTCTAACCATACGGTGTCAAAGGCCTTTTCCAAATCAACCAGAACAGCACCTGTGCATTGTTGTTTTGATTTATTCCATTGGATATCAGAAACGAGTTTAGACGCAGCATGAATTGTGTCATGACCCGCCTTGAACCCGAACTGTTTATCCGGAATTATTTTGTTGTCCGCAGCCCACTTAGTCAGAGCCCTATTGATGATCTTTTCGAAAACTTTGCTGATGCTCGGAAGAAGACTTATCGACCGAAGATTTGACGGGTTGGAGTTGTCCTTTCCCTTTTTCGGGAGAGGATGAACCACAGCGGTCTTCCACCGCACTGGATAATATGCATTATTCAGTGCATTATTGAAGAGTGTGGTGTAAATGTCAATTGCCTCCATCGGTAAATGTCTTAGTACAACGTTGGATATACCATCGACACCTGCTGACTTTTTATTTTTTATTGAGTTGAAGATGAGCTGAAGCTCAACCTTCGTCACTAACAAGGGACTTGGTCCCGTTTGCTCGGCGATTATGGCATTTGCCAAGGTATCGTCATCGAACCGCATAAAACCGCTGTTCTCAGATCGCCAATGTGTTATATCATTTCGAAGATAAAAGTGATTAAGTAGGGCTCTGTTTTCCAGGTCGTGGTTGGGGCGAATGCTAACATTCACCTTGTACACTTGCTGGAAAGCAGCTCCCACCGCCTCCACTTTTTCCTTCGGATCTTCAATTATATAAAAGTCATCGTCAAAGATGGCTTCTTCTGGATCTATTTGCGCTGTCATGAGTACGTCTCTGTTCTCTTCAGTTCTTTGGAATTTCAGACACGGAAGGTCATTGTCGTTCTTTTTCCTGAATATCTTGTTGATTTTAGGGAACATACTAGGGTCACTGGACTTAACTGACCGGATCTTGCGGTCCCAGTACTTGTTAATTGATATCCTGTAGTTCTCCTTAATCAACAGATTGACATTTTTTATTGACGACTTCAGTGTCCTAACCTCCAAGTCGTGTGGGTCTGTTAGTCGTCTGTACAAGTTTTTGAGTCTTGTCAGTAAGCCACTCTTGTGCCTCCGTAGTGCGTCAATAGTCGCGTTTCTGTAAGCGTCCATTTGGTCCCGTTCTTTGTACTTTGGTATTGTCCGTTCCATTGTTCGTTTTATTGTTTCGTCCATCTGTTGTAAATGTTGGTCAATTTCTGTATTTGTCAGGTTTCTGTTGTTTGGTGGGGCTATGTCACTCGAGCGAAGTTCTCTCGCTAGGGCGTTGGTGAAACGAGGCCAGCGCATTTTGCTGTAATTGTAAGAGTGCGTTGCAACGTATTCCTCCAACTCCACGCGTTCGTTCGGTATCTGCATTACAGCAGCCAGTCCGCAGTGATCACTGTCGTACTCGACTTTCTGTAAGCAGTTACGGGGGTGATTACCCACTTTGTCTGTAACTGTCAGTCTTGTGTCGTACAGCAAAAGATCCAGAAAGGAGCCGCTTCTTGGATACGATGGCTTTTCAGTAGCCAGCAGGTCGATGCCATATTCAACGCTGTAAAGATCCATCAAATTAAAAAGATGGTTACCTCTGGGATTACTATGTTGATTTCCCCAATCTTCATGTTTTGCGTTCAAATCACCGGCCAAGATGAAATAGTTTTCTTCCAAGCTCAGTTTCAGTTCCCTAAAAAGAATCTCGAGTTCTGAAGCAAAGTAAGTAACCTGCGGAGCTCCAGCCGCATAAGCCGCAATCATATACATCCGCTTCCCTTGAGTGAGAGAGATGCATACAACGCAAACTTCTAGCGTCTTGAGCTTTCGCAATTCATTGTTGTATATGACTTTATAATTAATGCCTTTTCGTATAAAGAGAGCGACACCGCCCCCTTGAGTGGAGTCGGGCCGGTCTCTTCTTACGATATTGTAATTTTTATGAGTCAATTTGTGTTTGTGGTTTAGCTTAGTTTCGCTAGCCATAAACACATCGGGACTGTAGTCTTTCAACAATTGGAACATATTGGCTCTTCGTTCAATCCTAATCAGTGAATTTACATTCAAAGCTAGGACTTTTAGGCGCGTCTCCGGCAGCGCGCCCATTATGGTCTAAATTGCGCCAGGCCAGGCAACAAAGAGTAGAGATGGTCTACCCTTTTGCCTTGCTCCTTTATCTGACTTTGCAGTCCTGTAAGTTGACCTTGAATGTTCAACAACAAGGCTACAATGTCAGGCTGCACTTCTGGTGCCTTAGGCACAGGGGCCTTTGGGGCAACCATTGGTGGAGCCTGTCTCGTGTTCCCATTCCCTGACACCATTTGGGCGTAGGAAAATTTGGGATCCACGAATTTTTGTGTAGGAGCCTGTCGAACTGTTCGACTTTCTTCGGCTTTTTGACTGGCCTGTTTTTGTTTGATTTGTTGGACCTTAGGGCAACCCCTATAGCTAGCCGGGTGCCCTTGGTTTCCACAAAGGACACACTTGAGCTGGGTCAAATCCTCAACCCGCTCATTCCCCAGCTTTCACTCTCCCTTGATGTGGGTTTCGGAGCACCTGACGCAGCGCAACTGCATATTGCAGTTGGCTCCGGCATGGCCGAACCTCTGGCACTTCGTACATTGTAAAATGTCGTCGTGCCTTTTTAATGTCTCCCAGTGTATGGCCTGATAGTCTAGGCATTTGATTTCCCTCAGACTCTCAAGCCTACTTTGGGGCGATAATGTTACGAGGAACATTGGCAGCCTGTAACCCCCTCGCCTGGACTTCACCGTAGTGAAAGGCTTGACCCCGATGAAATCGAGATCGTCGATGGCTTTTTGGCGGAGCTCAGCTAAGAGCGCCTCCGGTTCCGTGCAGGAACTTATGCCCTTCAGTAGGACCGTCTTTAATTTTTCGCTTTTAGGCGTGAAGCTGAAGAACTCAGCTGTGGCCTCTTTTAGTAACCCTTTTACTAAGTTGTATTCGGCCAGTGAGAAGCACTGTACCGAATAATTCTTTTCTTTTTCGTTAAGGATTTTAATGAAAAAATTGCCCTTAGTGGCCGACTTACATACCTGTTTTATGTCGTCCAGGTCAACTCTATGGGTCCTTATTGGTGGCACCTTCTCCTTCTTGGGCTGTGGTTGTTTCTGGTGTTGCTGCTGCTTCTGCTTCTGCTGCTGCTGCTTCTGCTGCTGCTGTTTCTGTTGCTCCTGCTGCCTTGGTTGTAGCTGTTGTTGTTGCTGCTGTTTTGCCTTAGACGAAGTCGATGGGCCCTCAGCAATTGGGCCTGTCGCTACTGCTGGCGTCTTTTTACTTTGCTCCGCTCCTGTGTATTTGGAAGCGGGCTTGGGTTGTGGTTGTTTTTGCTGCTGTGGTTGTTGTTGCTGTTGTTTTTGCTGCTGTTGTTTTTGCAGCTGTTGTTTTTGGGCTGCCTCTTGCTTTCGGCGCGCCTCTTGTTTCAGCTTAAGCTGACTGAGGAGGGGCTTTATTTCCTCCTTAAGCTTATTGAGGCTTTGCTCGTGCTGGCTGATTTCTGCCTGTTTGGTTTGCAGGGCCTGCACCAGTTCTGTTTCCTCTTGGAGGTCCGCCTCTACCTCCAAAGCCTTCCTTGTCGGCGGGACTGGCTCTGGCTCCGATAGGATTAAATCCCTATTCGGCGGCCTGAAGAGCCCCTCTCCACCTTCGGAAATATATTCCGTTTTCTCAGACTCGGCGTCCGAGAATTCACTTTCAGTGGTAATACCTGATTTACCCTTCTGCATGTCTTTCCGCATATCACGCCGCTTAGCGGCGTTGGCTCTCTCAACTTTATTTGGACTGTGCTTCTTCAGTTTCCTCTTCTTGTTAGTTGTTGCTGCAGTCCACTGGTCAGATGCCTGACCAGATGTTGTTGCTGTTATTTCCGGTACCGCTGCTGGCGCCACCGTGACATCACCTGATGTGTTGGCAGAGGTATCTTTCGATACCCCTGCTTTTCTCTCCTTCTCCATTTGCTTTTTTTCCCAACAGATAAAGTCAACAATTTCTCTGTTGTGAAAAAAAGCAATTAAATTTTTCGTAGACTCCGGCTGGGACTCGAACCCACGACCCTTCGATCTGTCTTCGGACGCCACCTCCACTGGGCTATCGACTTGTTAATTTCGGTGGTGGCAAACTGCCAACTTTAGTTGTGACTTTTAACTTTCACTATTTTAACTTGGAAATCAATATAAATAAAAACACTTCTTCACTTGTTGGAAGTCAAAGAACGACTGTATCATAAATTATTTGCATTAAGGTGGTAAATGTGCATTTAACTCCTTCATGCCAAAAATCATTTTCTTTTTTTTATTTCTCTCAGTAGCATGAAGGGGGCATTTAGGTATTTAACTCCTTCATGCAAAAGTGTGCAAACAAAAATGTTTTCAATTTGGATTTTTCAGTGCGTAAAGGTGTTAAGTGATTTTAACTCCTTCTTCTACTAATATCTTGCACTTTTGTGATGCATTTACCTCCTTTACACCATTTTTTGTATGGCTTTATTGGAAACAAGAGATCGTAGAAAGACGCAAATCACACAGAAATTTAAGTTTTCATTTACCTTCTTCGTTGGTGAAAAAAACCAGAAAAATTCAAAAATGTCACTTACCACCTTCTTCATTTGAACGCTTCAATTGTATCTCATTAATAAAAAGTTAAAACTCTCTGAATCCTTAATGTATTGTAATATTCGGCTTGGTCCGACAGTTAAAACTTATTCAAACTTCGTGAATAAAACACAAATTCACTTTATTTAAATCACTCACAAAAATTCTTTATTCAACACTTTCAATTATTACTTTTAAAACACAGTCTTTACTTTCAATTATTATTTTACACAGTCTTTACTATATCGCAGTTCACAACCAAATAATAATCCGCTTCGCTTCAGAGCGCCTATTTACATATATACCTCAAATCGGTTCGAGAATCTACGAGGTTGTTCTCGATGCTTAACGAAGTTCTCCTCTTTATCACTAGAATTGAGTTCCCCTCTTAACCACTAGATGTTTCTCGATTCTTAAAGAAGCGAGTTCTCCTATTAACCCATTAGTTCCCAAGGTTGAAAAAAAAACAAATTTTATACTTTCACTGCATTTTATTAGTTTAATATACGAGTATACTTAAATAACAATTTTTAAATTGAAAAAAATTCTGAGGTTTTTAGTTTTTTTACAATAAAATGTTGCGTATACGCAACATTGGGATTAACAATGTACATTATTTAGTGTGAAATTTTTCAAAGCAGTTCGCGTGAAGATGCACTTGACACTTGGCACACATGTATATAGTGTTGATTTTACACTGTCTACATCGTCTTCTCGCTTTATTTTTATCTTTTAATATCACGTGACCGACATTGTCAACTCGAATTTCCATGGGTAAGGCGCTTTTAGATGGTCGTCCATAATTTGGATTTGAAGGTAAATTTATTTGGTTACTTTTTCCTGCAATATCTTGGCCTTGAATATTATCTTCCATCACTGGTTCGTTCATTTTCATAAGAGTAACTGCTATGTAGGACTTGAAGTCTAACTGTGACATTTTTGATTTGTTTGCTAAATTGTACATTTTCCAGGAATTTACAGTAACACTGTCGATCAAATTCACAAAGAGTGGCCACCACCACTTTTTTCCTTTTACATTGATTCTATAGTTACATATTCCGTTGTCATGCAAATCAACTCCTCCCATATGTTGATTATATCCAGCTATACATTTTGGCTGAGAAATTGAAACGGTCTTTTTTTCTTTTCTGTTGTACCTTTTTGCACTCACAAGAGGTTCAATTGTACAGTTATTAGTAGCAACGGTCACCACAGAATTGTCGTTCCATCTGACCAACAATATTTTTTGATCATTTTCAAAAGAAAAATCATAAGAACCACGATCTTTTTTTTTCATATTTTTCACACTTTCTATCACAGTATTACATGTACGGTTTTCACGTATTGTTCCGGTAGCATAAAACCCCTTTTCGTTCAGCAATCCGAATAACTGGTATGAAGAAAAGAAATTGTCAAAAAATACACGATGAACTGATGGCTGCTGAACAACTGACAATAACTCCAGTACAACATTGTTTTTCCACCATAAGGTATGAATTTGTACAAGTAACCATTAGAACTGCATAGACACCATAATTTGAAGCCAAACCTGATTGGTTTTCCCTTGATGTACATTTTACAACTATGTCGACCAAAATAAGGAACCATTTCCTCATCGATAGAGAGGTTATGAGAAAATACCCCACACTGCATATTCTTTTTATTTATCAAATCAAAAAGAGGTCTTAGTTTTGAATATCTGTCATTTTTATCAAGTTGATCGTTATCTGATAAATGTATGTTTTGCTTTATAGAATCAAATCTGTTCCTACTCATACTCTTTCTAACCAGTTCAATTCCTTTATCCTCATCTTTAGACCAATAAAGTTTAGTAGCAGGTAATAAAAAAATAAGTATACCAAAAAATCGCTTTAGACTAGTTTTGTCAATTGTAAATGAATGACGATTTTTATCATTAGCATATTTTTTTGTATAAAAAATTATTTTTTCCTAAACATCATCACTGAAAAACAATGAAAAAACTTCAATCGGCGTTTTACCACCAATTCTATTTTCAATATCCTCTAAACTTTTTTTTTCTTCATTTTGGGGATCTGTTGTATACGCTGGAACCTCTTCTTTCCATTTTGGAAGAGCTGTCTTTGACTTATTTATATTTTTTTTTACTTACTTTTGCTTTTTTTGAAATTGACGGTAATGATTGACTGTCGAATTCTTCAGATGTATCAGGAAAACTTGCATGGATTTCATAAGTTCCGGCGATATCTGGTAAATTTATAACATTCTCACATATATCGTCCTCAAGCTCTTCTTCGTCTGTAACTTCGTGTACAGGTGGTGGAATGTACACGGCATCAACGGTATCAGTCTGCAATAAATCCTCATCTTCGTTCAATATGTCCAATAACTCAGCAGTAGACAGTCTTTCGTTTTTCCAAGACATCGCAATAACGATAAAAAATATTTTAGGAAAAAAATTGTGTTGTACAAGTCTAATTAGTTATTTCAATTCAATATTTTTTAAAACTGCACTTCACAAATCAATATTGGTCATTTATATTTTATTCATACAAGTATAGAACAATTCACTATGAATAATCGCACGAAACTGATAAAATTTTACTACATGTGCGTTTGAAATAACGGCGCGACACAATTGACAACTAATTACGTTAGAATCCCAATGTTGCGTAGACGCAACAATAATAAAAACGATTAGTTACGTAAAAATTATAAATAAAAAGCCGAATATGATATTATCTCTACTTTACTAATGACCTTATAAATATAAATTGTTAATTTGGAAAATCCCATTGTACTCCGAGTCAAGAAAATAAATCGACGAAAATATAGTATAGGAAATTCAAATTTTCGTCTAAGTTCATAAATATTGTACTATTCGGCTTGGTCCGACAGTTAAAACTTATTCAAACTTCGTAAATAAAAACACAAATTCACTTTCTTTTAAATTACTCACAAAAATTCTTTATTCAACACTTTCAATTATTACTTTTAAAACACAGTCTTTACTTTTCAAACACAGTCTTTTCTTTATAGCAATTCACAATCCATCATGAACCGCTTCGCTTCCAAGCGCCTATTTATATACCTCAAATCGGTTCGAGAATCTACGAGGTTGTTCTCGATGCTTAACGAAGTTCTCCACTTTATCACTAGATGCTTACCCCTTTCGAGGTTCTTGTATGCGCTGAATGAGTTCCCCTCTAAGCCACTAGATGTTTCTCGATGCTTAACGAAGTTCCCCACTTTATCACTAGATGCTTACCCCTTTCGAGGTTCTTGTATGCGCTGAATGAGTTCCCCTCTAAGCCACTAGATGTTTCTCGATGCTTAAGAAGCGAGTTCTCCTATTAGCCACTAGATGTTTCTCGATGCTTATAGAAGCGAATTCTCCTCTCCACTAGATGTAGCACGATAGTAAAAGAGATAAAGAGTGTATAGAGTGTATACACATTACAATATGTAAAATTTAAATCATTTTATTATAATGAATTAAATCATAATAAAATTAATTATTGTTCTGTTAAGAACAAATTGTAACAGCTAAAAAGTAATTTGGTACAATAACATAATAATAAAAAATAATTCTTGAAATGTTTCGTCTACGCAACGTTGGGGACAAATGGATCCGATATTAAAAGAGATAAAGAGTGTGTATGTATACACATTACAGTATGTATAAAAATTGTATAAAAACTTCAGCGTTATACTCAATTTACCTTAATTTACTTACTATATCTAACTTACATATGTCCATGAATTTCAAAATATAAAATGAACTGAACCAGAAATGTTGGTATAAAAAAATTACCTTGCCTTACTCGAGCTACATTACTTTATTTAACTTACTTTAATAATTTGTTTAAGGATCTTATGTATGTATCTATTATTATTAAAAAAGCACTGAATTTGAAATAAAGCCTTTCTTTTTCATTCTTGTAATAATTGGTTCCTTATGTTAATGGCTATCTGATTGTTTTCAACGAGATTATCATGGTTGATATCAGAATCCGGAGATATATGCTCTACAACGTCAGGATTTTGATCTATTGGTGGATGTGTTTTGTAGTAAATACAAATGTTGTGAAGAGCCGAAGAACTATTCACAATTTGGGACGACTTCCGCGGGGTGTAATGCAATAGTCTTGCACCGAGCAAGCATCTGAAGCGATTCTTTAGAACACCAATCGTTCTTTCGATTATATTTCTTGATTTCGAATGCCTCATATTAAATTCGTTTTGACTGCTTCCTTCTTGGGCGGATATGTACGGTGTAATCAGAAAGAGTTCCAGGGGATAGCCAGCGTCACCTGCAAATTTAGATTTTCAAAGTGTTTTTTATTTTTCATTTAGTTAATTTTGCAGTATACCTAGTAGCCATGTATTTCTATCTCCACTCTCGAAATTCCTTTGTAAAATCCCCCGAAGCTCACTCGAATTCCATAAAGGAATCATGACTAGCTCCAGCATGCCTGGCATCTACATACCTGATCCGCATTTTGTGATCACAAACCTTAAATTTAAATTGTATGAAGACACAATTGAGCCAACAAGGTAATACTAGTAACATACAAACATAGTATTCAAGCTAAAAAATCCTTTTCTATTATAATAATGATGTTCTTGTTTTTTTTATGCTTGAATTCTTATGTGGCTGCCATCTACGCATCCAATTACTCCCGGAATCTTATCCTTTTCATAAAAAAATGCTTTTGACTCCCTTTTTTCTTGGTCCGAATAGTGAGCATGTATACAACGAGGGCAAAAGATCACATCCATAACTTCAAGCATCTCTTTAAGGATAAAGCTTATCGTTGGTTGTGCAATGTCATTGCCTACACCCTTTTGGTAGCTGCCTTCAGCAAAGAATCTCAATACAGCTGCAAGCTTTAAAATTAGTGGCACCGATAACATGTTTTGTCTTTTCGGTACCTTATCTTGCAGTTCATTCAATAGATAAACAAATCCGTATTTATTCAACCTAAAGTACATTACGAATCTGGAATTCAACTTAATAGAATGATTTGTCCAAGGAATTATACATTGATGTGAGTACATCATGTTTAGGTACTTACTTCGAGTCTGGTAAATTCAAAGGATATGATGTCGATCTTATTCTTCGCCTTTCTCTTATTAAATAAAGTTTCTTACATTCGTCCACCCTCTCCTGCACATTGCTCACTCCAGCAGTGTTATGCAACAAAATAAACAGTCCAATGCTATTCATTTGTGTCCTTTTATTTTAATTTTGCTTCAAACTAAATTTTATTAAAATTCAAAAATTTTAATTTTTTCTTGTGTTTATCAATTTGTCAAAGTCAGTTTTTTATGTTGAATGAGTGTGGATTGAAAATAATAGCGTTTAAGTAACGCAATACCGACCCTAAAACGCCAAGAAAGTGACAAATGTCTTTTTAGTAAAACGCCTTTTATAATAAGGGTGAATGTCTTCATTTATTCACGAGATATCGAGAGTCGAATATCAATTTTTCCCAATTTTGCGTAGATTTTAGTTTTTATGAAAAAACTATAAATTCAATTTTTCTCAAAATTTTACTGAATGTCGAAAACTATAGTTTTTATAAAATAAAATTAGTTTGAAGCCAATATCTTAAATTTTCAAAAAGATATTTAAATCGAAAATCGTTTTTTAACAACTTTTAGTAATGTTTTTATTTTTTTTTTTGTGAATAAACAGACTTCGTAAAACTTTATTTTTCGTTGTATAAAATTATTTTGGATAAATTAATTTTTTGTTCGTAAAATATTCGATGCGACAATTATTTCTTTGTTTTTTTTTTTCATTTCTAAAAAAACCGTTATTTGTTTTTTTTAAATTAAAATAAAATTTAATTAAGTCGCTAGCGTTATTAGTTCGTGAGATGTTTTGCGTTAACCAAAATTTTCACATTTTTTTAAATTGCTATGGTAAAAAAAACATCCACTCAATTTGTTTGATTCTTTTCTGCATCATTATTATCTCTATAAAAACATTTATTTGAAGACGAGATATGGATGAGATATGGATGACAAAAAAAGCCTCCCGAACATACGTACACACGCACGCACAAACATCTAGATTCTAGGTACCTTAGAACCAAAAACACTCCATTACCAAGATCGGAATCTTTCGTACGTTTCACTCTCCAAAACCCGTTTGTTTACATTGTTGTATTTGTAATTTTGACAATTAGTCCATGAATAGATGTGAGCACAAACAAAAAAAAACGATGCCGTGGGCTAGCGGCACTTTGCACAGCAAAAACAAAATGGGGTGGTTAATAAGTTTTTTTCAGGTTTTTCTTTTTACTTTTTTTCGATGAAAAAGTCAGTTTTAAGCATGTTCAACGTCAGTTTATTATAATTAATTCACTAATTTACAGTAATCACTACGAAATTCTTTAAATTTCATAATAAACCTCGGATTTTTGTATCAAACATGCGTTCGAAGAACCATGAAGTTAAGGGTACGAGCGCAATTTTTTTTATTGAATTCTAATACATTTTCGTTAACGAACGGCTCAAATATTTTTTTTGCAAGTCATTAAAATCTGTAGCAATTTAACTAATCCAAGTATCCATAACATTCTTGATTGATGAAGGCATACATGTAGCTGCTATCAAAAAAAAATTATGCATCAAAGGAACAGCAATGTCTTAAAAAAATAATCAGAACCATTATAGCGAACCTGTTGAATAAATGCAGAGCAAATAGAATGCAAATTTTGACATATATCACAAAAAGAAAACTTCTTAAAATCGTTCTGAATTCATGCACAACTCATTCAATAGATCATGTAATCGTCATGAATGTTTATTGTTGACGTACAGAAGTTTTTTTTAGTGAATTCCCACAGTTTAACGCAAAATATAATTTTCGTTCATTCCTTAAAAATATTTAGTTACCAAAGTTCAAGTTTGCTTATTATTGTTTGAAGGGTATGTTTAGTAAAAGTGCTGCTAATAATGAAAAAATGAATGAGTTTTACGAACATGTTTTTGTTTTTCTTATGCCCAATTTCATAAACAGCTTTTATACATTTAATAGGATTTTAAACTGTAAAATGGGATATTTTGGTTTCACCAAGCGTTTTTAAAGTAAACAAGCTTTTAAACACCTTTTAAAACTAAATGCCCATTTTTGGCTCATTAAATTTTAAAAGTGTCATTTAAAAATTAATATGATAGATTGACAGCTGATGTTTTGTTTTGTAAAATTTGTGTTCTCAATAATTGGAGATACAGAATGATTAGGTAAACAAATTCAACATTGCATTTATAATATCATTTTTATATAATTTTAATTAGAATATTAGATTGGTCATCTTCATCTGAAAAAGATTTTCATATTTTATTTTTGAACGACACTTGATTTTTGATTTTGAAGAAGTTTACATTGTTGTATTTTGCGATTCTTGTCATTTATTACAACATATAATGCTTTCTCTTTTTTTCTCACACAATTCGCTTAATATAAAGAAAAAAGGGGTTTTATTTTTACAGGGTTGTGAGGAGAACTCTATTTTAACAAAAATATCCCTGAAATTTCCCATTTCAAGCTTGGTGAAACTGAAAAAATTTAAAGGCCTGATAAAATTTAAAAACCTTTTAGATAAAAGTGCTTTTAGTGTTTGTTTATAAAATCGGACATTAGTATAATAAATACTTCCATAGATTAGGGGAGGAGGGGGCGGTTGTGGACAAATTTTATTAAATCTTTAATATTTGTCTACAGTAAAGACTTTAAATCAACACTTTTTACCAGCTGATAAACTAAGGCTTACCCTAAATTGTCCCTAAACATAAACTTGATAAGACTTCAAGTTTTAAGGTTTTCCATAATTCAATCAATAAGCTTTTTCTGTCCATATGTCCCCCACCAAGGGGTGGATAAGGACACGGACCAAAATTAATGGGGCGGAAGTGGACAGCTACAAAAATAACCGATAAATAATTAAAAACTAACACAAGATATTTAAAAAAGAACTTTTTTAATATTCCAAAATAAAAGTTTCTTATTTTAATTCACAAAAGTACTCGTATAAAAAACATTTAATAAAAGAAATTTTTTATCCCATATCGTAGTTTTTGAACCCAACAGGAAATTTGAAAAATGATTGAGAACGTGAGGTTCCGGGCATGTTCGTAGCATTTGGTAGTTTTGTTGCTATTTGGTTTCTATCAATAAAACTTTCATCTGGGCTCTCCGGAAAAACGAAACTATTTCCTCCCCCGGCACATTTTTTCATAAATCTTACTAAAAGCTCACCAGATTCGACTATTTTCTTTATGACTACTCCCACAAAGAACTTAGGAACCTTTTTGCCATACATTTTTACAAGAATATAGTCACCTTCATCTATTACTTCTGGCGGACTAATTTCCAATGGGTCAATTTCTTCCACTGACATATCCCGATCTTGGTCGGAGTCAATATAGCTTACTTCCTGCTCGTCATCTTCGGATGATGATGGCTCAACCAAAATTTTTAATTTTTTTACTGTTCTGTTTTGTTTTACATTTTCCTTAAGAAGCCCTTTTCTCTCCTTCTCAGCTCTTTCTTCTAGTATTCGATCCTTTTCTGGATTGCTGGTCAAAATTGAAGAACATTTTTTCTTTCGGCCCCTTCTTGTTGGACCCCTTTTCAATGCTTTTGGGTACGGCCGCACTTGTTCTGGTGTTATTGGTGGGCAGTTTGTATCTTCTGGTTCAGCCCTCTTATTTTCACTTGTAGGTGGTACTTCTTCGGCAATATTGATTCCATTTTCGATTAAGATGTCAGTGACAGATGCTGGTAGAAATTCGTCATCGCTGAAAATATTTTCGTTTAGTGGAAAGCATCCAGATTTTTTGAATCCAGATAAAATATTTTTCCGAGAAAAGGCTTCTTGGAATGGTTCGCAAGAAAGTCCGGCAATATCAGAAATAGAAATCGCTTTCCCCGGATGTTTTGCTGACCATGTGTTAAAGGTGGCTCTTAAGCGTGATTTGAAAGGCCCGAAAACTGCAACTTCAAGAGGCTGTAGCCTATGGGTGGTATGAGGTGGAAAGGTTAGCAAAACGAGTCCATTTTGACGACAGTACATCACTAATTCTATTGAGCAGTGAGTCTCGTGGTTGTCGAGAAGAACAAGCACCGGCTTTTCTTTAGAAGCATGAGTGTATTTTTTTATGTGCTGAGTTACTTTGACAAATGATTCGCTGTTCATCCAACCACTTTGATATGCTAAGCCGAGACTATCCTCAGGTGATCCTACCAAAAAGCTTTCTTTGAAAAACACCCTTGAAATATATAGACAGGGGGGATAGCATTCCCATCTGCTTTCACGATTTCCACGAATTTTTTTTTTTTTTTTTTTGATTCTTGCAACAATTCTTGGCGCTTGCAAGACCGTGCTTATGCCAGATTCATCAAAATTAACTATTTGTTCTGCATTAAAATTCCACTTCGTTTGCACTTCTTTTAAATTTTTGAAGAAGCTTTTTACATTTGTTTCATTGAAACTCATATTTCTGGCTATGGAAGTATTTTCCGGCTTACGCAAGGAAAGTGTTGGATGCAGCTTCATGAATGCCTGCATCCAATCAACTCCAGCAATCTTATTGTCTTGCCAGGGTGCTGGAGTTTGCCTTTCAAGTTTTGTTGCATAGTCAAAAGAGAGTCGAAGAATCTGATGAAAGCTTAGACCGTATTGAAGTCTTGAGCAGTGAAGAATATATTCTTCTAATAATCCCTCCTCTTCGTTTGTAAATACTTGATTGTTTGTGTATTTTGATGTATATTTATAAGATGCTGACTTGATTTCAATACACAGAGGGTCAGACTTTTGGATTCGTTTATGCAACATAGATTTGCTAAGCCCATATCGCTCTGCGACTTTGCGTATTGATCCATTACCATTTTTTAGATCTGCAATGGCTCGAGTAACGGTATTTTCATCAATTGCAGCCCTATTTGTTGTCGTCTTCCGATTTCTAACCATTATTAGTCTTAAACAAATAAGATGTCTCCTTATTTCAAGATATTAAAAAAAAAACATAGACTGGGGTGGATGTGGACACTGTCCCAATCGACCCCATATAGTGTGTCCACATTTACCCCGCAAGCACTTTTTGTAAAGTAATACATTTATTTCTAAGAAAACCCTCTATTTTAAAAAAAACAATGATCACCAATGTTATCAAGACACCTCGATAATATAAAAAACACTTACCTGCATTTATTTCTGCTTTGTTTTTAAAAAATATCTGCGAATTTCTGAGGGAGAATAATATTACTTTGAGAGTGAAAATCACGAATGAACCTGTAACAATTTTTACACAAGACTGACAGATTTGAAAACTTTAAGGTTCATTCACAATTGAAAAAGGCAATGTATGGCATCATTGCCATATTCAAGTTTTCAACGAGTGGACTTGAAATGCCGATGTCCACATCCGCCCCTGTCCACATCCACCTCTTCATCCCCTACATTTTATAAATGCAGAACATAGAAGAAAATATACATAAACAATAGTTTTCAGATATAAAGCAGAGGTTAGTGTAGAAAAATATTTTTAAGAAAGCCAATAATATTTTGAGTATGTTCATTAAAGAAATTTCCGCTTCGTTTAACCTTCATCAACTTTTTAGAAAAAAAAAAATTAGCATTAATAGCAGCCAATTATTTCATAGCATATTTAATTGTTCACATTGTAAAATGTCTAGAAATGTTCATATGCTACAAAATTCGTAATTTTATGCGTAAGCATAGAAGATAACATTATTAAGCAAGAAGTATGCATTTTGGCGCGTTCACCAATTTTTTTCTATTGGGTGTTCGGTTTCCTCATACTGGAATAAAAAAAGTTGCTTAGATCTATTTATTGCACTCATTTAGTTGGTATTGTGTGTAACCATATTGCCTTTTTTTCTATTCCTTAAAGATGCTTTACACAAAGCAACTTATTTTTAAAACATAGCTCCCTCAAATTTTTATTCCAAAATCTAACTACAAACAAAATTCTAACTCTAACATAATCCCTCAAAAAGAAATTTTCAGGAATATTTCTGCAACAAACAAAACTAAAATTTGGTCTTGCATTTGTCGAACTTCTTAAATGATGCAAATACTACTCTAATTGAGGAATCTGAACTAGCTAAAGTTGGCAATGGAACTTCACAAGTATGCTTCTTATTTGGATGGAAATTAAAAAGCTATACAAATCTTCCAATTTAAGACCATGTCAGCACTTCAGATTCTGTTGGTTAGGATTGTTTAGTTTTTGAACGAGGCCATGAAACATTCAAAATGAAGCATTTAGATGGGGCTGATTACTATAATAAAGCGTTTTGATGGGCCGAAACACTAAATGTGAGAATGTGTTTGGTTTTTTGCATCATTTCACGCACACTTTCTCACATTTAGTGCTTGCTAGCTTGTAGGCAAACCGAAATGTCAGTCTGAGATTCCGGTCTTGGTAATGGAGTGTTTTTGCTTAGAACAGAGTATATCTAATAATGAGTAGGGACACTCTCCACGTTTTCGTTCTGAGTTCATATTTTGAATTACCGCTATGTCACACAAACACAAGAAATAGATGGTAATAAGAAGTGTTACAGTGTAAAAGAGAAGGAAGAAAAAGAGTTTTTCTTTTGACTGTAGCATAGGGTGTTCCGAAAAATAAAGGCATATCTATATCATTTTTTAGAGTACCTAATTGTATTTAGGTTTTATAAATGATGTTTTACATATGTGTAACGCTTTAATATTTATGCTTATTGCTAGATTTTTTCATAGTTGTATTGAAATTTTTAAGGATATGGTATACTCGAACTCGTATAAAAAAACTTTATAATAAAGTCCTTATTTTGGTTCTTACAGCAATTGTAATCAAATTCATTTTTTAAAATATCAAACATTTTCATTTCAAAATTATTACAAAAATATAAATTTGGAAAATTAGTTATAAATTTTTATTCGAGGCTCTCTAATGCATCTAAAAAATCTTGTTGTGGTCGTGTTAAATTCGCACCATCAAATTCTTTAAAATCCGTGAATATGGAGGAAATATTAGGTTGCTGGCTCAGTTCCACTTCACACTTATGGTTTTAACGGTATTTTTTCGAAATATAGCCCGCAAAATAATAAAACGCATCTTGACAACCAAAATCAACAGTCTTGTAGTCAAATTCGGTTTCAAAAGCGTAAATTACTTCGTCTTTTTTCTTCCTTTGATTTAATATGGATATCAATATGCGGCAGTTCCAAATTTATAGTTGGCTCGCACTTTCCTTGGGAAATGTCCTCCATATACTTGGCCGCAAACGACCTTTTGAAAGCACATGTGAATTGAAAAGGAGTCAGCAACTTAATATTTCCTCCTCGATTTCGTAACACAGCAAATAATGTGTTTTCTAAACAATCTTGATTAAGGTTTCTTGTGAGAAGAAATGTAATACCTTCTTCTTTTAAGTCACTAAAAATATCAATTAGAGCATGTATATTGTGTTGCCATCCATTTTATAAATCCCATTTTCTTTGTCACAATAATTGAGCTATCAAAAAAAGTAATATTTTCAAAAAAAGATTTCAATTCGTTTAGAAAATCTATTTGCTCCTTTCTTGCAAAAAATGGCCTTCTGGATGCTTTTGCTTTAAATTGGGATTAGTTAAAACATCAAATAATTTGTCAATTTTTTCAATTATTTCAGCAGTGCACCTACATATACTGGCAAGGGTATAAATACCAGCTGAAACAGTTGAACTTATTTACTGAGAAGCAAGTCTGACACGCATCTTCTGAAAATTGTTTGGGAAAATATGTTCATCAGCCAGTTTTGGAGCCATTTTAAATGTAGATTTTTTGTCTCTTAAGTAAAAATCAATGACATCTTTCCAAGTTGCCTTCTTGTCACCTAGTGTAACAATGTCATATTTCATGAAATTACGCCAAAAAGATTTCAAAAGATGAGGGGTGTCATACATGTAATAAATTTTAGTATTTTCAACATAAAAGAAAGGTTTGTGCAAAGGAATGCCTAGAAGTCTATTTGTACTCAACACAAAAAAACCGTTGCAATTTTTACATTCTCAATAACACAACAGCAAATATTGCTTACCTTTCTTTATTTTCTGGCAGTTTAAAATATTTAACACCAGAATTAACTTCTTCTTCTCGACCGCATGCCAAACACTTTAAATAATGTTTAGCCATTTTAATTTTCATTTCAATCACTTTTAAGATACACAAGTCACCCTTTATTCAACTCACTGAAACACTTCCGCACAAATGATTACAATTCAAACCAGATCGCCTCTAAAAATGCATTATGAAAAAAAGTAAACAATTCCTATTCCACCCCTAATTACATTTTAGTGTTACCAGCTGTTTTAAATACGTACTAAAGAAGTAAAAAATACTGTTTCTTATACTACTCTAAACACGGCTTTTCTTTATGTTTTTAGAAGAACAAAACAAAGATGAAGTTGCAATTTTCATATTTCAGAACAATACATTTATTTAGAAATTACATAAGAGGTATAATTTATAAAATAAAAAAGGACACAATAAATAAAAGAAGAGTTGAGGCTGGTCACATTCAATTAATGAAAAGCACAGCAAAACCACACACACACATGCGATCAAACTGTATCGCCTTTAATAATCCTATGAAAAAAGACTTCATTTATGTATTGTAATGTGTATACACTCTTTCAATAATAAGGGGCAACATCTAGTGGTAGTAATAGGAGAACTCGCTTCTTTAAGCATCGAGAAACATCTAGTGGCTTAGAGGGGAACTCATTCAGCGCATACAAGAACCTCGAAAGGGGTAAGCATCTAGTGATAAAGTGGAGAACTTCGTTAAGCATCGAGAAACATCTAGTGGCTTAGAGGGGAACTCATTCAGCGCATACAAGAACCTCGAAAGGGGTAAGCATCTAGTGATAAAGTGGAGAACTTCGTTAAGCATCGAGAACAACCTCGTAGATTCTCGAACCGATTTGAGGTATATAAATAGGCGCTTGGAAGCGAAGCGGTTCAGTATGGATTATGGATTGTGAATTGCTATAAAGAAAAGACTGTGTTTTAAAAGTAATAATTGAAAGTGTTGAATAAAGAATTTTTGTGAGTAATTTAGAAGAAAGTGAATATGTGTTTTTATTTACGAAGCTTGAATAAGTTTTAACTTTCGGACCAAGCCGAATATTACATTGGTGTCAGAAGTGGGATTAAAACTTATTGAGAATAAAAACAGTGAGCAGTGATTGAACTATTTTGTGTGAAGTAGTAAAGTTAAAAATAAAGAAAAAAAAAAAAAATGAGTAAAGTTTTGAAGGACTTAACTGTCCCTGAGCTAAAGGCCGAACTAAGCAAACGTGGCTTAAGTGGGACAGGCGTGAAAACCGAACTCGTTAAACGGCTGCAGGAATATCTGGAGCAGCAAAATGAAGACCCAGATACGTTTGCTTTCGAATTAGAAGCAAAAGTGGAAGAGGTAAATCCAAATGTTGCCTTATCCAACATGATGTCAGTTCTTTTAGCCAAATTTGAAGAAAATAAAAATGATGTCCTGAAACAACTAGAAGCCCAAAGAAGTGACCAAAAGCAAGAACAGCAGAATGTTCTCAAACAACTAGAAGCCCAAAGAAGCGACCAAAAGCAAGAACAGCAGAATGTTCTCAAACAACTAGAAGCCCAAAGGAATGATGTCCTGAAACAACTAGAAGCCCAAAGAATCGACCAAATGCAAGAACAGCAGAATGTTCTCAAACAACTAGAAGTCCAAAGAAGCGACCAAAAGAAAGAACAGCAGAATATTCTAGAGCGGTTCGACGAACAGAGAAACCTTTTAGAAGGCAGGTTTGCGGTCTTCGAAGGAAAAATCAATACTCTCGACGAGCGCGTCGAACGCGTCGAAAAACAAAATGCACGTATCGAAAAAATGGACGAACGAATCGAAACCATTACAAATGAACTAGAAAAAGTGCGACAGATGAAAGCTCGAGAACCTTCTGGTGAGTGCTCAAGGAAGAGAGAAGTGAATCCTCCAAGCTTTGATGGGCAGATTCCGTGGTCAATCTACAAGAAACAGTTTGAAGCAGCAGCGTTAACAAACGGCTGGGACGATCACGAAAAATACATTGCTCTTACGCTTGCTTTAAGAGCATCTGCTGCTGAACTGCTACAAACCATCCCAGCAGAGAAGAGTGGTGACTTCACAGTTCTGGTAAACGCAATCGAACAGCGGTTCGGGGATAGCCACATGACAGAAGTCTTCCGAGTTCAGCTTAACAATAGGACACAGAAAAGAGGTGAAACTCTGCAGCAGCTTCAGGCAGATATCGAGCGATTGGTTCACCTGGCATATCCAACAGCTGGTAACGAGATAATAAATCAACTTGCTGTTGAAGCCTTTGTGAGAGCTGTGGGCGATATAAATCTCCAAAGGGCCATCCGCACTGCCGGAAAGCGAACACTACCAGAAGCATTGGCTTTCGCTCTGACGATGGAAGCTGCAGAACAAGCTTCCCAAAACGTGCATCGCGTAAGAGAAATAGAAGTCCAAGAATGTTCTTGTCAGAAGGCTACTGTGGAAAGGAGTCAGCGAGACGGACCAGCACGATGCTGGAACTGCAATAAGACTGGGCATCTACAGCGACAGTGCAGATTACCGCGAAGAGGAACCGCATGCCAACACTGTGGAAACAGAAGTTATTCAAATGGTCAAAGTAACACCAACAATGTTGCTTCCGGAGTTGTTTCCCACCCGGGAAACGAATAAGAACCAACTTCGAGGGGCAGAAGCTGGTTTCTGGTATCTATGGCCCCAGAAACGACATCCAGGTTTCTCAAACGAAACGTGACAACAAGAGCCTGACCGTGGAAGCAAGTATAAACGGCAACAAATGTGTGGCTACCATTGACACCGGTGCCACGGCGTCCATCGTACGGCAAGACCTCGTCAAGAAGGCATGGCTCCACAACACCAACAGCTATCGTCTAAGGACTGCAACTGGAGAGGCCGCAAAAGTTTATGGTGAGGTACGTCTTAAGATTCGGATAGCAGAGTTGGAATTCTCTCACCCGTTCCTGGTAGCAGATATATGCGATGAGTGCATTGTCGGCGTCGATTTCATGAAAGATCATGGAGTGATATTGGACATCGGGAACCAAGTCCTGAAATATCGAAACATCGAGATTCCGATGATCTATGGGACTAACTCGTATGAGACCTCGTCATTTGTGAAAACCGTCATCAAAGAAGATCTCACTTTGCCTGCTTCTTCAGAAGTATTCGTGTGGACGAAATTGAAGGGTAAGCCTGGCAGCCATCGATACCTCATGGTCGAACCAGCATCTGAAAAGTCCTCCCAAAACGTCACCATTGGGAAGACTCTTGTGAGACCTGTAAAGAACATGGTTCCCGTACGAATACTGAACATCAAGCCGTATGAAGTTAAGCTCAGAAAAGGTGAGATTGTTGGACAATGCGAATCTGTATCAGCGATAACAAGGATCAACGAAAAAGATTCAAGGCAATCCTTGAAGTCCGAAGAGCTGAACTCCATAAAGACGAACATTCTCATGTCATCTAATCTTGGCCACCAACAACGAAGAACTGCAGAAGGTCTCCTCGAAGAATTTGCAGACATTTTTTCGTCATCGAAAGGGAAATATGGCAGAACGCAACTGGTGCAACATCGAATCAATACCGGGGATGCAAGGCCGATTCGTCAACCTGCAAGACGCCTTCCACTAGCCAAACAAGGTGAGGTTGAAGAACTGATAACCACCATGAAGGAAGAAGGGCTGATCGAAAACTCTAAAAGCCCTTGGGCGTCTCCAGTGGTCCTGGTAAAGAAGAAAGACGGATCAACCCGCTTTTGCGTGGACTATCGAAGGTTGAATGATGTTACTAAGAAGGATAGCTACCCTCTGCCTAGGATCAGTGATACTCTGGACGCAATGGAAGGAGCACAATGGTTCTCAACTTTGGACTTGAAAAGTGGCTACTGGCAAGTCGAGATCCATCCTGAAGACAAAGAAAAGACAGCATTCTCAACAGGAAACGGATTGTGGCAGTTCAAAGTAATGCCTTTTGGACTTTGCAATGCTCCAGCGACTTTTGAGCGCCTAATGGAATGCGTCCTGCAAGGACTCACATGGAAATCTTGCCTAGTCTATTTGGATGACGTCATAGTATACGGGAAAACATTTGATGAACACTGTACAAATCTGAGAGCCGTGTTTCAAAGACTTCGAGAAGCCCACCTCAAGCTTAACCCAGAAAAGTGTTCACTCTTCAAAACCGAAGTGAAATATCTGGGACATATCATCTCATCCCAAGGAGTAAAAACGGATCCTGATAAGGTTGACAACGTGAAGAATTGGCCAACACCACAGGATAAACACCAACTCCGAAGCTTTCTGGGTCTAGCCACCTACTATAGGCGCTTTGTGAAGGACTTTGCTGGAATCGCCAAGAGTCTTCATCAGCTAACGGAAAAGGGAAAGCAGTTTAAATGGTCAGGTGAGTGCGAGCGCAGCTTTCAAGAGCTCAAGCAACGCTTGTGTAATGCTCCAGTGCTGACCTATCCGACTCCAGGAAAACCGTTTATCATTGATGCTGATGCCAGCAATGTCGGGATTGGTGCTGTACTGTCGCAGGTACATAATGGCGAAGAAAAAGTGATTGCCTATTACAGCAAGGTACTCTCGAAGTCGGAAAGAAACTATTGTGTAACCAGAAGAGAACTTCTTGCACTGATTTTGGCAACAAAGCACTTCCATAAGTATCTCTATGGACAGAAGTTTCTTCTCCGAACTGACCATGGAGCACTAAACTGGCTTTTGAATTTCAAGAATCCAGAGGGTCAAGTGGCGAGGTGGATTGAGAGGCTGCAGACCTACGATTACGAAATTCAACATCGGAAGGGGAAGCTTCACTCAAATGCAGATGCACTGTCTCGGAGACCATGCAAGCAAGACTGTAAGCATTGCAGACGACAAGAAGAAAAAGAAGTGGTTACTGTCCAACGAACCAGAGCCGATCCCGTTTATGGCTGGAGCAACGACGAGTTGAGGAAGGCTCAACAAGAAGACTCAGATATCGAACCCATCCTCGCTTGGAAGGAACACCAGGAAAAACCAGAATGGACTGACATCTCCGATAGAAGTCCGACTCTGAAGGCATATTGGGCACAGTGGGACTCGTTTCATGTCCAAGAGGGTGTCCTTCGACGTAAATGGGAATCAGCAGATGGAAAGTCTTATGTAATGCAGCTAGTCTTACCGAGATCGAAGGTTATGGACGTTCTGCGAGAGATGCATGGTGGAGTTTCGGGAGGCCATCTAGGAGTGAACAAGACGCTAGAAAAGGTTCGACAACGATTTTACTGGCTACATGTAAGGGAAGATGTCGAGAAGTGGTGCCGAAAATGCGATACCTGTGCTGCCACCAAAGGCCCGAACAAAAAGAACCACAGCCAAATGCAGCAGTATAATGTTGGAGCACCCTTCGAAAGGATTGCAGTAGACGTGGCGGGTCCATTTCCGGAAACAAATAATGGAAATCGTTATATTCTGGTCGTCATGGATTATTTCAGCAAGTGGCCTGAAGCATACGCCATTCCAAACCAGGAAGCCAAAACAGTCGCAGACCAAATTGTCTTCAACTGGGTGAGCAGATTCGGCGTTCCATTAGAACTTCATTCCGACCAGGGAAGGAATTTTGAATCAAACATATTTCAGGAAGTTTGTGGGCTTCTTGACATCAAGAAGACAAGAACAACACCACTTCACCCACAATCTGATGGCATGGTCGAACGATTCAACCGAACCCTGAAGGAACATCTTTGCAAAGTTGTGGACGACAACCAGCGAGATTGGGATCGACACATTCCACTGTTTTTGATGGCGTATCGAAGTGCAAGACATAGCTCAACTGGTCATACACCGTCTGAGATTTTGATGGGAAGGAACATCAGACTGCCGAGCGAAATAAAATTTGGATGTCCCACGTCGGAGCTGCAAGCCGAGGGTGACTACATTGATGACCTCAGAGAAAGACTCCTTCAGATCCACGACAATACCAGGTTGAAAATAAAGATGTTCAGTGACCGAATGAAGACACGCTACGATATACGAGCGACAACAACAGAGTTCCAAGCAGGAGATCGGGTGTGGCTTTACAATCCCCATCGACAAAAAGGATTGTCACCGAAACTTCAACGGGACTGGGAAGGTCCATATACAGTCATTACAAAAATCAACGATGTCGTGTACCGGATACAAAAGGGAGTCAGAGGAAAACCTAAAGTTGTACATCGCGACCGGCTACATCGCTACAGTGGTGATGAGAACGATGGATTTGTTCGGGACGATCAATCCTAAGGAGGGGGCAATGTAATGTGTATACACTCTTTCAATAATAAGGGGCAACATCTAGTGGTAGTAATAGGAGAACTCGCTTCTTTAAGCATCGAGAAACATCTAGTGGCTTAGAGGGGAACTCATTCAGCGCATACAAGAACCTCGAAAGGGGTAAGCATCTAGTGATAAAGTGGAGAACTTCGTTAAGCATCGAGAAACATCTAGTGGCTTAGAGGGGAACTCATTCAGCGCATACAAGAACCTCGAAAGGGGTAAGCATCTAGTGATAAAGTGGAGAACTTCGTTAAGCATCGAGAACAACCTCGTAGATTCTCGAACCGATTTGAGGTATATAAATAGGCGCTTGGAAGCGAAGCGGTTCAGTATGGATTATGGATTGTGAATTGCTATAAAGAAAAGACTGTGTTTGAAAGTAAAGACTGTGTTTTAAAAGTAATAATTGAAAGTGTTGAATAAAGAATTTTTGTGAGTAATTTAGAAGAAAGTGAATTTGTGTTTTTATTTACGAAGCTTGAATAAGTTTTAACTTTCGGACCAAGCCGAATATTACAGTATCATAAGATCGAAGGTGTATGCGTTGGTGTTGGGAAAACCGATTGTGTATCTTTCTAACATTAGCTATGTCAGGTAAGGATTAAAATGGATACATTTGACCTGTTTTCACTCATAATAATTTGTTTGTTTCGTTTTATAGTTCATTTTTAATTGTATTAGTAGGTGTTCCATATGTGTAGAGAGTGTCATTACTCATTATTAGATATACTCTGCCTTGGAACGTCGAGAAATTTCAAAATTTTCGATTCGAAAAATCACACCGATAACAATAACTTCCTATGGGAAGTTAATAAATGGAAAAAAAATGTAATGCAGCGTAAGTAAACTTATCTTCAGTTCTAGTTCTTACCTTCAAATTTTACAATTTTTTCTTATCTTCTAATTCTTTTATACAGCCTTATTATGAGTATCAATTGGATAGTCGATAATTTCTATCAATTATTTGATAAGTTGGTATTATGGGTATCAACTGGTAATTTAAGACCTATTGTGAATATTTATCAAAAGGTCATTGCGAATTTTTTATTTATTTTATTTAATTTGTTTGACGTTTCACATGTCTGCTACTACACGATGAATCTAGATGCATGCGACACTTCGAACAACATAAGTGCAAAAGAGAAAAAAAATTCGAAAACATGAGACGCAAGAAAATCGACCTGTGTCGCACGGGTAAAATTTTCCTTGCGACAATTTGACGTTTCTTTGTTCTCTTATTCGTATTTTTGCTATTCTCTTTCATATGGTTTCGTTGTTCGAGAAGCAAACTTTGACGGACAGTTCATTTTGTAGGAATCTATCAGCCTTATTACGGTTGTCAAAGATCAATTAATTGACAATTGAAACATTTTGTCAATTAATTGATAAATTGGTATTATGAACGCGAGTTGATCATTTTTTGATCCATTGTGAACAAAGATCAAAAATCTATTGTGAATAGTGCAAATTTTAGTATGTTTGGGATGGATTGTTGTCTTTTCTTTGGTTTTAACTTGTCGTTGATATCTAAAAATACATTAAGGAAGGCTTCTTTCGAAAGTCTAAAGTTTTGAATGAATCTAAAAGCGAGCCAAATTAGATTTTGTAATGTAACTAAAAAAGATCTTTTATCTACTATGTTCAGCCAAATCCATGGGATTTGAAGCATCGCGTAGTTTTCTTCGAATCTTTGCTTGCTCCAAAGTATTTTCTTCTTCAATTTCATTTTCACCGAAAAATAGTTCAATAGTAGACATGCTTTTGGCTTTCGCGATCCGTAAAATATTTTATCAACAAGGAATTTGTGATTGACTGAAAATTTGATAATCACAAATATTTTGACAACCATAATACCAAGACTGTCAATTTGAATCATTCACAATAGATCTAATTTCTGAAGAGCGTTCACAGTTTATCAAAAAATTTGATTGCTGACAACGATAATACCAATTCATCAATTTCATTGAAAAATGTCAACTAGCGTATTGATAATTGACAACCGTAATAGGGCTGTATGTCTTTGTTTTTTGATTAGAGTGCACAGTCAGAAATACATTTCTCATAAATTTTACAAAACAAAATGTTTTTTATTGATTTTAAAGAATAACAAAATTTTCTCGATTAATAAAAGTAAACAGACAAACAAACAAGTCGATGACGAAATAAAAATGAAAGAGAACTGTCAAAATAGATTCATGAATCTAGTTTGTCTGCTATTACACGATGAATCTAGATGCATGCGACATCTTCGAATTCTTCTTTGTGATCCTATCCTGTTTCTCAAGTGCTATTCCTACAAAATGAACTGTCCGTCGAAGTTTGCTTCTCGAACAACGAAACCATATGAAAGAGAATAGCAAAAATACGAATAAGAGAACAGAAAAACGTCAAATTGTCGCAAGGAAAATTTTACCCGTGCGACACAGGTCGATTTTCTTGCGTCTCATATTTTCGAATTTTTTTTCTCTTTTGCACTTATGTTGTTCGAAGTGCCGCATGCATCTAGATTCATCGTGTAATAGCAGACTTTCAACGTGTAATAGCACTTGAGAAACAGGATAGGATCACAAAGAAGAATTCGAAGATGTCGCATGCATCTAGATTCATCGTGTAATAGCAGACCATATGAAGTACCTATTTGTTGTTTTTTTAGCCACTAAAGGAAAAATTCTTTGTGCGAAAATGTAGGTGCTCTTATAAAAAATTACTTTGTTTCTTTATGTGGTATTTTTGTATTTAAGCGCAAAATAGTAAGCAACGTTTCCTACGCTCAATTAGTAACTTCCTTGGGCAAAGAATTTTGAAACCGCTGCTAGTTTTAGTCTATTTGGAATGGATTGCTGACTTTTAAGGTTTAAGTTTTTCCTCAATATCGTTTAACACCTCCAGGGCGGCTTGTTTGGAAAGCCTGAAATTTTGAATGAATCTGCAATGAAGTTTCATCAGCCAATGGAAGAATTAAAGAAAAATAATTATAACATGTGTTCGTCCAAATCCATTTGGTTGGAAGAATCACGTAATTCTCTCCGTATTTTGAGTTGCTGACTTGGGTTAACTTCATCATAACTCCCTTAAAAAATCAATTCCGTCCATGTCATAATTCCTTCATTTTTTTTGCCTTTAAACATCCTGAAATAAATTTTTTTTGTTTGCATGCGAAAATGTACCTAGAGCAACCGAATTGAACATCGTCAATAAAAAGTAATTTTAAAATAAAACGCATACAAATCGCTGTTTCTTTATATATTTATATTTTATTCTATGAAGAGAATGAAAAATACGTACCTTTTATAATTATTTTTCTAAATTAAAAAGTATTTGAGACGTATCAACCAAAAATTTGTGGTTGATATGAAAATTGATGTGTATCCTTTTTTTGATATGCGTAATACCAGGTACATAATATGTCAAAAATCATTCACAATAATCATAAAATTCGCAGTTCATCAACAAAGTTGATAGTTGATAGCCATAATACCAATGCATCAAAAATATTGTAATTTATCAAGTATCTAGTTGATAGCTATAATAGGGCTAATAGATTCAAGAAAAACTTCCGCCTGAATGAAAATGAGTTTGCTTTTGTTTTGAAGTACTACATCGAAGCAAAATGTCTCCGATTCGTAGGAAATCAGATAAAACTCCGATCCAATGGTTACCTCAATAGGGCCGACTATGTTTTAAAAATCATTTCGAGTAAGTGGCCGCCGCGTCTGGCTCGAATTAACGCAATAACGCGCCGAATATTATCTTTCAAGGCATCAATCGTCTCGGTTTTATCTAAAGGTCGTCGATATCAACATCCTCCAATAATGGGACGACTTTTGGTTCCAACTATACCGCGCTACATGCTAGGCAAGTAAATAGTAGAAGTCATTAATCATTGCGTATATACATAAAACAGTGACTTTTTGAAGATGTTACGGTGTCTCAACAATAACTTGTGAGCTAAGATCACTCCAAATACGGCAATTTCACTTATTAACGTTCAATAAAAATGATTTTCATCGCTGAACATCATTTTAGACACATTTACAGAACGTACGATGACCGGGCTGGATTTTTTAAGCTCGTAAAACAAAATCCTTCCGCAATAACTTTCATAAAGTGGATAGGCACGGCTCCAATTGTTGCACGAGATGAAGGATGAACACATTCGGGCCTTCTTCGATATTTTGCTGCACAGCAGTAATAAAGTCATCGGTGCGGATTGTACGGCTTCACTGTGGATGATTATTATCCACTAGCGTTAAATAGGAGTAAGTCTATTCATTATAAAATAGCAAACCAAACTGAGCATAAATCAAGTGACAGCTGTCAAAAGGACTTACTCTGAAAAAAGTACAAGTAAAAAACGACCGTTAATTTTCGACTTCTAAACAGTATACACATAGATTGGATGCAACCACTTTAATAGAATTGGAATCCCTGACCTATTTTCCCTACAAACCATCATCATAAAGTAGGCTAGTAGCCCGCATTTTACAAAACAAAAAAATAAAACAGTACAATGTTCCCATTATTTTCTACAGTTGAAATACGATTTTCTTGCGCTAAAAAAATCAATTGAATTCCAGTAATAAACTCTCTGAATCAAACTTAAAGAAGTTTTTATTGTCTAATACAAAAATGTGTAATATCCATTTAATCTTTTTACCGTATTCTTCTTGATTATTTTATTTATTTACGCATTTAGACTACAGCGCCACCTATGAGATCCATATTTTAATTTTTTTTTTCAAACAAATATGTGTTGGCAATATAAACTTCTTTAATAAATAGAGACTACGGCGCCACCAATCGGGTATATACTCAGCAAATTTCTTTTTTTTTATGAAAAATCAATGTGTTGCAAAAATTAATCAATGTCAATTAGAATTTAATTTAGACTGCAGCGCCACCTATCGGAACCGTACTTTGAAAATTTTTGTTAGTACAAACATATGCTGCAAATATTAGTTAATTTCGCCAATTAATAAACAATTTAGACTCTCCTGTTTAATTCAAATTGTCAATCTTGCAAAAATAAGCTTTAAGTTTAAAATTTTGAAAAATAATATTTTTACTCATTTTTAACCTTATTATTTTGCTTGTTATCACATTTTTCAAAAAAAGAAATAAATTAAATTACAAAGTTAAATACATTTTTTTAATTAAATTTAACCTGACACTTAAATACAAAATTTAATTACAATTCAATTAATTTGTAATAGACATTTTAAATACAATTCATCTGTAATAACATTGTATTGGACTACATTCTGAATAATTTTTTTAAATTTTAAGTAAAAAGACTATAGGCAGACGACAGGAGGTGTATTGAAATAAAAAAAAAAAACATTTGTAGCTGTTAGTGTGAAATCTTCTAACAAAATAAAAATTGATAAATTAACAGAATTTTCTTTTTATTTATATGCATATGAAAATCCATAACACATTGAAGTAAAATAAACAAAAATTATGTAACACATGACATTTAAGTAAAAAAAATATTAAAAGAATGACGACAAAAACAACAATTTGTAATGTTTCTCTTTTATTTTATTTTTCATCATGCTCTAGTGCCTGATCTTTTCTTGTATTAGTTATCACTGAGCTTTTTTTTAACAAAATGATCTGCTCTTAACATACATATTTTTACATCTATGTCAGTTACATATCCAAATATTCGTCATAATTTTAGTGTCTTAGTTCCAGTTATATTTTGTTTTTATTAATTTTATTATTGAGAGGTCATCAGAGATAAAAAACTGCGGTTTAATGTTCCTTGACAATTTTTCAGTATGTTTTTTTCGTTTATATTTATATTTTGTTTACCTAAAAGCTTATTGTTTAATCATGAAATATTATTTTGAATTAACTATTAAAAAAAAAAAACAATGTTTAAAGGATCATGTTTTTAAATACGGACAAATAAAAAAGAGCATTTAATATTAATTGCAATGACAAATAACAAATCCGATTTTTTAAACCAAATAATGATATCTGAAATAATGTTTATTGCATTTTATACAAGATTAAATATTTTACTTCTGATTTTATTTGCTTATGAACCATAAAAAAATGTAAGAAAAAGCAATATGTTGTTCCTTAATTTACTTAATTTTACTGTCATTTAAAGTGAAACAGTGAAGAAAGTTTAAACATTTTTTTTTAATCTATTGATTCATTTTTTTTTAATATTTTATTTTTATTTTCTTACTATGAATTATTATTTTGATTCTATAATGAATATGTTATAATTTTGTGTTAAGAAATAATCTAAAAAGTATATCGGATACATTTTGTTTAATTTTGCAACTCAAAGGCTAACAAAGAAAAACATTAATATAATAAAAAATGTTCTTATTTGGAAGTTCATGTTTGTGTTCATAGCTTAATTATGCATGTATATATGTATATGTGTTAAGCTGTTGAAATTAGTTTTTAATTTGTATTACCAATGTTTTCCTTTAGTTTAATTAGTTTACTGTTGGGTTCAATTGTAATTTTTGAATTCTACAATTATAATATAGATATTAAGAATTATTTCTAGATTAATTTTGAGTGTAATTGATTTTATGGATTATAAATGTTTTTTTCTGTAATGTCCTAAAAGTGTTTATTAATATTTGTATGTTTACAAATATTTAGTTTATTTTATGTTTCTATTGAATACTTAAGGATAATTAATAGTTGAAAACACCAAAATAAATTAAAAAATAAAATATTGTCCTTTTTCTCTACACACGTGTTTTATTTTTATGTATAAATATTATCTGAATTAAAATGCTAATATGTGTATACATACATTAATAAACCCGTCGGATTTTTGTGTGTGTTGAATATGAGTAAAATTTTTTTTATCCAAAATGTGTTATTATTAGTTCTTACAACATTCACTTTATTTTAAAGTTGTTATTTTATAAAATTTCGTACAAAAATGTTAAAAGTTTTCTTTTTTAAAAAGAAATCATCACAATTTCGAGTCCAAACATTATATGTATTCGAATTTTATTGTGTAAATTATTTTTATTTTCTCTTTTTTTTTACAATACACTATCACCATTTGCAATGCACAAAATGTTATATTATAAATACAAACTAACAAAAAATACGCATCTTTAAATGCGTACCGTAAAACAAGTAAGGACATTTTTCTAAAAAAAAAAAAGAAAACAAGTTGAAATAAATGTATATTTTTCATTGTTTCTCAATTTTGAATTAAAACATAAAAACAAAAAAGCTGAAAAAGGTTTTAAAAAATTAAACGAAAATGTTTGTATTTCTAAATTTTCCAAAAAAAAAATGAATTTTAACTTAAGGCTGTAGGTCTACTTAAACAAATTGTAGGTTCAGGTTCAACCAAATTTAGTACTCCTTAATTATTATTTATACATCATAATTATAAATTTCAGTCGATTTTTTACAAGTTTACTTATACAATTAAATTATTAGTTGGCATTCGCAATTTTTGAACTGGTAAATATAGAGAGAAAAAGAACAAATTTTTCATTATTAAAAATTATATTTGAAGTGAACAAATTTAAGCACATTTAAATTTAAAAAAAAAAGTTAGGCATTAAATATAAAGAATTAATTTAAATTTCTTACAAAACAAATATGGTGGTGTGGAGTGTTTTGCAAATGCTGTTTCCCCCGTATAATAATTTTTGAAATTAGCTACAAACTATGGCTTAGGACTGATTTTAAAAGTTGACTTTTTTATTAAGAAATTATATTAACATGAATATATACGCTTACTTTTAAAGAAGTGTAAGGATTTTTTAGACTAATAATATATGTGATGTTTTTCATTCGTTGCTGCTAAGTCGGATGTTTATAACAAAATATACACTTCTCGTCTTCATTGTTAGTTTCAAAAAAAAAATAATTATTTGTTTAGTAATTTGATTTTAACAGAATATAAAACGTAAACAATAAATTCAATAATTTTTGATTATTTTTATTTAACAGAAAGAAATAACAGTTTTGTTTTTAAATCTTTAAATCATTTTTTCATATTACTCTGTCATTTTTGGTAACATTATATAATAATGCACCATCTTTCTTTAAACCCCGATAAATATTTTACATAATTATTTTATTTATATTAAAAAAATTATTTTCAATTTTGTTTTAATACTAGCAATATAAAACGGTTTTCTTTTTTAAAGAAATTGTCAGTCATTTTTAATTCATCATATCATTATCATTTTCTTCTTAAATTTCTATATACAATATTTCTTATGCAATTATCTAGTTATGTATAAAAAAAGAGTGCGCATTTTGTTTTTATTTAACTTAATTACCACGCACAGTCTTTCCAAATAGATTTGTTTGTAATATTTGTTTACAATTTTTTTTTGTTTAAACAAACATAATACAACCAAAAAACAAAACAAATTGTTTTAAAAATCAACAATAATTATTTAAGGTTAAATCATTTACTTTATTGTTTAGATTGTTGTGGTTTGCACACATTTTTGTTGCGATTAAGAATATTTGTTATTTGATTTTTCTTTGTAAAATTATCGGAAAATTTGGTCTTAAGAAGTTTTTTAAAGTACTATTTTAAAAGGACGATATTTTAAGTTTAAATTTTTTCTCTGACGTACATGATAATTTATGAAAGTTGTTGCGTAATATTTTTATATTTTTTCTCTATTATTTTATTGGTTTATTTTATTGTTTTTAACTCCATGTTGGAAAAGTATCAGTATACCATTGTTCCCCATTTGTACCCAAAGGTTGTTGAGGCAAGGGTAAGCTACTCCAACTCCCACCACCATTTCCTATTAAACCGCTTGCGTAACGTCGTTTTGAATCTCCTGGATTTTGGTGACCTCCATCAAATTTACGTTTACCGACTACTACTGCATGTGTGCAAGAGAAATAGGAATAGAGAGTAATAAGAAGAAAAATATATTAAATGGTTTTAAATTAAATTAAACTGAAACATTTTTGTTCATATGGTTTTATATCGTATTTTGTTTAACATTGTTATCCAAAGATTAAAACAATTCAAGAGAGACAAATAGTAAACCGAACGAGGAACGAGGAATGAAACGGAAAAATTAATTTATTTTTAAATAAAAAAGAAAGATATTAACTTCCTGAGCATTTTATATAGATAATTTTTTTCATTTTCGTTGGTTATTCAACGTTAAAGTACGTATAACTATTAGCATTTATTTAATGAAAGAAATTCCTGTAAATTTTAAAATGAATTAAAACATAAAATTTATGAAAAAAGAAAAACACTAAATAGAAATTTGTATTCTATACAAATTCAGCTAAAGAAATGTGGATTGTTTAGAGAAACATTTCATAGGGATACTATCAAGTGAAAGGTTAGACGTTAGAGGCCAAAATTTTAATTGTTTGTACGTACAGACAATACTTTTAAGAGCATCAGATAATTTTAAACAGATGTACACAAATCTCCACACCTAATAAATAACTCTAATATAGTATGATAGACAGTTAAAGCGGTTGACGCACGAATGTGTTTGAATAAAGGAAGGTGTGTTGTAAAATGGGCAGCTTTCATCATATTATTCAAAGAACTGCAGTGACATGTGTTTGGATTTCTGAGTGTATTGGCAATTGAAGATGTGTAATGTATACTGACTACCAAGTTAATACGATCGAAAGGAATTACATCTAAGCTGAAGTTTTCTTTGTACAACATTAGACCCAACCTCCGTATGCCTATGAAATAAGGAAATTCTCCGCTGCGAACAGCTCAAGAATACAGACTTTTCATCAAACGTTGTCTTCAACAAAAATATGTGTAAGTGCCACTTTTTTTTCAATTTTCAAAGTGAAACAAACAAATAAAAGAACAAATATATATAAATTATAAAACTAATGAGAATCAACTAACGAATCAATACATACACGGTTTAAATCTTAATTCTTCATAACTTTTACACATCTTTAAACGAATTACAAGTGAGGAAATTAAAATGTGTCTTAATTCGTTAGTAAATGCTAACTCTCATGTTAAGGTAGGAAGTGCTGACAATTTGGTGAGTAATTGTATTTATGCGAAATAGGATTAAGTGCTTACTTGTTAAGAAGCTCCTCTAATACATACGGTGCTTTATAGTAGATAATCCCTTTTATTCATATAACACAAGATAAATGAAAATTAAAATAAGTAATTTTAATTCAAATAATTTTCCAATTGGAAACATGAAATATGCGAAAGTTTATGTTAGAAATAATTGATATCGGATCCCGATTAGAAAATATAAATTCTAGCTAACAACGAACAATGCAAAAGAATTGACGCCTTTTATAATTTGTATGGATAAAATAATTAAAGCTTATGCAAATTAAAGAACAATTGTAAAGCTGTGAATACTCACTGAAGCATTGCATTAATAACACAAACGTATTTAACTACCAAAAGAACAAAATAATTGTAAATTAAATATGTTTGTTGTTTTCTTTTAAAGTGTATTAGAGTGAGAAACGTAGGTGCAAAAAATCTCTTACGTGTATTTCAAATTAAATGTTGCTGCAATTTCAGATTCCACTTATGGAAAAGAATTACAAAATTAAAAAAAAAAAACTAAACATTATATGATTTTCAAGTTCAAGAAAATCTTAGTAACATAAGAAGTAGGACTGAAATACTTCATTTACAATGAAAATCAAAACTAGAAGTAAAAACACTATTTTCGAAAATCAAACTATTACATATTACATTTATGAGCTTTTTTCTTAATAATTGCAAAAATGTGTACTGAATCGATTTCTTAAAAAAAAGTAGACTATGGCTCTGCGTACAAAGGACGTTTTGACTGCACTTTCGTATACTTTTTAACGTATAAATACCAATAATAAAATTGGCGGTTTATTCAAAGGGATGCGATGATTTAAAATCTTAACAATAGATACTTTTGAAAAGAAAACAAATTAACACAGAAAGTAAAAGCCAAAGATCAACCTTATACCTTATGAAAATTTTAGTTGCGATAACGCATTTCTTAGAAGTTCAATTTTGTTAAAATAAAATAAGCATGGAAAAAAAAAGTTTACACCTATTCTATAATCTAAATTTTCCAAAGAGACTTTCGATAATTAGACAATGCTTCATTTTAAAAAGGTGTGTTTTAATTTTAAAATTTGCTCTCGTCACTGAAAAAACATTTTTGCAGAACAATAGTTATGCTTATTGGCATAAAGGAGACTTCGCTTTTGTTTTTCTTTTCTCTGTCTATTACTATGAATTGTCAAGCAAACAGTGTTCGCGTTTACATTGGTCGCATTCAGAAAGCTAGTGGCTACGTAGTCAAGGGATTCTGATTGGCTAAATCTAACTACAAAAGTAGTTGAGATTTCCCCTCCGACGTAGTGTAAAATTTTCGGCTACAAAGTTAGTGCACACTGGTTTTGACGTTTCACAATCAGCTGCTCGGTTAGGACACAAGAATTCAAAATGAAATAAATCATTTAGTATTTAAATACAAATAAAAATCACTCATATTACATCTTATATTCGGTTTTATTGAATTTAAAAACAAAACAAACTATTTAAAGTACTGAAAACACAAATGTTTTCTGTATTATATATTTGCATTTGTCATTGATATGACAGTTCCGGATTGACTAGCTTTGTAGTGAAGTTTTGCATTCACAAATCTAGTTGAAATTCGACTACGTAGTCACTAGCTTTATGAATGCGCCCATTGACTCCAGAAGACTGAGTCATATTTAAATTTTTACAGCAATAACCGCTTGATTTTGTTATAAACTTTCCCCTTTACCCAAACTAATTGAATTTTACTTTAAAAATAATTAATCACTCGATTCACCCATATACCATCAACATAACAGTTAGCAGGGAAGCTAAGCAGGGACGCGTAACGAAGCCCTACAGAGTCAAGTTGGTTCAGGCTGATCGGTTCCAATGGGAAAAAGTATGGTGAAGTTGTGACGGCAACTTTAAAAATCATGTTATTTGCCCGAAAATATACAACAAAACGTTATTTTATTAATTAATTTCGGGACTTAGTTTGGTACAAAAATTCATTATTGTGTAGATTTGTTCATTAAAAGATGGCTAAGGTTTCTAAAACTTTAATTTATGTGTACCTGTTTCCTGATGAATTTATGTGAAGCAAATATTTTTGCTTTTATTGTCATTCGTAAGATTTTACTGAAAGTGGAATGAATTTAGTCCTATTTTTACTAGAAAGTGGAAACAATTGTGTGATATTTCCTGTTTCTACGTAATTTATCAAAAACAACACCATATATATTTGTTAATTTTCCGCCCTATAAATAATTTACAAATTATTCTTCAAGAGAAAAAAACACGAGACCGAAACGAAGCTAAACGAGACCGAGGCCGATACCAAGATGAAAGTGACGTTTTTCTATTTTGAGTATACCGAGGCGCGACAATCTAAAGTCTGTAGGGTCTTGTCTCGTGGTCAGCTCAACACTTTTTATACAAGTACATTTTCTTATAATTAACTTTCAAACAGAGCTTATGAATTGGGCTGAGAAATGTCAGCAAAAACCTATTTGCGGGTCAGTTAAACATTACCAAGTACGCATGCAAATAACATACTATGGTAAAAAAAGTCACTTTAAAATAAGAACGTTTAATTAATATCAGTAGAAAGAACAAAACTTTAAGCAAAACTCAAATTCAATTGAAACTTATCTTCCATTATAGTCATGATACAACTAATAAAGATAGCGCATTGCGCATGTGAGGTTTTGCTTGTCAAACTATCGTGACGTCACGAACACTCAATCAATTAAAGAGAGCTAGTATATTTGGCGCAATTTCAATCTATTTTCTGTTGTGAATGTTAACGGAAGTGAATTTTAAAAAATTTTTAAATCAATAAAGTTATTTAAAGTGGTATTGTTCATAATTTATACAAAAAAAAATGTATTAATAAACATGGGTGTTTGTTCCGTTTTTGACTGCAACAACAACGAAAGAAATAAGATAACGAAATATTCCAGCTTTCATAAATTTCCAAAAGGAAATTTAAATCTCTCGAAGCAGTGGGTCTTGTTCACTAAACGCAAGGATACTATTAATGTTCTGACTGCAAGAATTTGTAGTCTCCACTTTTTGAAAGAAGATTTTTAAACAATACAAAGTATGAAATGGGTAAGTTAAACGTGAAAGGGTCCACGCATACGGACTGCATTTGGAAACCCAAAATAAAATTTTAGATGACATGCCGGATATGATTTTAAATATGCGGGTAGTTGGCAAAAAATGTTTGCTACCATTTCAAAAAGGTAAACTACAAAACTATTTCAAATAAACACTATTGAATATATTATATTGAAGGTATCGTCCAATCTAATAACTATTAGAACGGCTATTTCAGGAAGTTCAATTTATAAATAAGAAGAAAATCTAATTAGACAAAAATTAAATAAGATGTTTATTGTACAAGAAAATATGATCAAACAAAATGAACTGAAAAATATCGAACTTCAATATTGTTCGATATTAAACCTATAAATATTAATATCACAAGTGTTTTTATAGTAAAGTATATACAAATAGTTCATTATATATATCCTAACAATAACGCCCTGCAATTATTGCACAAGGATGTATTGGAACGTTTTGGCGTTGAGTTCATAATGACATACCGATTGAATCAAGACGTTCTTGAAAACTTCTTCGGTGTCATAAGAGCTAAAGGTGGTCTTCATGATCACCCAGATGGCCAAGAGTTTAAGTACAGGATGAGGTCATACATCCTTGGGCACAATGAAGGTGCACTTTCTGACAACGGAAATATTGGTATGGATAATACACCAAACTTATGTTTGGAAGAAATTTCTTTGACAGGTTTGATCTCACAATTTTATAATCGATTCATCTTAACAATATTCGCTTTTTCAGGAAGGATTTTTGTCATTGTCAAAGTCGACAATAGCATGCCTATTGCTTCTGAGCCAGAAGAAAATCTCCCATTTTCTTACGATGGTTTGGAAAACTTGGCTGGCTAAATTTGTCATCGTTTTAAAAACACCATACCAAACCTGGAACAAATTGAACCAGATGAAAGCTCTTGGGTCAATCATTTGGACGAAGGAGGCTTGTCTAAAGCAAATCCCACAATGATGGCTTATTTCGCTGCATTAGAAAATGTTTTTAATGCAGTAAATGGAGAAGGTGAAGGCATTTACATCTGTCCAAACCACTGATTCAAAAAGACCATATGTTTTATTTAACCATTTATCACTAATTAAACAATCTTCCAGGTAATTCTATGAAGAAAAATGCATCCGAATGAAAAAGAAAAAAAAAAAATACACCAAATTCTGCATTCACTTCGATTTTTTATTAATTTCTTTCACTCAAACACACAAATTTTCTTTAACCTACGAAGAAACACAAATATTAACTATTTAAAACCATTTACCTAAATGAAAAATATTAGAAATACTAACATTTTATTATAATAACAAAATATCTAAACAAATTAGTGCCATTGTTTTGTTTTGATTTCACATACTGAATAATAAACGTCAAACTCGTTGAGTGTTCGTGACGTAGATGCGCAGAAGGAAACAAAAATAGAAACGCGAATGCGCTATCTGTTTTAGTTGTATCATGCATTATAGTCAGAGCCAATTTCTCTCATTAGCAAAAATCTCGAGTGACACAAATCTGGAAAAAGAGAAAATTTTATCAACAAAAGAAATCGGTCTAGATATTGTAGAATCAAAGTATTTTTTGTGAAAACATTTCTCAATTTTTTGACGACAAAATTGATAGCTAAACGAATTGAAATATGAACGAAATTTTTTGGCTCGCCAAACAACACCTTTTGTATATAATTATATTAATTTTCGCGACAACATTTTGGTAAAGAGTGGACTAAATTAATAATCATTAGCACCATGAGAGACCATTTTCTCAAAATTTAAAATATTTGTTTTATACCTTTGCAATCAAGACTTTTTTCTGGATGTTTCTAAAATTCTGGGGTGGAATCGATCGGCTAAGGTGATTGTTGATTGTTGACAGTCAAAATAATCGAATTTGATCTGTGTAAGGTGATAGTCAAATTGATACCTAAAAAGCTGTCGCTAGAAAAAATTAATAGTCGTTTTCCTACAAACATGTCGTTTCTGAGTAGAGCTACCAGACGCTTACAAAAAACGAATGGAAAATTTTGTCAGTTACCTTTTTTAGGTATAAAAACACATTCTTGTGACGGACAAAGCTTACGACATTCGAAAAAGCATAACATTTCACCATGGCAACAATGAATTGTGACAATTATATTCTGAAATTGGTCAATCGAATTGAATTGAATCAGCTTACACAGACGGAAAACTCGGTGATAGTCAATTTGACTATCAAAAATTTGATAGTCAACTATCACCTTAGCCGAATCCACCCCTGTTTTCGAGATTTTTGTTTTCTAAATTATGGTTTTCGAGTTTTCGTAATGCGTAAAACAAAGTAAATATAATGTCCCGGGGAGAGTACGTTAACTTTGGCGACAAGGTATAATAACGGTTTTTGGTAGAGGAGCTTAATACAAGCATTGTTTTCTATCGGAGGGGGGTCTATCTCCCCTCGTTAAGGCGGGAGGGACACTTTTAACCATGCCCCTTCCTCCTAGGCATCTAACTGTTTGCACCGTAAATTTCATATGGGTCATTTTGATTTTGAGTTAATGCGGCTATTTAGTTCTTCTTTTTCCTATACGCACAGAGCTCCTATTTGTAACAAGATTTCCTTCTCTGAGTATGAGATTTTCGCTTTTTTTTGTTTTTTGAGATTATTAAAAACTACTTTTTTAAAAGGTTTTTAGGATTAACTTTCAGGAACAATTTCAATGATAAGTTCATTTTTGTGGTTCAAGTAAAGCAATTCATTTAGTGTAACCCAGAATGCACCACGAGAAGGTCAGCCAGTTTTTAAGAAAGCCTGTAAAAACAAGTCACGTCAATTTTCAATCTGTTAAAGTTATGTAAGTCTTATCAATGAATTCACCGTCCGTACTTGTGTCACTGTGGAGTTCATAAGTTCGTCATTGATGGTAAAGAACCGAGGTTGTTTTGGCGCTAACACATCTTCTAGGTGTTCACTGCTAATGTGTCGGGAGGGTCAAAGTCCTTTAGTTATAAGCCCACACTTCCTTTTCCATCAATCAAACATGGGTGTACTTCCTTTGCATCTAGTAAAAATTCTATTATTTGAGATTCCAAGTCGCTTTTACAAGTGTTTTTTGTTTTTAAATTTTCTCAAAAACTAGAAAACATTGAAACGAATAGTTTTCAGTGTTTGATAACAATTAAAACAGCTATCTACATCAATTACTTCTTTATTGGTATTAATAGTCATGAGAAAATAATACTCAAAGTGATTAAACATTTTTTTTTTCATAAAGTCAATTATTTCAAAAACTTTTGATTGAAACAACTATAAAGTTTAGAATTCTGGCTTTTGAAAAAGGTATAATTTATAATTATTCTTGTTACCGTTGTTATGAAATATTTTAAATATTTAAAGTCAATTTTTATAAAATTTCCACTCCCGCCTAAACGGAGGGAGATAGACCCTCCTATACTAAAAAATGCTTGTATTAAGCTCCTCTAACAAAAACCGTTATTATTTCTTGTCGCCAAAGTTATCGTACTCGTTCTAATAAATTCTAGAGAAAATAAATAAGAATTACAAATATTATAAAAATATTTTTTTCCAACAATGACATTTACTTATATTTCTTCTGTTACGGTTACTGGAATTATCAGATCACCAATCATTACTTCTACCAGGGCCCTTATTATGAATTACGAAACGAACGGCAGAAAAAACGAAACCCAGAAAAACGAAACTCATGGCGTAAAGCGATTATCAGAAACGAAAATGGAATCAAGAAAATGTTGCCAGCCAAAAATGAAAAATGGTATTTTTTTTTAAACGCAACTAACTTCACACCTATTAACAAATGTCAAAATGTGAATGTTGGAAAGGAATGTTCCATGAAAGCTACCATCAAGTCTATTTGTTTAGCATTCGTTGTAGGCCTAAATATTAGAAATATCTTATTTTTATGTTTTTCACCATTATATTTATTATTTAACTTAGATTTTTTCTCCCTCATCAAAATGAAAACCAAACCAAAAAAAGTCAAACCAAAACACAATAATGTTTGACACTTGACAGTAACCCGCCAAAACAAAAGCTAAACGAGTATTTGAAGGCACTCGTAAATAAAAATACGAGTATCGTTTGTTACGATTCTCGTTTCTCGTAATCGCAATTTTACAAATACGCGCTTCTGCAATCGTTTTTCGTAATCGCAATTTCACAAATACTCCGTATTAAAAACTATTATCGTTCTTCATAATAACCCCCTGTACATAAGATGACTCAACTTTATAAATCAATTAAAATTAATTTCTTATTCAAGGGTTGGGGGCCAAATGCAAGTTCACTGGATGGTACTTCAATGAAACGCAAGATCTGCGGAGAACTTCGCTGTTCGTAAAAGTGTGCAGCAGAATACGAGGCAGGCATTTCTGAGTCTCTCAGAAGAACTTGGCTTATCGCAGACTACACCATAAAAAAACCAACTGAAGCTGAAACCAAACGACCATACGCAGCGTCGTGTGTTAGCTAATTGGATTTTGGAGCACTTGGAAGTTGATCCCAATTTTAATCGAAAAATTATTGGTCGATGATCACTCAACTCTGATCTTACTTCAACAGTGTGGCGTGCCACACAGCTCAAGTCGTAGTCTATATGCTTATTTATCGCCGAGGCGACGTGAATTGAGCAAGAAGATGGTGTGATTTGACACCTATAGACTTTTTCTTGTGGAGACTTTCTAGGTCGTTTAGGTTTTATTTAAGCCTTTTATATATAAAAAAAGAGATAGATAAATGTAAAAAAAAGATATAAACAATTAAATAAAATAGTATAAAATAATACTCAATAACATACCATACATAGCAAACATGGATCGGTTTCGCACCACGTCCTCAGAGACACCGTACACCGAAGACGGTATTACGCTGTGGGCGGAGTATGGAAGAAGGCCAGATTAAGTCCAACCTCCATCGCGTGCAACAATTGGAGCTGTGCCCATCCACTTTATGAAAGATTTTGCGGAAGGATCTTGCTTTGCGGGCTTACGAAATCCATCCCGGTCATTGCACGTTCGGTGAATGGGTCTAAAACGAGATGGTCCCGAACCCGATTTTCACAAGAAAATAATGTTGCAATTAATGGAGAAAGCCATGATTAATGCCTTTTTAGTGCCTGAATGGGAGGGTTTTGATGTAGGCGACCTTTGGTGCCAACAAGAGGGCGCTACATGCCATACAGCACACGAAACAATAAATTTATTGAAGAAAACTTTTGGAGAGCGCATTATCTCACGTCGTGGCCTCCAAGATCGTGCGATTTAACACCGCGGGGTTACGATTGAAGCCTTGGAAGAGAATATTCGGGGCGTTATTACTGAAATAGTGTCCGAAAGTCGGCCTTTCGGCTGGAAATTTAATATTGCATACTCAAATTTGAAGCCAAGTTTAGTCTTCATCTTTTCAGTAGGTTAAATCATTTGTTCTCGTAAAATTCAGACAGATACTTGATTTCTTTTTTTTTACTTATATAAACCCAACTTTAAGTTGATTTTTTTTATCATAAGAATTGAGTATAATATCATATTGTGTACCTACAACATATTTTAATTGAAGATGAAAGCTTTAGTTTTGAGACATCAATCATATATGACTATAATACATTTAAGGGACGGATGCCGATTGCATCGAAAAAGTAGAAATGTATATATTTTTTTAATTAAAGCAATAAGTTTTAATTATGTATAACATCGCCTTGGATTTTCTTCTAATCAAATATAGAGTCCGCTATCTAACGTTTTTTTTTTTTTCAACTAGTGCTTATTTCGTGAATCGTAACACTTAGCTCATGTCTGATTTGACAGATAATTAGTTTTATCCTTCCACTGAACGAATATAGTTGTGTATACGCTTGAACAACGCTGGGAAATATTGCCTGCGATGCCGATTTTGTCAAAAAAAATCATCTTTTCAGATGAAGCTCATTTTGATCTTGGCTGGTATGTAAACAAGCAAAATTGTCGCATTTGGGGCACAGAAAACTCGCACACATACATTGAAAAGCCGATACACCCAAAACGAGTCACTGTTTGGTGCGGATTTTGGTCCAGAGGTATAATTGGGCCATTTTTTCAAAATGAACAAGGAGTGGCCGTTACAGTCAATAGCGATCGTTATCGGGTCATGTTGCACGAATTTTTGTTCACAAAAATTGAAGAGGAGGATATTACATTTGGGTTCAACAGGACGGCGCGGCTACACTCGATGTTTTGCGCCCTGTATCAAAAAAAAAGAAGTAATTTGGCGGACTCTTTATATGATGTAAAATTCCGAAATGAAATACGATAACAAACGTTTCGGAATTTTGTAGAATTTGCAAATTTGGAATATTGACACTTTTAAAGCAAAATATTGATTTTAGCTTTTTCGTATAAAATATCTACGCTTTATCAAACTCCAATAAATTAATAAGGAATGTTTTTATTTGAAAACAAACGTCGTGAAACGGGGTTAAATACATATATGTATATAGGATATAATGTCGAACATATAACTTATGAAAACTGGTCCAACATTATTATGTATCATTATTATTTGTATTAAATTGAATAGATTCGCAGAATCAGCAAAGCAGTTTGATTTTGGTAGATTAATCTGTATTTAATATTTGATATTCCAAACTGAAATTAGAATCAGGAGTGTTTGAGAGAATCATGACATAACAACGTCTAAAATCAAAACTCTACTAACTACAAAATTTAAATTGTACTTGCGTATGTTTTGCTTATTTGGTATTCCCAATTCCAAACTGTTGTTATTGGGCTTGCAGAGAATATCAGCCCTTGGACACTGAACTAAGCTTATATCACTATAATTTAAATGAACCGTAGTTTGTGACTAAAATAGCCTGAAAATCTTTAAACGGGTTAGTTTATAATGCAGGCAATATGAAATGAATTTGAGGGTTTTAAATTCGTAATATGTCATTACATTAAAAAAGATTTTTCAAAAACCTGTTGAATAAATACGTAAGTTATTTATTTCGTTCGTTATTTAAAAATTTGTTTTTTCCGTTTCATTTCTTTCCCAGCGCAACAAAACTTTAAAGTAGGGAGCATGATTAAAAATAAAATAATAAATCCAATAAAGATTACAAACAAAAATATGAAACAAATAGAAAAACTGATACATAATTATGTAGGTTTATTTATAACATTTATTTTTAATCAATTGAGAACGTATGAATTAACATTTAAATATAGACAGACAAAAGTAATAAAACAAAACATAAGAAACATTTCAAATGAAGATATTTGTTTAATTTGATTTTGGGCATTATTTTTTCAAACGGATTCTTTTAACAAGTTATTGATTTTCGCATCTTTTTCTTTCAGATTCTTTGCATTAAATTCTAAAATGAATTTCAAATAGGTAATTCCATAAATTTAAGGTTTGTTATAAAAAAAGAAAGAAAATTATTTAATAACGTAAAATTGTTAAATTGTGACTAGAAGGGCAGTACAAAGTTCTTTTCAATTAATCCATTTTTGTTTTGAAATGTTAATATTACTTTCAAATATAAACATCATTGCATGATTTTATTTCTTTAAATAAAGATTTGTAAATGTACTACTCTTCAACACATTCAATCAATTTCAGACACAATTCTTGTTTAGTAAAATCTGAACAATCCTTGGAATAATACTAAAAATTAAAATCAAATGGATAACATGTTAAGAATACAATAACAGAGTATATAAAATAATAAAACAAAACTTAAAAAACGTATAACAAAATAAGAATTAAAACTTAACGCAACGAATCGATTAGTAGTCAAGGTTATTTAAAACAAAAAAGTTCAAAAGATACACAAATAACTATAAATATTAAATAAATTTATATTAAGGACATATTGTATGCAATTATTAGCAAAGCGAGGAATGATTTAGAACTTTAGTAAACAAAAAAAAATTGATCGAATTCCGATTTTTTCAACTATAATTATAAAAATATGTTAAAAACAAGTAGCATACGCAATTGCAAGAGATTTAATTTAAAGTACAAAAATTATATGTGATGCCATTTATGTAATTGAAATTATGTTATAAGTTTAAATATGTGCGGATGCAAAATAACAAACTTATAATTTTAAAAAGCAAACATTTAGAAAAAAAAATATATGGTAGATGTTCGATAAATATGTTTGACTAAGCCAAAAAATAGGAAAGATCGTTTAATTTTTGGCGTTATTTGTTTCCAATAGATAATTTTTGTATTATTATTGCATTTCTAACATTTATAAACAACTCCAAAAAATTATACATACACTCCTCAATTAATGTTGTTATAGTGTACACTTTGGTTTATTTGTATACAATTAGCAGATTCTTTTCGTCAATTGCAAAATAATATTATAATATTTTGACAACCAATTTTGGTATATCATTTAAATGTTGATTTATAGTAAGCGAGAAAAAAATGTTTTATTTGAATATGAATTTGAAATGAAAGAAATAATATGATTGAAAATATAATTTTTTCTGTGGAGATAGAACAATGAATCTCAAGTTGTTTTTGCATCTCTCCCATACGTTATTTGTATTAATACTAATCGATTCATTCCCTTTTATTATTATTTTTTAATGCAAAGAGATACAAGGCTTGGAGAACCCATACTGCTTTCATATTAAAATTTAAATAATCAATGTTGGGAAGTCAAATTTTTGATGTCTAATATTACATACAAATGACAGTATATTACTTCATTCCAGAATCATAATCATAAAAATATTGAGGCAAAGCAGATCTAGAGAACAATTAAAACTTTAAATGAAGAATAAGTTTTCTAAAGAAGAAAACAAATTTGTGACTAATAAGACATGCAATGAAATATTATATATAATAACAATTTATTTTGTAAGTTATAACTAAAAATATAACTTGCTTTTTTTATAAATAAAAATAATCTTTAGTTCTTTAGTAACAAAAAGCAGTAAGAGTATCCATATATATTAAAGATAAAAGCAGACGTTTTTTAAGTTTTCTAAGTTATGTAATTTTGTATTTATATTCAAAGAATATTTTAAGGAAACATATTTTTGTATGCAAGATGTAATTGTAACAAAGGTTTTGTTTTCAAATTTACTCAATGAAAGGAGTTGATTTAATATATTCAAAAACGAAATTATAGGTAATATAAAAATTAGATTATTTTACTGACGAGGGACAGTTAAAACCTTTTCTTAAGTAAATTTAGAGTAACCTTCCTCACCTGGTAAATTTTGTAGTGTTTTGGCGTGTTGGGTGCCAAGAGCGATGGGACGAATTTGTCCCTCCCCAAGGACCCCCCCGGTTGCTGCCTGCGCCACCGCGGTGGGCACCTCCCGTTGCACTGCCGCCGCCCCCACCACCACCACCACTTGGGGGCCCACCGGACGATGGATGTTGCCACGGAGCCCAGCGGCTCGGCCACGAATGGCCATGATTCCACGCCCACCATCCCCCTCCTATTCATTTTCATTAATTTTTGTTGATTGTTTAAAGAATTCATTTTTATATATATATCGCCAGTACAATTGAGTTTTTTTTTTTCAATTTTTATAGATTTAAAGAGTTTTTTTTAAATTAAGATTATAAAAAAATGGGTTGAGATTGATTTAAAGTTTGACGAACATATATAATTTTTTCAAGATGATTACCGAAAATTAAAAAAAAAAGAGGAAAAAAGAAAAAATTGAAATAATCGCGTTAGATTTTAAATAAAAATATAATGTGGAACTTAATAAAACAATAACAATAAGAATGATAATAAAATAATAATAATAATTTTATTAATATATGATAATAATAAAAATTGTAACAATAATAGTAAATTCCATAAATTTAAAAATTGTTAAAAAGAAAAAATCATTTAATAACGGAAATTGTTCAATTGTGACAAGAAGGGCAGTACAAAGTTTTCTTCAGTCAAAAATTGTTTGTATAGTTAATATTATTTTCAAAAGTAGACATCATTGCAAAAAATTAAAAAGTAATTATGTTAAATATGTAGTTAGAACTTATATTAATTTTAATATAAATTCGTAAATGTACTACTCTTCAACACATTAACTCAACTTCATACACAATTCTTATAGTAATAGTAATAGTAATAGTAATAGTAATAGTAATAGTAATAGTAATAGTAATAGTAATAGTAATAGTAATAGTAATAGTAATAGTAATAGTAATAGTAATAGTAATAGTAATAGTAATAGTAATAGTAATAGTAATAGTAATAGTAATAGTAATAGTAATAGTAATAGTAATAGTAATAGTAATAGTAATAGTAATAGTAATAGTAATAGTAATAGTAATAGTAATAGTAATAGTAATAGTAATAGTAATAGTAATAGTAATAGTAATAGTAATAGTAATAGTAATAGTAATAGTAATAGTAATAGTAATAGTAATAGTAATAGTAATAGTAATAGTAATAGTAATAGTAATAGTAATAGTAATAGTAATAGTAATAGTAATAGTAATAGTAATAGTAATAGTAATAGTAATAGTAATAGTAATAGTAATAGTAATAGTAATAGTAATAGTAATAGTAATAGTAATAGTAATAGTAATAGTAATAGTAATAGTAATAGTAATAGTAATAGTAATAGTAATAGTAATAGTAATAGTAATAGTAATAGTAATAGTAATAGTAATAGTAATAGTAATAGTAATAGTAATAGTAATAGTAATAGTAATAGTAATAGTAATAGTAATAGTAATAGTAATAGTAATAGTAATAGTAATAGTAATAGTAATAGTAATAGTAATAGTAATAGTAATAGTAATAGTAATAGTAATAGTAATAGTAATAGTAATAGTAATAGTAATAGTAATAGTAATAGTAATAGTAATAGTAATAGTAATAGTAATAGTAATAGTAATAGTAATAGTAATAGTAATAGTAATAGTAATAGTAATAGTAATAGTAATAGTAATAGTAATAGTAATAGTAATAGTAATAGTAATAGTAATAGTAATAGTAATAGTAATAGTAATAGTAATAGTAATAGTAATAGTAATAGTAATAGTAATAGTAATAGTAATAGTAATAGTAATAGTAATAGTAATAGTAATAGTAATAGTAATAGTAATAGTAATAGTAATAGTAATAGTAATAGTAATAGTAATAGTAATAGTAATAGTAATAGTAATAGTAATAATAATAGTAATAGTAATAGTAATAATAATAATAACAATAATAATAATAATAATAATAATAATAATAATAATAATAATAATAATAATAATAATAATAATAATAATAATAATAATAATAATAATAATAATAATAATAATAATAATAATAATAACATTAATAGTTAAAATAATAAAAATAATATTAATAGCAAAAACAAATAATGATAAGAACAAAATAAAAAAAAAGATATTTAAAATATATTCACTCGAACTTGTCGTTTGCAGTACCAATGTGAAATATTAAACAAATATGTTTAGCAGAATGTTTTCCATATAATATGTGCCTAGTACATATTTATCTTTTGAAAACACTTTTCTAAAAAACTTTTCTTATAGAACAAGGGAAGCAAATTAAGAGCCAAAACTGACACCACTGTTTTTGTTTTTATATAATTAAATATACAAATACATTTATGCAAGTACATAATGTTTGTATTTACATAAGACATTTCGAAGCCGTTACGCCTGTGCTTCGATCATTTACTGTAATGAGCTTAATGTCCATAGCACTTAAGTAACGGAAATTTAAGGAAATCAGAGTTTCTGAATTTAACAGATAAAAACAAGCATTCAAAACTAATATGCTGCCATAGGCATTAGATTTAAATGTTAAAGAAAATATTCAAGGAAGATTAAACCACTAGTATGTGGACGAGGAAAGCTTTATGACATTAGTGTCAGTGCTCCAATGTATTGAATAGCTTGGCCCAAAACATCGCTCCGTTTCACACAATCGTTTAAGAAGTCACTTCTAGACCGCAGTTTTATATTATTTAAAAAAAGGGGGGGTATAAAATTAAATGATTACAAAATAATAACAAAAACGAATTATGAATACAAACAAATAAACTTATTTTTAGCTACATGAAGCAATTTTATTGCTCTTTTCCGATATGACACTGTAAAATACAATTTGATTATTTGCAAAAATTATTCCCACTACCCTTATTAATAGGAACCAGTTTTATTGCTCTTTTCCATATGGAAAAAATGGATACATTTTTAAAAATAGTTGTTAAACGGTTTTTATGCTCACTGATACATTTTTTTTACTTTCAATATTTAAATGAACCGCAGTGTATTGTCGCAATAATCAAATGCAACAGTAGGTGGAGGGTTTGAAAGCAGTTTTATTTTTTTAATGAATACAAGTTACGACTTTAATTTATTGTTAAAAAAAATAAATCACAAATCAGGTATATTATTTTGTTATTCTAATTTTGAACGACATAGTCTTGCAAATTGACGAGTTAAACAAGCAACTTAAATTCATATGATCATCTGAGTCTTATATGAATGCAGATGAAGCTTATTTTTCAAAATGCGATGAACAAAACTCAGAAACAAAAATTGTCAGCATTATTAAAATGGGCGCATATTCTGGGACAGAGTAATGTTATAACCGCGAAAGTTTATAATAATGAATGTTTGTTACTCTTTCAGGCAAAACTACTTAACGAATTTAAATGAAAATTTGGAATAAATATTGCTAATACATCAGATAGCTGTAAAGTAAGTTCGAACAAAATCTTTTCTGGCATGTGCTGCGTTAACTGTTAGAGGAACACATATATAATGTTTCATAGAAATTTTGTCTGGCATGTGCTGCGTAAACTGTTAGAGGAACACATATATAATGTGTTATAGAAATGTTAGTCTTAAACATCCTTGTATCAATCTTTTTTGTGAAAGCCATTATCACCAATATAGTGAACTATATATATATTCAAAATCGATACATAATTTCGAATTAGGTAGTAACAATGGTCTACGGAGACACCCAAACAGTCCCAAGCTTGACGTATTCTGCAGGCGACTTACATGGCGTCTCAAAAAGCTACAAAAACCGTTGAAAAAGCTAAATTTATGAATTTGTATGATATGGCTGAACGAAAAAATCGTTTAACATAGTTTATACATATGTGTATATTGCAGTAAATGTTTTACATGACCGCACAATCTTTACGGTCAATTCACGCCTCCGTAAAGTGAAACTATTCGGTTACAAAACTTTCTTTTAATAAATCAATTGTGGCACGAGCTGTGCAATATGTTGCGCCCGTCTTGTTGAAACCACAACACCTGTGCATGAAGGTTGTTCAATTGATGAACGAAAAAGCTATTAATCGCTTATGTAAACTGGGATTCACAGAAAAACACTTGATTCCAATTAATATACACATGCGGTTACAAAAATAGAGCTGAAGTGTATCTCGAAACAAAAATGTGAGTCATTTTCCAACAAATATAAAGTTTCTGTCGCAATGTAAATAGAGCTACCAGGCCATACTTGTGGCCGACAAAGCTTTCCACATTAGAAACAAGAAAGAAAATGAAGAACATTATCATCAAATTGGTACTTTTATTTAGGAACCACTTTAACATTTCAGGATAGTAACAATGGATTTTGACAATTCTGATCGGAAATTGTTCAGTCGAATTGAATTGAGTTGCATCATCTTATAGAGACGGAAAGATCTGTGATAGTCAATTTGAGTATCAAAATAATATGATAATCACTTATCACCTTAGCCGAGGAACTGTGAGGAATGTTTTGTGTCTTTCCGATTTGTGGGAAAAAATATATTAAATAAAAAAGAATACGATTTACTGGAGATTAAATCTCAACTTTTTCTTATTTTGACGATATTCAATTTTTTAGAAATAGGCAATATATCATCATTTTGCTTATTTTATTTAAAATGAACATTTTAAGGAATCTTACTCCTATATGGACAAACATGAATCTCCTTTTATTTATAAATTTACTGACCTAAAGTTGTATACTTCTGTTGCAGCAAGAACCCCCCTTCCATCATTTGAGCATTATGTCAAGCTTCTACTTTTTGACAGCCTCTCCTTCCGACTCAGCCTTAAGAACTTGTAACTAGAGGTTGGTGGAATAATGGAAGGAGAGGCAAGACATATTTAAACAATCGTTACAGTTACTATTGCATTGATATTTATAAAACATTAAAATAAATGCCAACAATTTTATCTCGTTTATTTCGTTAAGTCAAAAAAGCTGAATGTCAAGGATATTCAATTTGTGAAAGATGAATTCTCCGGTAACAAACTTCATTTCCACACTTTTTTTGAACATATTTCCTTAATTAAGAATTGTGGAAATCTTTCTTTGTGGTGTCAGTTTTTCTCTTATATTGTTTCACACAAGTGGCGATACTATTCTCTGCAAATGACATGTATCCATGAACATATTGAAAACAAACTCTCGTTTTTAACTTAATAACAAACAAAAATCTCATTTCAATTTCATCGTACCAAATGCATTCAGTAGTAAAATGAGTCAAATATCTTAACATATTATTTTGCGATTGACATACATAACTTATTTAATGTTTAAGACATAATAACAAGACTTTGTAAAGAATGAAATTCTGCTGAGTTAATTTCTTTGAGTATACACGATATAAAAGTTTTTGTTTTAGAAAGTATGTACATTTTTTATTGTAGGGTTAGTGTTATCAAGCACTTTGTGAGTATTGTTGTAATAAATAAACTTAAAGTAAAAGAAACAATTTAACAATGAATTTAATAAAGCAAAATAATTAGAGAATTACCAAATTATAATATTTGCGTTTAAAATTACATAATAAGCACGAATAAAAAGCAAAAAAGCGGATCAAGCAAAAAAGGTAAATGTGTTTACAAACATTTGGTTAATAAATAATAAATAACATATCAACTTAAAAAAACTAAATATTTTTGTGCAGATTTTAAATAACTGCGTGTTTTTTACACGATATAATGAAGGACATTTTTTTTATTTATAACACTTTTTATCGGTTTGGATTCTAATCCAAATAACATTATTTAATTTTTGAACATCAAGGACTAAAATATTAAGGCTATGTGTTTCAATTGAGACATTTTGTAAATCATGTTGTTCTTGGTGTTGCAATCCTGCTGTGCGTTTATTTGTACGGATATAAGACAGTTAAAATAAATCAACACAATGTTGAGTACGCAGTAACGAAAGAAAAAACAAAACAAAAAATTAAACAAATTAAATTTTTATAAGAAAATAACACAAAAAAAATATATATTTTTGTTCTCTGCAAGGAAAAAACAAAATGAAAACTAAAAAATTATATCGATAGAGGGGTTCACTTCTACAAAATGATGGTTGTTTTTCAAATGATGAAATTTATACAAGAGAAGGGAAACCCACCACATTGCTTCTTGCCGTTTTATGCGGTTCACCAGCGGGTGCACCTCCACTTGAAATTGGTGAGACCCCGCTTGGTGGATAGTCAAAGTAGTAATCTCCATCGTATGTTCGGTAATATTCGTCATAAAATGATTCATTGTATCCGCCACGATAATCCGAATAACCATAAAAGTCGTAATCATAATCTATAAATTTTTAAATTAAATAAATTTTGTTTCTTTTCTGTTTGTGTTGAACATTATTTTAAATAATTAACATATTATTATGCATTCAAGCATACGAATTTTTATATTTAATAAAATTTCGATTACAACGTAAAACTTTATTTTACATATCATAATGTTGTAAATGACCTAGGCAAGTCTCAAAAACACAAAGAGATGTTACTGAAGATTTGTTTTCTACGAAAATAAAGGAAGTGTTATTTAATTTGCGTCTTTAAATAAGTATACAGATAGAAAAGTTTTACTCCAAATAGTTTGATAGAACATAAGAGATAAAATTAAAAATTAAATACTTTAACAGTGGCATGTGAATATAAAAATATGTTTTGTACGTTTTTATTTTCCAATTAAGGTTTTAGTTCAATTTGTTTAAACAAAAGTGGATTTTTTAATTTTATACGTTAGATACTAAGTTATTTATATATAATAAATATAGTTTTAAGTTTAAATTGATATATCCATTTTTGATCTTTTTAAAAAAGCTCTAACAGATTCATACACGTTTTTTGTTATAAATTTGTATTCTTATTATAATAATGGGTTGTCAAAATTTTAACTTACTTCAAACTTGCATCTATACGGTTGAAAAATTCTTAGTTTAACTGATTAATTCTAAATAAACTCATCTTTCATCTTTCCTTGCTTTCTTTGCTCTGAGTTTGACAAACCATGCATTTGTTTATGCCGATTGGGTTTGTTAGTTAAGTTCTGAAACTGATGTTACTCTTTCAAGCAAATTATATCTTTTTGAGACCTCTGGTCGACCTAAACTCACTCTAAACTATCTCTAGCATAGAATATCTTATTACCATCAGCACAATTGGAAGTTGTTCTTGAAATTGTCAAGAAAACTTGGGTGAAGTTCATTGAACAAAAATTTTATGTTTGCCGAATATCTGCCCCATTTGTTCCTAAATGGCTATTCGAATGGAAATATAAGTTATTTTTTAGTGAAAAACTCGAAAAATTCCGAAAAAAAAAACTTAAAACGAAATTGTTCACTATTTCGTAAGATGTAAAGAGGATAAATTAGGTGTGAAGCTTGGATAATTGTGAAATTTATTGTGATAAAAAGCATTTGCGTGCATTTTGGGTGAAGTTAGCGATATAAAATAAAAATAGTGATGTGGTGATCAATGTCATTGCCTGCTAAATAGTGTTTTAGGTTGGCTTAGAATATGCGCAATTTGATAGTTGTCGTTTTCGTGAAGGCAAATTCAAAAGAGGAATACTTTATCTCGCGAATTGCGTTTAATCCAATTGATCTTTCTTTACAACCAAACCGGATTCAGTTTCCTGCTCGATTAGCAGTCTTCGTTGTTAGTTCTTGAGGTGTAAAATAAAACATTGTTTGTCACATCGCTCCCTACTGTTTTCGATTCCATTCAAGTAAATCATAATGAAATTTTAAGTATCTGTGGTTTAATATCACTGTTGCGTGTACAAAGACGAGATTAAAGACCTCTAAGTATTTATCTAAAAATCTGACAGGTGTAATATTTAACCAAAAATCTAGTTGCGTTAAAATTTTAGACATTTTGGAATTTTTAATCAAAGTAACCGATCGGAGACGGAGAGGAATTTTCTCCGATTTGTTCGAATGTGTAAGAATTTTGTATCATCGTAACCGTTTGGATACACACATAGGAGAAATTTCCGAAATAAATTATGATGTACGTTGAAAATGTCAAAATACTAATTAGGGGTAATAACGCATATAATTTCATGCGAAGCGTGACGATGTGTATAGAAAATTTTTCCGATTACAAAAAGTGTACATTTCAATAAAAGAGTGCGATAACTTGGCCACCAAGATTTGATAACTGTTTTTGCAGAGGGTTCATAAAGCAACATTTTTTTACTATGGATGTGTCCAATTTTATAGAAAAATACTTAAATTTTAAAAAATACTAAAAACCACGGTAACGCTACCACAAAGCCAGAAGCCTGTTCTAGTGATCTATAATGCTGCATTCAAATTAAATTATTTTTGTCAATAGTTTTCAATATTTGTAAAAAATGTAGTACCCGTGGTACGATGGTTAGTGCGTTGGACTGTCATGCCAGAGGTCTTGACAGGTTCGATCCCTGCCTATACCATCTAAAGTTTTTTTCACGGGTACTGCCTCTTACGAGGAATTGACAAATTCTACAAGAGTAATTCTTGTCATGAAAAGTGCTTTTTCAATTTAGCTGTTCGGCCTCGGCTTAAAACTGTAGATTCTCTCCATCCCTGACAACAGTACTCGCACACAGGAATGATTGAGAGTTGTAAGTCACTAGGCCCTAGTTCTTAACAGACTGTTGCAACACCCAATTTATTTAGTTAAAAAAAATGGGTATTCAAACTCAAAATTTAGATACGAAATATTTTCGATGGGTTTTCAATACTGAATCGCACATTAAAAACCGATTGGTTTTATGTCTCCTAGTTTTTCAGAAAATTAAAAATAACTAAAACTACTTTCTTATAAGATTTTGTTTATGTTTTTTTGGCTTACATTAATACGACTGAGTTCGTAATTGCAGGCTTTGTGACACATGATATTTTATAGGAATCAATTAAAAATTTCACCATACCAACAATGAATTGTGATAATTCAATCGAATTAAATTGGATGGTCACTTATGACTTTAGCCTATTTCACTTCAGGTCTACAAAAATGAAATCACTGTTATACCAAAAATCTGATAAAAAAAGTAGTTTTGGAAATTTTAAAATATTTCTAAAATAAGAAGAATCTTGCAGTTTTTTGTGTTGGGTTCAGAATTAATAGTAAAATTAACTACGAATTCAAATTTAAGCAACATTTTGAGATTGAATGCAAATTTTTCAAAAAATATGACATAAATAATTTAATTTAAATGCAGGATTTTAGAACAGCCTTCTGGCTTTCAAAGCAAGTAAATAGTATTTTTTTTTCAATTTGCATAAGTATTTTAAGTACCACTGATGAACGGCTATAAATTTCATAACATTGACATAACATTCTTTTTATTATCTAAGAGGCCGGTTACAGATATCAGGAAATCCATCAGTAAAATTTTTGTTTTACAATTTTCAACATGTTAGAGCCTTTTTTCAGAAAAATATGAATGCAATAAGATGAATTATTGTTATTAGATGTGGTAAGACCTGAGGCCTTGATGTTACATCAAGTAAACAAAAATTGCAACACCAAACCCATGGCCCTACAAATTGGAGGTTAGTGCGTCGGGATATAGACCCGGCTCATATCGAAGGTCATCGATTTCAAGTAGATTCGCCTGACTGTGGTCCGCACTAAAGCTACCAAAACATCAGCCTAATATGTTCATACGCCCCTACCGATGAAGCTGAGGAGTAACAAGGAGTTTTACGGCCTCCTGGAAGGAGCCTACGGAGAAGGCCGGAGTACGATGTCCAAGTCGTACTCGTTGACTCAATGCTTAGGTCGTAAAGGAAAATATTTTTGGCAGATTAGTTGGAAAGGCTTCCGAATAATCGACTTTGCTGGAGCTCGTAATACGGTAATAAGTAGCACTAGGTTTCCCAGACAACAAATTCGTCAGCTAAGATGGCCTACCTGTGGAACTCTTAAAAAATGGATGTTATGTCCTGGTAGAGTGAATGCACCAGCTCCTAGAAAACGTACTATTTGAGCGTCCTAAACCATTATGCTACACTATGATCGGCACGTACCAGTGTGGTTTCAGGCTAGGCAGATCAACGATAGACCAAATATTCACATTAAGGCAAATACTGGAAAAAACAAACAAATTTCAAAGCCGCATATGATATTTAAGTTCCCAAAAGCTTCTATTGGCGATTTATGAACTCGGGATCCCGAAAAAACTGATCCAGCTATGCCGCATGACGTTACGAAATACGCTGTGCAACGTACAATTGGGTAACAACTCATCCGAGCAATGGCATTTGCAGGGTTCAGGCAAGGAGATGCGCTATCATTTCTTCAACATACAAAGACCAGGCGGTTACTGACGCAAGTGCGCCTTGGAACGGACGCAAGGAAGCTTGGAACGGACCACAAACGTTGGAACAAAACAATATCTTAAACTGAGACCCTCAATGAATCGGCAGCCGGATAATCAAGTATGATAAATTCTATGTCAAGTATTCTATTCAAAAAGACACAATGAAGCTAAATTTATTTCATAAATACATTTCAAAAATTTTAATGAGGAAATTTAATTTTTACTGAACAAAATGCCAACAAAAATGAATTTTGTTTTACTGATGATGTATTAGCAACAAAAATTATTGATGAAATCAACAGCAAAAAGAAGGTGCAAAGCTCCTATTTATTTAATACCTCTATTTATTGAAGTCAATTTAGTAATGGCTATAGACGCTCATCACTAAAACATTTCAAATTCTTGCTGTTTCGATTTTTACTGATGGATTTTATTGATAGCTGTAACCTAAGCGAATGCAACAGATCTTCGACGACGCAGAAAACTTTTGCATTAAAATCAAGTTCTAAGTTATTGAAGTTAGAAACAAATGATATCATGAAACAGATCATCCTTAATGCTGGATGTGGAAGGACCTAACAAACTATGGGGATGAAACTGTATGATTGTGTTGATGAGGGATTAACTTACCGAAATACTGTTTTTCGCGAACCTCGTATAACGCCAACATTTTTTAAAGTAAATAAAAACAGTTCCTACTATTTTTTCACCAAGCCCGCCAAGGTGAAGTCGTAATTTGACGCTTTACTTGACTAGTTGCACTTATTTTAGTTTCGTATTTTTTTGTTTACATATTTGAGCTATATTTAAATGCTAACTAAAATTATACAATTTATAAAAAGATAATTGCATCTTATCAAATGAAGCCCACTGTGCGAGATGCGCTCTTAAAGTTTTTTTTATCTACTTTGAACAAACAAAAACTATCTTCTTTAAAACTACAAACTTTCAATCCATAGTTACAATGGGAAATACAAATTTATTGTAGGTATGTACATACATATGTATTTGAATATAAACAAAATTTCAATTTATTATACTAGATACTCCTTTATATGCTATGTAATCCCCTGATGTCCATTCTTTCTTATCAAATTTAAGTTTATATTTGAAGACGCTTCGGATGTTAGTTTCTATCATTTTTAAACGAATTTCTTAATAAAACTTTTAACATTTTTAATTCATACGTAATCACGAAACACTTTCATACATTTTTGTATGTGTTGTGAAATTAAACGTATCGTCAGAAGAAACATACTTTTTTTCCTTTGGATACCCATCCTATAAACATATGACAAATTCTTACATGTCCTGTGTTCCTTTTGTTTATTTCAGCAATTAAATGTTTTAACAGTTAAACCTAATTTCACACATGTACAAAGATTTTAAAATGTTACGTGCAGTTAAAAAGTTTGGAAGTGGTACAATAAACCAACATCTGATACAATTATTTAATTTGATAACTGTTAATCGAATTAAAAGCAACTAAAATAGTGCACTACGAAAATTAATTTACGATGAAAAGTTGTCAGACATGTGAATTAGTAAATGTTACGACCTAAGCTATTATTTGACATAATTTTTCAAAAGCTCAATACAAGGAGTAATCGATAGGTCGGCAACGAAAGAAGTGTTTGATAAATTCTATTTGTAAAAAAATTTAACAATGAAATATATTCTTGAAAGAGGTATAAGACTTTAAGCTGTGCGAATTTCGATACCGGAAATAAATTTAAAGTTTGTTAGAATTTTGAATATTTCAGTAAAAATTTCTTGTGTACTTACCGTGAAAGAACGTGGGACAAAATATACTAACAATTATCTATTTTAAATATTTGAAGGTTATATCTAATACCAAGCACAATAGAAAAAGATTATCAAAATCTTACTACCAATAAATTAAGAACAGTAAGGTTTATATTTAGGTATTTATAAAAGATCGTGCAAAAAAAAACACACAATTTAAAATACAAATTTCAGCCCATAAGCCTTTGACAGATAAATTCGATAATATTAAAAATAATTTAAGCGTGCATGTTTATAATAACTTTAAAAATAAATATTTGACTAGGTAAATGTATGACACCAAAACTAAAATATTAATTTTTTAATCTTGAGCAAGTTGTATCATGAGAAAAACATAAACATATACTATATTTCTAAACAACTTATGCGTGCGTTATGGATGGCGAAATAACGGGAAGAGAAAAATGATTTTAATAATAATATAAATTTTAACTGAAAACAAACTTATGTGTTATAAAATTTTTAAAAAGTGGGAAGATAAACATATTATCTAGGCAACCTAGCGATTTACTGCAATAGGAAAGATACGAAGGAGAATAATTTATAAACACTTATTAAAGGTTTTAGATTTGCATTTTTATCTCTTTTAAATTTGCAATTCAGTAACATTGGATATTTTCTTGTATGTGTTAATTAACGCAAACAGTCTTTGTCTAATCAATCTATATGTAGTGCAAACATATGTATGTATGCATATTATTTTGAGTGATTTCTTACTCTAGAGTGGATTGAGGTTGTGTTTCAATGCAAATTAAAACCCTTATTAAATAAAATAAACATTTTTATATTTACAAATTAAAGAGGAATCTAAAAAACACTATTTCCTTCAGTGAATAAATAACTGAAACATATTTTCCCGTGACGGAAAGCCATTTCTTTCATAAGTATTTTGAATAAAATATTTTTTTTAACATTAACTTACCATAATCACGAGCCATTGGTGCTCGTATAGGAATTCTTGGACCACCTGGCAGTCTCATGGGAGCCATTGGCATCATACTAGGATGTGTTGGTGACAAGTTACTATAATCAGATGGAGAACAAGGTATTCTAAAGATTGTCAAAACAGTGTATATAGTTCTTAAAACAAAAATATTCTACCCAAACAATGCTTCACTAATTCTAAAATTCAGACGCTCAAAGACATATTGACTTCAGAATAAATAAACAAACAAATTCATTACCAATAAAAACTTACCCCACTATTCCAGGACGACCTTGCATCATTTGCAACATTCTACGTTCTCTGGCTCGAAGAATTTCCTCCTTCTTTTTTTTGTCCGAAGGTGGTTTGGCGAGTGAAACCTGAATATAAAAAAACATGCGATCACAATCGTACGAGGTATAATGCACAATTTTATGGCATTCATTTCAAAACTCATTGTCAAAATGTTTAACAAAAAATGGAGATTTTGAAAATTTTAATGGAATACAATTAAGCTCACTTCTATATTTGACATCCCAACTTCCTTTCCATTAAGACCTCGCATTGCAATTACTGCATTATCACGATCTTCAAAGTGTACAAAAGCGTAGTCTTTTATTTTCTTTACACGTTCCACTTTCCCATATTGCTCAAATTGTTCCTTTATACAAAAAAACACATCACCTAATTTTTGTTATTTCTTCAAGATGTTTATGTACTTACTTTTAATTTTTCTTCACTGACGTCTTGTGTTAAGTTTCTTACATATAAAACTTTAACTTTCGACATTGTCTGCTCGTCGGGCTCTTCTTGTGGATCAGCCCAGTCAACAATTATATCACATCCCCATACCTGCAATTCATGTTGGGTAAAACAAACCAAATCAAAAGCATGTTTATGCAAAAGTATTTAGAATAGGCAGGGTTCAATACCTTAATTCTACCAGTTCCAAGTCGTCTTTTAGCTAATGAAGCTGCTTTATGTGATTCGTATTCAAGAAAACAAAATCCTCGATTTTTCTTTTTGTCATCTGGAGAACTGTAGATTATAACTTCAACAAGGCCGGCTACAGTTGATGGTTTTGGTTGTTTTTTTTTTTTGTCAATTCAAGAAAATAATTTCAAAATAAACAGATAATAAGTATTTTAATATTAAATACGAGTATATTTCTATTAAGTATTTGGATTTTTTTTATAGATCCATATTTTTGATAACCAACAAAAAAATCAAATAGTAAAATGATGTTCCAGAATTTCAATAAAAATTACTAAATCATAGTAATAGTTATATGAACAAAATGGAAGATGTTTCTTTATTTTAACAATTTCAATACCCAAAATTCCAATGCCAAAACGCTTTAAACAAGTCAAAAAGTAAACACAAAATACATACATCAATTTCTCATAACATACGTAGGTGTATAGTTAATAACAAATAAAATAAAATTTCCATAAATCTTTCTATCACTATCTTCTCATATTTTTTGAACATTTATCAATAAGTTTTGGGAACCTAGTCTTATTTTAAGTGAAGAAAAATATGTATACATAGAAAGAATTGTTTTTTTTTTTTAATTTTTTGTTAAATAAAAACATATGTCTGATTTATTTTAATATTTAAATGCACATAGAAGAAATCTGAAAATAAAAAAAATATGTATACTCATGTAATCGTAAAGAGAGGAAGAGGAGAGAGAGAGAGAGAGAGGAGGTATAAAACAAGATAGTTTATATAAATGTATTTATATTTAGAGTACCATTAGGTTTCCTTATAATGTGTATTGTAATAAAGAAACTGTTTATTTTTTTGAGGATTATTTTCTCCAGTCATTACCATTTCTTATATGTTCCTCAATTAAATTTTGATTTAAATGAAAGGTTTAAATTTGATTGGGTTAAGAATTTCTAAATGACATGTATCCAAATTGAATTGAATGGCAGTTTTTGAATAATATCATATATTAAACTGTAGCTATACAATAGTGATACAAAATAATTGAAATTTCGGTCAGTAGTATTTTAATTTGTTTTTATCTTTAAATTAATATAAACAAACAATTGATAAAGAAGGTCATTGTTTTTTACATAATCTATTAGGTATTTACTAACTTATCTCTGTGAGCATAGATAACAATTATTAAATACAAGTATATAACCCTACTGCTTCAAGTTTCTTTTTGTATTTCTTTTTGTTTTTAAAGATTTTTTGTATGGTAGTCATAAAAGTACAACATTCTTATTGATTTAGTATTATAAATAATTATTTTACTTATTATTTTCGTATGATACAAGATCAAAAAGGAGGATTTTGCCGATTTTATCTGTGACTTAAACTTAGTAAATGCTCAAAATATGATGAAAAGTCGCGGAAGAAATAAGGACAATGTCTCTGGAATTCGAGAGTGGGTATATAAAAATCTTCTACCGAAGAGTGTTAACGAACAAAACTGGTGCCATATGAAAGGTGTCGTTTAGCTTGTTATATTGTACTATTTATACGTATATTAAAATAAGTTATGTTCATTACAAGGTATTTATTTTAAAGAAGAATCTTAAATTACATACCAATTTGAAGGTTTTAAAATATTGTTGATATAAAAAAAAAATATTAGGCCACAAAAGTCAGTACAAAAGAAAATTTTAAAAGAATAAAAATCAAAATATCTTAAAATCTGTACAATGAAGAATTATTAGGCTTAGTTTACAAAAATACCTTTCCATTGTATGACAAAAATTAATGTCTTACTTTTCTTTGTCTTGTCTTTTTTTCGTCGAATATTTTGTTTAATATTGCGAATTTCAAGTTCAAATATCCCAGCTTTACTATAAATGATTTTGAAAATGTTGCCATTACAAGCTCTTTTATTTGATACCAAACTTAATACTGTACACTTTTGGTCAATGCTTGTACAATAAGAGCAATATTTCTCATTATAAAGAAAAGACTTAAGTTTTAATAGCCATGAAACAAATATTGAAACAACTTTTTAAACTTTATACCACGAGCTTCAAGAAGTAAATTAATGAATTTTTGCAATGTTGTTTATTTTTTCAATAGCATATCCTTGCCTTTTTTATTTTTGTGGTTTCAAGGGAATCTAAAAGCATTGTTGTTAAATGGAATCAATACGCTCTAAAATATGTGACGGCAGGCAATCATGGTTTTGATAAATAAGAATTTGTTGGCCAATATAATTGTTCAAAGGGCCCTTATTTGTTACCGTACTAAAGAAAAAAGATTGTGTTTTTTTATAACAACAATTTAAAACAAAAAAGTGTCCGATATTCAAGGATGGCTCATTTTGATGTTGTTTAGCATTATGAAAAGAACAAGGGTATTTGAGGTATAGAAAAAAGTCAATGTTGACGAAAATATTAAGTTTATACGCCTACAACTTAAGAACTAATTGAAGTACATTTATATATCATTTTTGAGAAGATTGTATTTTCTGAATTCTGAATGCTGTTCATTTTAAACTTCTTTTTTCAAATAACAAGTATTATTCTACATTCATTTTACACTCTACAGTTAGGTTTTTGAGATATTGGAAAAACGTATACTTTATCCCCAAAATTAAGCTGAGTCGGAATTTTTTGAAATGAATAATTTATTTTCCTGGGCTACTACAATAAAGAACTGATAATCCTTATAAATCAAAACAAAATGTTATTTTCAGCTCGCAAATTTTAAGGACAGAAATATTTTAAGAAAAATCTAATCGAAAGTTTTTTAAGAAACAAAAATAAAACTAGATGCTACTAACAATTAGTACGAGTATATACACTTTTTGACTGAAATATACTGATAACGAACAATTATATTGTTAATTATAAATGGTAAAGTTTAAAATAATTAATTAACCGACCTTTTCCAATGAAAAAACTACAAACATAAGATTACAATCTGGAATATACCTCGATAAGCTTTCTTTTACAAGAAGAAATTACTTAAATTTATAGCATTTGGATAAGTATTCCATAATATAGGGTCGCCATCTAACTTTTTTTTTACAAAAAAAAAATCATATTTTCAGATGAAGCTCATTTTGATCTTGGCGGGTATGTAAACAAGCAAAATTTGTTGCATTTGGGGCACAGAAAACCCGCACGCATACATTGAAAAGCCGATACACCCAAAACGAGTCACTGCTTGGTGTGGATTTTAGTCCAGAGGCGTTAATTGGACCATTTTTCTTCTAAAATTAGCTAGGGTTGGCCTTTACAGTCAATGGCGATCGTTATCGGGCCATGTTAAACGAATTTTTTCACAAAAGGAGGAGGATATTGGCAACATTTGGTTTCAACAGGGCGGCGCTACGTGCCACACCGCCGAAGCTACACTCGATGTTTTTATAGCATTTAAAAAAAAAAATTATTTGGCGGACCCTATATACATATAAGTATTCACATGGAAAACTCTTATTTACTGTCTTAAATTCTTCCCATCCACTATTTATACTTTTTATTGCACATAAATATATGCGTATATATATTATGTTTAAAAACACAACTAGTGCAGCCATTAGAAAAGTATATGGCTCTGGTTGAGTATCTGATTTGATCCAAATTTTTTTGTTATAATTCTGCTTTTTAAAATTTAGCTTCCAAAATTCTCCCTTTTAAAATACCGTTGTGCAAAATTATGCAAACAATTAAATTAAGTTTTTTTAAGAGTTTGTTAACAGTTTTGTTTAAAAAAGGAAACACTTCTTATGTTTATTTCAACTCAATACTTGAGCAATTTTTTCACATACATATGTAAATACAAGCATATGAATAATAGAGACGAAATGTATAAGCATTTAATAAATATAAATAGAAGAAGCACCGAGCTCGCAAACGACATACATTTGCCAATATAAAAACGTTAAATATTATTTATTAGTTTTTTTTGCCCAAAAACATATTTTATATCTGTAGATATGACGACAATTTGTCAAGATTTAGCTTTTAATTTTGCATTCAGATTTCGTTGAGATATCTGTAGGACATACATATGTGATGTATAAAAGAAAATGGCGTAAGCTTCATCACTTGCGACTCAAGACCGCCTAGGCCGTTTTCGATGACCCGCACCAATTCCGACTTCTTTCCGGCAAAATAGTAAGAAGAAAACTTTTGGAAACCACAAGAAAATTACCGAAAGTCTTCGAAAAAATTATTTGGAAAATGCATATTCTCATACATATATTTCTTCTGAAGGCATTTTACGACGCCATCTTGATGGAATATGATTTTGAAACAGTTTTTTATTTGATATTTTTGTTGCAACAGTTTTGTTTGTCATACATTGAAACCGGACATAATTTTAAAATTTTCCTAATCTCACAAAATAAAAACTATTGCAGAGTTTTTTCGTAACATGACATTTTTCACTACGGTTTTCATAACACCCATAATAGTTTTTACGTATTCGTAACTATTTTCAAAAAAAATAAGGTACCAAAAATCTTCTTAATTGAACATTATAAAAGTGAACTAACTCAGGTTTCCATCACCCTGCTTAGCACACTAGAGCGCGTGAGGTTGGTTGTATGCAATTTAAGGTTTTTTTTTTAAAGGTATTTAACCATAAGTCAGCAACACTGGTTAACTGGAGGGTATTTTTTCAGCTTTCAAGTGATTTATTTTTAGTTTGTTTTGGGTTTTAAAAAATAAATAAATAAATTGGGTGGCGCAACAGTCCTTTTGAGAACTAGGGCCTAGTGACTTACAACTCTCAACCATTCCTGTGTGCGAGTACTGTTGTCAGGGATGGAGAGGACCTACAGTTTTAAGCCGAATCCGAACGGCAAATTTGAGAAAGCACTTTTCATGACAAGAATTACTCTTGGAGAATTTGTCAGTTTCTCGCAAGAGGCAGTACCCGTGAAAAAAACTTTAGATGGCATAGGCAGGGATCGAACCCAAGACCTCTGGCATGACGCACTAACCATCATGCCACGGGTACTTCTTGTTTTGGGTTTTGGATTTTGAAGAATTTAAGCCAAAGGATCACCTAGCAGGAGAAGATTCCGTGAATGGGGCCAAAACAAGATTTGTTTGCAGCGGTGAAGTTAATTTTTGGTTGAATGGTATACGTCAATGAACAAAACCGCCGTAATTGGAGTGATGAAAATCCTCTGGTGAATGTTGAGACACCATTACATCAGCAAAAATTGATAGTTTAATGTGCTTTATGGGTTGGAGGAATAATTGATTCGTACTTCTTTAAAAACGACGCTGGCTAGAATGTAATATATAACCATGATCACTGAACAACTATGAATGGAGAAGTTATATATTTTTCTGTTGGCCAAAAATATATGAATACATATTTTTAATAATATAAATATGTAATACGCTTTCATTTCCTTGATTTAATCAAGATTTTTTTAAGGATCTGCTTAAACTAAACTTAAATAGTGAGCATATTCACTTTATACAAAGAAAATAGTATAAATATGATATATATAATATATTCAGGCGTATACGACCTTTGTTTAATTTTTGTATTTTAGGTAATTTAACGCTTACATTTTTTGGACTTAGATTAACTTTAGTATAAATAAATAAATTTCAGAAGTTATTTGACTCATTTTTCAATAGGTTTAAACCTATTGTTTAAACAATAAGGTACAAACCATTAAAACGGACATTTCGCTCAGGAAACATTCAATATTGATGACAATTTATACATACATACGTTCAGAACAAAATTATTAAAAAATTATAAAAAGTGGAATAAGTGAAAATTTATTTTATTATTTTAATACGTTTTGAGGCCCCAGAAATCTATTTTATTTGGATACATTTGTATTGATTGTTTTTATTCTTATATGTGTTAATATTATTAAGTAGAATAATAGTTTGGTATGACTAATAATGAGTTTAAAGCAAACATATTTCACAATTCTCGCACTTCTTTTTGTTTAACATGGTTGTGTGTAATATTGCACCTTAGTAACTTATACTTTGAGGTGGACGTAGATTTGTAGAAATAAATGTGGTAGAACACAGACAAATTTGCTATGAAGAAAATAGTTATTATTTTTTTCGATTTTTCTTATCACAATATTTAATGTGTTGTTTGTTTGGAAAAATGACTAAATCTCGTTTGTGGACAATTACTTATGTAGCTTACAATGTTGTCAACAACAACCCTCCGTTCAAAAGTTACAGCCTAAAAACGAAAATTTTCGACAAAAAACCTAAGTATTTATGACTTTTTGTCACTTGTTAACAATAATGTCCTGAATGTCTGTACCAATTTTCATGGATTTGACTGGGCTAGAAGTAATATAGTATTAAATAAATTTAGACGAAATATGAAAAACTGGAAAAAATAAAAGAATCAATACTGAAATTTCGGCTGCAGTAAAAAAAAAGTAGCACCGCATGAATTTATTTCTTAAGAAAAGTTACATTTCCAAGGCATTTTCAAAATGTTGGTGAATGTCTTTTTTTCGTTTTTTATAACAGTTTATGCTTTTCTATAGAGTTTACAGCCGTTAAAATCTAACAACAGGATTCGATTCCAAGCAGCTCTTTACGATATACCAGAGTTTTTTATCGTTACTTGTCTTACATTAAGACACTTTCGTCATTATCTGAGTTAAATTATTTTCAATGGGATTTAAGTCTGGTGACTCTGCAGCCCATTCAATAGTTGTCAGCTTTTGTATCCATAATCGTTCCTTTTGTAGTGTGCTGGTATGCCTTGGGTCCTGTTAAAATACCAACTTAAACGACATCTCCCGCAGTATCTTAACACAAAGATTTCCTACACAGTTATATACAAAATTGTCAACACCCTTATACTAGGGCCCCCATGTTTAATAATATTTTATGTTGTAAAACAAATTATATAAAAATCAATAATTTCATAAAATTAAATGATCTTTTTAAGAATCACTATTGACTATCTGTACTCCAAATATTATCAATAATTAAGAATGAGTGAAACATTAAAAACATATTATCTATTTAACTCAATTTTAGTTTAAGATAATTCCCTCCTCTTAAAAGTTTATTCGTATGACTTATGGATGTATACAATATTAAAATTTCTTATCTTCAAATATGCATTATGTAACTCTGATAAATATAAGAAGATAAACTTTAATTACAGTAAAATTGAATGATTTATGTAAGTGATTTTAAAATTTCTCATTTTTCTTATTTTACCGATACTTGTGTAAAATTAGTTTTTAAGAGTCACTTGTAATAATGTTGTCGAATCAAAAAGACGTTTCCTTGCTCATATTTTATTTCCTTGCATCTTTTTTGATATCATTAAATTAGTAGTCGCTTATAATGTATATTTGGGGTTGAGTTTGGAATGTGGAGGTCTTCAACCAAAGGACCACGAACTTTTTCTATCATACAATTTTGCTTTTATCTGTCCGCAAAACATACATAACATGACACAAATTTTTCTATTGTCAAAAATATTTCGGATTTTACTTTTTTTTACCCAACTGAATATATTTCCACTAGCTAAAAGATCGCAAAAGAATTAATAACCAAATTCAGTGATCTTTTTTAAAAAACAGGGCCTATGTTTTTGGCAATTTACAAAAAAAATTTCCCTTATTACGAGAAGAATTGAACGTTCGACTTAAAGCGAACGTTTGATAAATCCAATATAAAGCAAAATTAAGATGCGTGAATTTCGAAGTTCAAATGGGTTAACATCTCTTTTTCCAAGAAAGTTGGCGTTGGAAGTGAATATTGAAATTTAAAACTGGAGTACATAATTTTCTTATACCTAATTTTATTTAATTTCCGTGTAAAAATTGACAGCTACTATTTGTTTGTGTTATCCAAAAATTATAAGAACAAAAAATTAAAATTATTCCAAACGTTTTATCTATTTCCATAGCTTTACTAAACAATAAAAACTGATATTCAATTATTTTAGTTCGCTGTTGTCTGCATTATTTTAAATGAAAAACACATTTATGTAAATAAAAAACTTTTATAATTTAATTTTGTTATTAATGCGAATTTGGCAGAGTTTTGGAAGAAAATTGTTAAGCTACAGAGCTTATTTTTCAAAACAAACAAGGCTATTAACTCATCAATAAAATTTATTAATTTGTTTGTGGTTTCAATTATAAAAAATAGAAATAAAAACTAAGACAAATAAATTAGTATTAAACGAAATAAAATTAATTTGAGGTTGATTAGTAATTTAAATAACCAATAATGTAATAGAAAAAGACACAAAATTGCTTATTTTTTGTTTTTTTAAGAACACATTTATGTAATCACAATGAGTACATATCAAATGTACAAAATTAATATGGTTTAAGAAATATATGATAAAGTGAATAAAATTTTAATTATAAATAGAAAAATTTTGTCCAACTTCAAAACGCTAAACAAAAATCCAATCCGTATTTTAATTTTGCGTTAAATAATTTAGTTAAACCTTATTTTAAGACCAATTAAATTTGAGGGAAAAATTTTGATCATGCAAATAATGCATCGAATTTTCTTGTTGCAATGTTTACAGTTCTAAATTTGGTGTATGTATGTAATAAATAAGGGTGTCTTCTTAGTTGGGGTTAAAAAAATCATTGTTTGTTGTGACTTTTTTTTTAATTTAATATCACTTACGTGCATGCTTAGTAAATTCCTCAAATAATTCGTCGCGATCTCTATTCTTAGGTATATTTCCGACAAATAGCCGGTGATTGTTAAATGATATCGTAACACCAATCTTTTTGCCTTTCCGAATTTCAAAATCATTTAGCTGCAATTAATACAAGTTTTCACACACAAAATTTTGCTTTTCTCAAATGAATGAAATGAAATTAAATAAATATGATCCAATTTGATCCTTCCAGTAAACTTTATCACATACATATGCACATATATACGTAACTTTTAAAAAGGCATACGGCATAATTTGTGAATACAGTACAGAATCAAGAATATTTATTAATAGCAAGGAAATTATAACATAACTAAATATGATAATTTTGTATGAAATACTGGAACAAGTCTGGAATAACTGAATTTTGAATAAGTAAAAAAAAAATACGTCTAATAGATTTTGGTATCAATTTGAGTATGAGTGTACGTGTTGTGTTTAGTATTCACTTGATAAAATGGTTTTTTGTTCGTTTCTGTACACAATTTATCAGCCGCGTATAATTTGTAATCAGTTAATTGATAATAAATCATTATACTCAATTGTCTAGTATCCAACAATTCTAATTTTCTATATTATTTTTGATTAAAACCATATTATGTGTGCACCCCGAATGTACTTAAAAATAATTTGCATAAAAATACAACAACAAATTTTCTTGGTATGCGATGACGCTTGTCGATATTATATTAATATATGTATGTCTTTTGTAGTTTTTATGTGTACAAAAACGATACAATATGTAAATATGTATTTTGTTACACACTGCATTGGAACATGCTTTTCAAAAAGTTAATTACCTATTAAAAGACTTAGTAGTAAAATAGTTTTAATAAAAGTAAACTAAACCAAAAAAAAAGGTAATCAAACTTATATTAATATAATTTCTATAAAATAAACATAATATGTAGTACATGTTTAATAAATTGTTAAATTTTGTTCAATAGTTATTAGTTGTAATAGTTAATATTTGTTTTTAAATTACGATTAACAAATTCATATTTAAATTTAATTAAAATACAAAAGCAAATAACTTTTTCCATCACAGTTTATTACTGTTGTTAATTTTATAGCTGCAATTTTAGTTTTTTATTAGTCAAAGAATTAGGTTTACTCAAAAATTAAAATATTTATATTAATAGCTTTCTTTAAAAATAAGAATAAGACCTACCATATTAAAATGAAGGAAAGACCTTGCAAACTATAGAATTGAAAAATTATAACTTATAATATGTTATGAATTACAATAGTCAAATGGTGAGAAAATGTCTGCTTTATTTTTTATATGTACGGAAATATGTTCTTAGAACGGTTTTAGCTAAATGGCTATTAAAAATTGAACATAGTGAGTTAATGCGAATCTCATAAAATCCGTTCGTTGACTTCTAATTTTAATGCACTTTACATATACATTCCATTTAACTTAAAAAAATAAATAAAACAAAAAAGGAATGTCGTATTGTGTCCACTTTATTACTTATAATTATTTTGGCTTTTTTCGAGTTAATTAAGATTAGTGGTTTTTAAATTTTGTTTCAATTAAGTTAAAATTTGGGATGCAACAAGATATTATATTGATTTGCCACGTTTTCATACTCAAAAAGATCAAAGTAAATAATAAATGAATGCACAAAAAATTAAAATGCGTAGTGATTTTTTAATAATTCTTTATGGGTACATATATGTTAACTAAACAGTAAATTTATAAGTTGGTTATTATTATTTTTAATATATATTAACTCCTTTTAAATCAAGTTATATTTCATTTTGATTGACTTAATTTAATAATACTTTTTATACGCAATGACTGGAGATTTTTTTCTAGAAGAATATTTTTGTTTGAATAAACTTAGGAACTGTGTTAAATTTTATGCAAGCATTAATATATTTCTGCTAGGTGATAAAAACTTAAAATTATGTTTTATTCTAAACTTTAAAATAAAACTGAATGAATAATAATAAAAAGGCAATGTAACTTACAAGTAGTTATCATACAAACAAAACAAAAATAAGAAGGATGTACAATCATTTGGTGCTAGAGTAGCTATGAATATTATTATAAAGTAAATATCATAAAACATCATTAATTGTAATAGATTTCATTTGTTTAACTCACAATATCGACGATGTAAATATTTGGATCTTACGAATTTCGAATTTTAAAATTCTAGTTAATTTATCATTTGAAAAGAGTCTCATGTGGTTACAATTTGAAATAAAAGGACAAAATAACACACAAAGTATTGAAACAAAAAACTGTATGTTATTCATATCCAAGTGTTTTCCTTTGCTAGTTTAAAAAATAGTTTTAGAATATAAAAAAAATATTACGTATCAGAAATCTTATCACAGTATTTATTTATAAGTCCTGGAAGCTACTAACAAGTTGTAAACAATCATATACATACATATGTACCTAGGAATTAGAGTATTTCTTTGGTAAATTCTTTTATCGATCTATTGAATTGATTTTTACTGTGAATGGACTAATGGAATTTCCATATGGTAAATTCAGCTTTTATTCTAAAGCATATTTTTTTTGGTGGACCATTAGACTTTTTGTCATTGGGTTTGTATTCCTATCTATAAATTAAGTGAAAAAAAAAAACATTTTAATTTAAAAAATTGATAAAAATTGTTTTTTTTTTTTACAATAATAGCACCATTTAATTTTTAACACTTTTTAGCGAATTGCAAACAAAAATGTTTCAACGAATAGCTGCAAAAGATGTTAAAATAATAGTGCATTTATTCAAATAAACAAGAATGCAATTGAATGGCATGCAGCCGTAATTCGAATCATGGCATTTGCTTTCACACCATATCATAGAACATAAAGATATGTGGAAGTTATTCATTTGAAATTGAAACTTTGAAATATTTCAGAGTTTGTACAATTTAATACACACATTTCTCCAAATTTTATTGAAAAATTGTCAGCTTTATGTACACATTAATTATACAATCCGAACACTTAATCATCAGCCGATTTATTAAAACTTTAACTTACGATTAAAACCAAATCATTCTAGTGCGTGTAATGCTTCAAAAATATAGTATCTCTATTTGGTGAACAAAATTGATTTTTTAAATGGAATGAACTTTTGATTCTAAGAAAATCGACAAAAGTCTTTTAAGTTGTTGTACATCATCAGAAAGGTATTAGCCGTGTTTAAATAAGGGATTAAAACAACAACATTGTATAGCAAATATTGGAACATATATGTGATTGATGTTTAAATCAATTAGTACATACTCTATATTTATTTTAGGGAGATTCCTTAAAGCTATGAGAAACTTAACATAGAAAAAAGGCGTTGATTTTATTTGATTGCACTAAAATAAATTGCAGACAAGGTGATTTGTTTTAAATAGTTTTTCACTTTATTTAAGACATAAGTTTATAGGAGTTCCAGGAAACCGAACACATATTTAACACATAATTCATTATGTTCTTAATTTTACAAAATAATAAGATTAATGTATTCACAAATATGATAAGGTGTATCATGATGGAAGTGTAAAAGAGGAGGAGTAACGATAGACAAGAGAGAAATACATTTTTTAATTTAAAATCCAGTCTAAGTTTTTAAAGGAATCGCAAAAAACAGACTTTCCCGGAAGCCACTTTAAAGTGTTAAAAGAAAAATGTTTTTATTTGGATTTGTTTTCAGCAGAATAATTACCTTTAGTATACTACGAGTATAATGTTTGGATTCAGGCAACAAAATTTCTTTGTTTTTTTTTTTCAAATAACTGGACGTGGCACTTATGAAGAACCATTCTATTGAGCGCGAGATTAAAGAGAGCAGATCTAAGACTTCTACCAAACGTATCATTGGAGACTTATCACTGAAATGTGGTACTCACATCTTTAAGAAAAATGTCAGTACTCGTAGTTAGTTTAATTTATTTAATTATATTAAAATAAGTATTTTTTAACTTATAAAAAATAATTTATCAACAAATACAATTAATTGAAATTTTCATCAAAATGTGCTATTTTTAAAGTTTGAAGGAAATGTTCTTGTTTTTTTTTTTAGGTGCCTTTTATTAAATTTTAGATGTGTGGCTTCAGGCAAGTACTAAGGACATTATTACCATAAATTAAGTTTTGTTAATATTGCCTTGGGCATATAGTTGTATCTATACGTTAATAATGTAGCGTTATTAAAAATATGTTTTTGGTGAGATTTGATTTATAGAAGATTACTAATAGTGTACAAGAATAATACTGGAGCACAAACGCTTGTGTCCAGATGTGTGTACATGATAGAATAAAATAGAGTGCAACAAATATGGTTTCACATAGATAAATAAGTTCTTATTTCATAGAAACTCACAAAAAGATTTCCTCATAAAGGGCCCTTATTTACAGTTGTTTCTAATTATGTATGTTTAAGGGGTTAGGCCCAGGACATTTTATGTTCACCTAAATATAGTCAACATTTAATATCGATCTAATAACTAGAAGTACAATTCATTGAAATCGGTCCAATTTGTCGAATTGAAAATTTTGACATTTCTCGACCATGTCCCTAGAATTTAAATCAGAGATTTTCAAGGAAATGTATGTGTGTGCGAGTAAGTACGTTTGGAAAGCTTTTTTGTCGTTTATATCCCAAGAACCAGTAAAGATATCGACTTCCAATGGATTTTGTTTTATAGATAACTAGCGACCCGCCCCGACTTCGCACGGGTGCAATGCTGATATACTAAATACGCTACAGAAAAACTGTGAACGTTGTTTATAAAAAAACATAGCGGCCCGCTCCGGCTTTGCACGGGTTTAAAATATGTAACTCACTGAAAAAATGATAAAATCAATCCAGTAGATTTGATTTATTCATTTACTGGCCGTAGCCCGCACGCGTTTTTGGAGTACTTAAAACAATTCCCCTTTCCTTATCTTTGGAATATCTTTTATCGCGGAGTTTTCTGTAGACCTTTTCATTGTGTACAATACTTAGTACATTATTATTTTGATAAATCTCGTAGGATTCAGCCTGCGTTTGCAATGTAAGCGGAAAAAATGTAATTATTTGCGACATCACATTAGAAACCTCAAAAATAACAGTATTTGTCCACTATTTAATGGATGATATTATACATAAAAACCTTCCTCATGAGTTACTCTATCTATTAAAAAAAACCGCATCAAAATCCGTTGCGTAGTTTTAAAGATTTAAGCGTTCATAGGGACATACAACATACATGACAGAAAAAGCGACTTTGTTTTATACTATGTAGTGATAACACAGAAAGATGCAGAAAAGGCTATCAAAAAAATCGAGTGGACTTTTTTCTTTTAGCAACTTTTGGAAAAGTTAAAATTTTGTGTTGACCGCAAATATCTCACGGACCAATAACGCTAGTGACTTTAATTAAATTTTATATAAGATAATGTTACGTGATACTAAAATGGTTTAATTTTGAAAAAAAAATCAGTTAAACATTTGTCACCTCGAATATTTTTAGGAAAAAATGATACTACCTTCAAAATATTTATGCAACGGAGAATGTTTTTGACATCTAGTCAAATTTTGAGAAAAATACAATTGACAGTTTTTTTAAGTGATTTTCGACTCAAATATCTTTTCAAAAATTAAAGATATTGGCTTCAAACTAAAAAACGTTTTCAACATTCAGTAGAATTTTTATAAACATCCAAAAGTCACCTTATTCATAAAAATGAAGAATACTATGCATTATTGGTAAAAATTGACGTTAGATTCTCGATATCATGTATGTATATATTTGTTTTGGTACAGTGTAAGCATATAACACAATATTTAAGAGGAATTTTTAATTTACGCCTAATGAAATATATCACCTCAATTTTGCTTTAAAGGCAAGGTATTTAATAACGCATGATCCAATGGAATCAAATTAGGCGAAAAACAACATTAAAAAAGTCATCGCCCATCTTAAAAAAAAGGTAATTCATATTAATTCTTGGTTTTCAAGTAATCAAGCATTTTAACCAACTTTCATAGTGTTTCTAGTAAAATTTTAGACACTTTGACTTCCGCTAAAAAAAGCATCCTTTCATATCAGATTTGTATGTTCTCTTTCGATTCTTTTTTATAGTCAAGTCAAAATACGACATTCATCAGACCTAGGAATAATTCACATATCGATGAAAATTGGTACAAACACTGAGGTCATCGTTACTAGCAAGTAACAAAAAGCCTCCAAAAATCCCAATTGAGCATACAAAGTTATTAAGGTTTTTTGTAGAAAATGTCCGTTTTTAGACTGTTTTTCACAGTAAATGCTTCAAAAAGATTATTGTGCATAAACGGTGCTTTTTGCCTTAAAGCGTTTTGAGTACAATGTAACTTTTTTTGTTCATCAGAAAACATACATTTTTTGCAAGATTATTAGAGGCATAATTGGTATTTTAAAACCCTTAGTTATAAGGTTGACCCATCCCGCCCCATTTCTAAGATTAGGTTTTTTTTTAATTAGCGATTGTAATAGTTTTGGGATAGGTGCACGGTGGCACACAAAAATATCTTTGGAAACATTGCGCCACCTGTTCGGTGGCGCAATGATTTTATTGGATCTTGATTTTTACCAAAAATTACCGCCGCCAGCCAACGAATTGAATGCATGCTTGAAGTCGTTAAAACATTAAAATTAAACATGAAGACAACATTCAAATTGCACGACGGATAATCTGGAGAGGTTTTTTGCAAAAGAAATTGCTTGATATTGGTAATGGCAAAATACTTGCTGACTTGTTGCCATTTTGTTGAATCAAAGACCTTTAAAGTGCCTTGCACATGAGCAACGAACTGCGAACTGCGAATGGACGAACAAACGTGATTTTATACATTTCAAAAAGTCAATTCCACACAAAAACACATTTAAATTATAAGAAACCAATTGAAACTAATATTAGAATAATAAAATTTGCATTTTGTTCTCTAAAACAAGAGAATTTTGTAAAAACAATTTGGTAGTAACGAATCGCAGTGTGGTTGCTACGAATTGTCAAACTCTATTCGCGATCCACATACCATCCACACTGCACCGAATAAATTGTTCGCGCTCAACCTCAAATTTATACCACTCTTGTTTTGTTTTTGTGTGAAAGATCATGGCTGAGGAAAGTATGGAGAAAAGGGTTGACAGTTCGTCGCTGTCTGCGAATAGAAATAAAGCTCATGTGAAAGAAAAGTCAAAATATGCGAACATCCACAGTTCGCAGTTCGTAGCTCATGTGCAAGATGCTCATCGATAACGTTTTCTAAATATTGCTCAAAATTTCAATACTCATGTTTGGTTGGGCGAACGAGTTACGTTGTCTACAAAAAAAAATAACGATTACGTCATTAACTAACGTGATTATCAACTATCTGACGAGTCTTAAATTTTCTGGAATTGGATTACTAACTCAAAATCTGCAATATAGAATCGGATCGAATTGCCATTATAGCTTCCATGCAGCGGCCGCTGGGCAGATTCTTCGAACTTGACTAATATGGTGGGGCTAAGGTTTGGGCTACGTAAACACAAGCAACGACAACGGCTAAACGATTTAAGAATTTTCTCACGGAACGTAAGAACGGCCTACAGAGCTCGATTTGCACAATATCTAGTCAATGCCCTAGCCATGTATAAAGCAGATTCAATACAATTGTTGCAGATTTAAAAACTATCTAATATACATACGTTTTTCAAACAAAAATGAACAAATTGTATAGTAAAATAAAAACAACCAAAGAAAAATGTTCTACTGAATGGGGGTACATATGTCGCCTTTGTTAAGTGGGAGAAGCAATATTTAATATAAGTGAGTTTTTTATTGAACTCAAAGTTTTGATTCAGCAATGGCTATAATAGATGAGCAGCTTTTTTCATGCAACAAATTTACATAATACGGGCTTTTATGGAAGCCGAATTAAAGGGAGGCTACAATGTAGCCTTGCACTGCACGATGTCTCTATTTACAAATTTAGTGTAGCCAGCCAACAAATAAATAATACAAACAATAAAAGCATAACTAATCCTAATCTAGCATTACTGACACAAAAGAAGAAAGACACATCAGTAGCTCTCACTTTCTTTGACAAAACAGAGTTCTCAAATAAAGGGTTTTGCTATTCTATTTTTGTTCACACTGATTTTGATACCTCATGCACGTTTCGTGTTTATGTTTTATGATCGCGTTCGGGGATAAATCTAAAGCTATTCGGAAAGGTTTGTGTTGTATTCCCATAGGACAAAATTGTTGATACACAAACTAAAAACTAACCAAATTGTTCGGGATACTCAGCTACCCAATTTCAGAAACTAATACATAATGCAAACAAAACTTTTTGGTTTTCTGTTGTCGCGTCGTTTGTTGATTTGATTGTTTGACTTTTGTTATCGTAGCACCCAATTGGGAAAAACAAATACATTTTAAAATGCAAATTAGTACATATTATTTAAAATGAAGATTTGAAGAAGATATGTAACAAAAAAATGTATAGCAAATAAAGTGTAAATTCACAAACGCATCACTGCAGAGATGATATTGCAAAGTTCGATAAACTGATGCGCAAATATAAACAAAAAAAGAATCAAGAATTTTCTTGATAAGTTATTGATGCCGACGCGATTTGGAGCAAAAAAGGCGGACAAAGACAATGAAAAAGTATTTAATCAAATTCTAAATTGTTTATAAATTAATTAATTTGATGAATTTCAGGGAATATTTTACCAGCGCACAAATTAAACTACTAATAGAACCAGATAAAAATATGAAGGTGAATTTATTGCCGGCAGAAAATCAAAGTCAGTATTGTGGAGAAAAGTTCTAGAGGAGATACAATGTAGGGCTCCAGATTTTAATTACAATGAGAGTTTTTATTAGTATCACATCCATCATAATGCAAAAGTTGTTTTTAAGCGTAAAACTTTTTGTCAATCAGCAACGCATCGTAATCAGCTGAGCAACTATCAGCATCGCAAAAAAGCAGTGATGCCTAATCACTACCAAAAAAAATTGACTTTTGTGAATATACCCAAACTATTCGACTTTTTTTGTGTGTATGAAAACAACAAATAGTTTAATGCCTTTTTCTAGACCTTTTTTCCTTTTTCTTTTTGTCCGTTGTTTTAACATTTATGTTGACAAACAATGTTACATATCTCAGATACCCAGCGGATGCCAACTGAACGCAAACACTGTCAAACATCTTCAGTTTGGTCTATAATTTAACCTTGAATTATCTTTAAAACGAACAACGCTTGCAAATTATACAATTTCATTATCTGTTAAAAAAAGTTTATCGTGCGCTTCTTATATTTTATGGTCAATTTAATCGACCTACTGCGGTGACCATTTGGGATATTGTGACTAAATTTTGGGCTCAACTTTCCATTACCGCAGCACGAATTTCGACACGCGGTTTTTTTTATTTGATAGATATGCACAAATAAATAATAATTATAGCAATTTTAGAGCGAGAAAACATTAATTTCTATTTTAAATTAATTTTCAAAGTTCACTTTTTCACTTACAAAACACGCAAAAATGGTTGATTTTGACATTTCTTCACTGTTTTTTGTTCAGTGTTGCCATACTTGTTTTTTTTTTCGTTGGGGATTTCTTTGTTTTTAGTGCTCAAATGCGAAAAGTACTTTGCAATACCCAAACTCGCAGCCACCCCAAATCATATAGTGATTCAAAGCAGGGGGGCAGAATCCCCCCCTTACATACCTAGCTCTTAGTATACCGTAGTATCAATTAAAAAAAACTTGTTTTAGGCTCAAAAAACGCTATACAAAAAAGTAGGGTTAAGTCCGAAAAAGAAAATATTTTTTTTTTATGACTTAACGGTGTTTACTCGCCTTAAAATTTAAAACATGTTCTATTGAGACCCCTACCTAACTGTACAAAAAAAATCAGAACGAAATTCGTGCTGCGTTAATCGAAAGTCGCCCCGAAAATATCGCAACTGAGCCTCTGTTACTCCACTAGCCGAACGTCTTACAACAATGCCGAATTTTCGGTGATTGATCAGCTTTTTTATATAAAAAATTGAGTTCAACGACAAAGCTAATTTTTGTTTGAATGGATACGTGAACAAGCAAAAGTGCAGTATTTGGAGTATAGACGAGTCAGAAGCATTAGAAGGCCTACTAATTCATACAGATAAAGTCACTCTTTGGTTCAGAGTATAGGCTGGCGGAATCATTGAGACGGATATTTCTGATTGATGATTCGAATCGTGACATAAATGGACAGCTTGACTTACACGACATGCTGTTTCAACAAGACAATGCCACATTCCACAGAGGACGCTTAACAATATACCAGTTGAGAGGCAATTTCGGTGAAGTTTATTTCACGTTTGGGATCGTACGATTTAACGCCTCTAGACTAGAACCACAAAGGTCCTCATGCCCATAGCCCTCACGATTGACGCACTGGAAGCCAACATTGAAACATTTGTTTCACTTGTGTGTCTACAGCTGATCATATTTTTTTTTTACTCAACTGAAAACTGAACTTCCAAGTCAAATTGGAAATAGAGTGAGTACTATTTAACTAAAAAACAAAATACAACTCTGGGGCCTGATTATGAGGTTTCGTGGCAGATCGTTTTCAGTTCGACCTTTCAAATTCGACTGGCTTCCTATTTCCTTATTAACGAATTCGCGGCGAAGCGAATATAGTTCTTCCCACACCTTTCCACAAAGTTGTTTTGTTTTGATTGAATTTGTGAAATTTGCGGTGATTTATATTTTATTGTGGATTGTGGATAAATTATAAAAAAATTAAAATAGAGCTAACTCACATTTTTATATTATTACAATCAAGAAAGAATCCACGAAATCGAACAGTGAATAATAATAAACACTCTTTCGCCTGTGAATCCGCCAAAAAAAGCTGTCGGATTTCAACTCGCCAACAAACATTATGACATTTCAAATTCGCCTTCGAATTCGTTAATTGGTCGAATTCAAAACGAAGAAGGCGAAAGCGAAAGCAATAATTGAAAAATGGCAAACTCGCTAGCAAAACTGTACTTTGTGAGAATAGTTTTTTTAGATAATGGAGTTTTTGTATTTTCTATGCTAAATATGGAGGTAAGAGTTAGTGAAGTAAAACGCCAATTTTGAAATTAATGGCACATAATACATGATAAATAGAAATCATCAGTAACTGGAACGTTTGCCTTTTATTCGTCCTCTTAAGTGCGATTTCGTACTCAAAACTCAACAGGGATGCCATGTTTAGCATTTTGAGATGCAAAAATCTGAACTTTCTTAAAAGTGCTAAAAAGCTTCTCAACAGAAAAGAAGTAGCAAGTAACCAGTGGCGGATGTTATAAAAAATGTATCGGTGAGGTAGTACTTTTTATAAAGAATTTAATTTCCATTCAAAATGGTCTAAATTTAAAGCATGCTACTGATTCTATAAGAGCTTTCACGTAGGGGGTGTAGTCAAATTTTGTTGCCGTGGTCTAAATCTGCGTTCATATGTCATCTGAATTCGACCACTTTAATTTATTTGTATTTTTGATATATTTGTTAAGGACTAATTTGCTTTAAAAATGCAACAAAGAGTTCTTTTATTTAGTTACAACAAAAATATCTAAAGGTTGAACTCTTTGTCCACTTTCGTTTTACTATCGTAAAAACAAAACTAAGATTATCGTGCCTGGTAACAACTTATTCCCCTTTGGTCTTTAAAATAGGTATGTATACATTCCTCATTTCATCATTTTTTTCGAATTGGTTAGTTCCTTTTTGTTTTTCGTTTTTATTTATTTTAATTTTAATTTCAAGCAATGTTGTTTTTGTATTTACCTGTTAATTTACCAAATTCCTCTAATATCTCCTCTTTGCCTTTTGATTTAGGTATATTGCCTACAAAGAGGCGCAGGTTCGGTACACTAATGTTAATTTTCAGACACTTGCCAGGTTTTATTTCATGGTTATCGAGCTGTGAGGGTGGAATTTGTGGTTTAACAAATAAAAATATTGTTTAAAAAAAATCAAATAAAAATTAATAAATGCAAATATGAAACAAAATAATAAAAGAAAAAAAACATGTTAAATTAATATAATAAATAAAGAGACAGTAGGTATAATATAAAAATGATGTGAAACAAATTTTGATAGTTATTTAATAAAATGAAAATAGGATATGTATGAATGAAACAAAAAATAAATATAATCAACCAAAGATTGATGTTTTGTTGGGGAGGTAATTTTTACTAAACTAACATTTTAATCCAATCAATATAAATGAAATTCGAAAAATAAAGTGAGATGCAGAGGAGGAAGAGGACATGCTCGCTGTTTTGCAAATAAAACCAGACAAACTACTGTTTACTATACAATTTTTAATATTATAACTTAAACCAAAATTGATCTGTTTACAATATTACTTCTATTTTTTTTTTACTTGGTTTGTTAAGAGATAAACTTAAGATCTTAATAACGTATTTGTTGCTTCATTACTTTTTTTTGAAACTTTTGAAGAAGGTTAAATTTAAGAATACAAACATGTTCTATTTATATTAAAAGGCGCAAATTAATATTTTTAAGACCTCAGAAACAAAAACATCCGAATTCTCAGAAATATAAACGGAAATTTCTCATACAAATTTAAAGCATGTGTAAAAGAATTATCAGGATTCGATTTTTCAATTATTCTCTAACACACAATATAAGTGAAGTGAAAGAAGGAAATATACGGCTCTTTTAAGTTTTGGGTAAAGAATTCCGTTTAAATTTTATTCTCTGGCTCTGGCAAGTCTACTGTGAAAATTTTCAATAATCTTAAAAAAAAACTGACCAAATACTGTCAGTAATCTGGATTGAGTATGATATAAATGATCAGAATTTGTATGAGGGTGCCGATATTTAATGTGTTTTTTTTTCTTATAAAAGCAAACTTAAAGCAGTTATTGTATGAAACTTAAAATTATCTACCTTAAAAATTACATATACCTCAAATATTAGCACACATTTTAAATACAAAATTTATAAAGGAGCAAAGAGGAGACTAGTGCAGTTGTTTCCTTTCTTACTTGGTAGAGAATATTTGCCAACATATGGGGTTATCTCCGTAGATCGGGTAAACTTTATTTAATATAACAAACTACAGTAAAAATAATCCTTTTATGCGATGTTTACGTTATAAACAAGTACTTTAAGATAGATATAATAGAATTTTGGAACTAATAACATTTTTATAAAACAAAAAGTTGCGTTAGCTAATCAGGAATAGTAAAGCTACAAAAGACTATAGTCAGAAAATCGTATTCTAAAGTTGGAGTTGCATAGAGACTTCTTTTCAAATTTATTTATCTGTTTAAAATTTCCAAATTGGTTTGAAATGCTAATTACTTAGGATATTTGTTTAAATAATTACTAAGGATTGTAAAGGAATCATCTTTTCTATAAATACATGCTTTGACTTTTATAATTCAGGCTGTATATTAAGATTAAAAAAAAAGAAATAAATAGACGCAAACTCAAATATTTCTTTTTGAGAAACTTCTTTAAAGATAAACAGAAAAGATTAATTTGAAATTATTTCTTTTTTTGCTTAATATTATTTCTTAATACCGAATTAATTTTTTTTATTGTTTTTCTATTCTGAAAGTGTAACACCTTATTTTAGAATTGATGAATGTCAAAAGAATACCTGTCTGACTGCATTGATTGCAGCGTCACGGGATGTAAATGTTACGAATGCATAACCACGATTTGTTCCAGTCATTGGATCCATCATTAATCTGAGGTCCCATATTGTACCACAGTTTTCAAACAATGGTATAAGCTCATCTTCAAACATATCTTTTGGAATTTTCCCGCAAAAAACTTCGCACCCGTTTCCTGGTGTGGGACCGTCCCAATTAGGTGGTGGGCCACCATACTTACGTTGACCTAGAGAATAATTTAATATGAAGAAAGGAATCGGAATGAATAAGAGAATATCATTTGTTATTTTAAGTCTATTAACAATAAATCTAAATCGAAGAATTACCTGTCGTCACATCTAATGTGTAACCAGAACGTTCTAAAATTTTTTTGATTTTCTCTTCGTCAGGACCCTTTACTTGCACTATTGTCGTGGGTGTTGGTACACCCTGTTGGCTAGCTCGACTCTTTTGTCGATATGTTTTCATAACACCACATAAATACGCAGACTTGTTAGATACATGTTCCAAATTTGATTCAAGGAACTGAGTTAATACATTCAAGGCACCGTCTGCCGGAAATTCTTTTAGAGCATCGAGCGCGCGCTCGTCTAATTCAACATGAGCTAGTTTACCTGTCTTATAAATATCGTCTAGTTTTCCGGCAACCTGATTAAAAAAAATATATATATTAGTTTTGTAAAAAAACGGATTCATGCAGAAATAGAAGTTTTAATTATTCTGTTATAGTCTAAAATGCGAAAAAAACATACCCTCATCTGTTATTTGATGACAAATGTTTTATCAAAGATATTAATAAGGATGATAAATTGTGATTGGGTTGTTTAGCTGTAACCTGGCTCAAGGTGCTAATTATTGTAAAATAAAAGAGTTAATTTTTCCCTTCCCTTAGTTAATTGTACAAAAACTACCAAAAACATTATTGTTTACGAAACATTCCTCAGGCATGCTACAAGTCCCTCACGATTTATATTTTCTAGTATAAAGAAATATTACTTATTTCTTTTGCGAATTGACAAGGAAACCATTTACAGAAAACATTAAATAGAGTTGTGCAGAAAATAAATAAATAGAGTAATAAAGTTTAGCTTTCAGTTGAATGAAAAAACATGACCAACTCTTATTTTGACAGAAGCAGACTCTTGACTTGATAGTTAGGGAGATTTTTTCATGACAGCTGGCCAATCAGATACTAGAAACTCTCCTTACTTATAAAGTCCCTTATTTGGTCTGAACCTGCCCACTTTCATTTGTTATTTAACTGTATTTGGTGTCATATGAAAGGTTACTTAATTCTATTTCGAACAGTATGGGGTTGCCTGACCGAAAGTTAGCATAACACAGGGTTGTCGGCATTTCAAATGTTAGGCTTTAGTAAGTGTAGAAAATTGATTCCATGTGTTATTTAATCGGTTTTTAAAAGAAGGCGCATTAAATTTTAAATTGATAGCATAGGGTTGTCTACCGAAATGTTTGCCCAAATTTGAGATACTATATTTTTAGAAAGTGTAGAAAATTCATTGCATTTATTTTATTAATCACTATTGACGTTATGATGAATTTTCTACACTTACTGAAAACTTAAAGGTAGATAACTCTATTAGACGGATAACTTAATACACTTTCCGGTTTTATGTAACTGTTCTACTCAATAATATCCTTACATTGTTTTGATTTTGTCATCCTTCAGTTAAGCTACTCATTGTTTATATTGTAAATTTCACTGTTTTATACACCACAATCTCCCCATACTTCTATAATCTCCTTTATTTTCATGCTACTAATTTTTATGAAAGTACACATATTTTCACATCCCCATCGACTCATTTGCTTGTTCTTTTGATGCTTATTGAGATGTACATATAACTTATAAATATTTATCTCACTCTCTCTCTGTAGTTCCAACAATTTGATGTAAGAGTAATGATATATCATGAGCAAATATATTTGTATAAGATATTGAATGTCAACTTACTTTTTTATCCAAACCGTATTCTAATAGTTTTGGATAATCTTCTGTTTTTTCGCCATCACCCCGGTCTTCTGATTTTGACGTTACCATATCATCCATCAATTCACCATTTCCTTCTGCCATTTCTTTGAATAAAAAGAAGAAGAAACGTTTAAAAATATTCGCGAATAGTTTTTCTTATAAAATATTTAAGTATTAATATCATTTACGTTATAGATGTTTATGTCACTATAGTAACTATAGATAGTTAATTCACGGTTAAAGAGTCAATTACATATACCATTTTTACTTGCGACATATAGGAACTATATGGCAAGTTTTGCATTCGTGCAAAATTTCGAACTCGAGATTTTAATCAAACATGATATTACGATGGTAGAGAAGTCGAAAAAAGTGGGTCCCGCGATTCCGTCCGGTCAGTTTTGTCTGTCTGTCCACGCTCCTACTGCCTAAACCATTGGGTTGATTGAGTTCAAAGTTCGAAGTTAAGGTTTTGAGCAGATTCGCGTTAGGCGTTTTTTCATTTTTTTTTTAAGATCAAAACTAACAGTGGCCCCCATACAATTTTTTTGGTCAAAAAACGAAAATTCGAATTTTCTCAAAAACAAACCGATAGATTTTTTTTAAATTTTCTCCAAAATTTGATTTTTTAACGTGGCTTCTTTTTATAAGAAAAACATATTTTTGTATTGTTCAGGAAAGGTACCACTCATAGAACCGTTATTTTGTTTTTTAATTTTCTCAGCAACTTATGAACTGATTTCAATAATTTTTTTTCTGAATAAGCTCTTATATTGCCTTAACAATATTCGATTATCAAAAGTGCAATTTTTTATTGTTTGGATTTTTAAAAAAATATTGAATTCTTTTTTTTCAAAATTCTATATCTCAAAAACGGGTCAACATTTTTTTACGAAATTCAAATGTAGAGCGTATATTTACAATCACTAAACAACTGCATACCAAAAATATTTTTAGAACAAAATTGAAAAATTTTATATATACAAAATTAATTTAAAAAAAAACCGCTCTAACGATTTTCAAAAAAAAACTTTGAAAATTCAAGGATTTTTTGATTTATAAAATGGCATTAAAATTTTGAAAGACAAACTTATTTTTCAGGTAAAATTTTAAATCTTAAAATTTTTTTTTAATTATTTTATTTTATTTTTAATTATTTTAATTATTTATTTTTTTAATAATTTTAAATATTTTTAACTAGTTGAATACACAAACAATTGTTTTCGTTAAGTATGCTTACAAGTATTTTTCATTTTCGGGATGAGTTGCCCTAGGATGAGCTGTGTCTTGGGATGAATCACAAGTTTTTTGACAAATCGAATGGCATTTATATCTTTGAAGACGAACTTATTTTACAGGTATATTTTTAAATCTTTTATAGGTACATTTTTAAACAGACTCTTTGCATACAGGAGCAAGTTCGTGCGACCCAGTCGTGCATTTTATTTAGAGTAGGTAAAGCAAACAAATTTGTTTGAGCTTTGAATAATGTTCAATAGATGAAGTTTATACTGATCATTTTTAAAATTATCTCAATAAATTTGTATGAGATAATAGTTCTATGGGAAAATAAAACAGATAAATACAATTATTGTTGATTTTAAATTAAAATTTGAAGTCAAATACTAAATAAAATGACAGTTTTCGTGACAAAATCTCTACTTTTACTTCCATCAAATAAAGTTTTAAAACTGTTTGATGAAAGAAATGATTGAAAAAATAGTGAACAAACCATTCTCTTAAGTGAAAATAAATATCTTTTTTCACATCAATTATATATGTAAGGGATGTGAGAACAACTTAGTTTAAAATTTAATCAGTGTCACTTTCAAAAAACAAACCTTTATCTATCACAATAGAAGTTAAATTTACTTTACACTATATATTATTATGAAAATTATTTGAGAGATTGAACTGGACGCTGCATCAGTAATTCTGTTGCTAGCAAGGTAGATTTCCTAAAATAACTTGAATTGAAGCCGGCCGAGTGTGAATCTGTGGACGACAAGGTTAACAAGATGATCATTATCACTTAGGTTAAAAAAGCTCGACTAGAGATACCTTACATACCTTACATTTCACATTTTTGTGCAGATTTGATATTTGTTAGCCTATAAGCCAAAAACGCTAAAACAGTGTGTTTTGAAAAACAATTCTGCAAATTTTTTTATATTTTGAATCGAAAACCTCAAAGAGGTGAAAAGCCAAACACTCCTGAAAAACTGGGATCATTATTATTATTTGATTATTTTTATAGTATTCATTAAATTTCAATTTTTTAAATAATGGAAGTTTTTAAGAAAAAAAACTTTGAGTAACTTAAAAAAAATTAAATTTTTTGAAAAATATTTTGGGAGAATCATTTTTTTTAAAACAAATCTTAAAGTTTAGGCAATGTGTGCAGTTGTTAAAAAGTCCGTTTTTTATTTAATCTTCGTTACTGACCAGTTTTTGAGTTATAGAATTTTGGAAAAAAGTAATATACTTCTTTTAAATCCAAACAAAAATTTTCTTTTTCATTTTAGCGTCCGGTTTTGTGTTGTTTATTCAAAAATTAATATTAGTATTGAATTTTGAAAAAAATACTTGATTAAAATTTTGAAAAAAAAGAATAGTTTGAGATTTTTTAACTTTCCATAGCAAGTTATTGTAATCAGTGTGATCTGTGGAATTAAAATTTTGACATTTCTCGGCCCGGCTAGAAATAATGAACCCTCTTTAGGTAGTCCAACAAAACTCCCCTGTAAGATAAATAATGGGTGTATTAAGGGATTCTACGTCCTCAATCCGACGGGCAGAAATTCAAAATACATTTACAATAAAGTTTAGCCGGGTGAGTACGGAAATGATTTCAGTGTAAATGGAAGCATTGGCCTGTTAAAAAGTCTTGTTTTTGGTTTCAAAAATGTCTGCAAACTTAGAAAAGAAGTCTTTACAGGATTTCTATGCTATTATGTAACTGTAGGCATTTTTGATGTTGAGAACAGTTCCAAATGAGGTAACTGCTAATTATTATGCAATGAAATTTAAAATGAAAAAATAAAAACAAATTAGACCCCTTTTCAAAAATTAAAAAAAACTTCTATGAACAAAAATAAAAAATATGCTCAAGCATTAATTGTTATTTTGTCTTTTTCAATAGCCATTTAAAGTATTTAACAAAGTTTTTCTTTATAAAAAAATGTACGAAAAAGAAAAATTCAAACGACTAAATTAATAATTGGGGAATTGTAAACATGTTAAAATTCCAACTTGTGTTTAAAATGTTTAAGTCTGGTTTGCATAATTTGTTTGTTTGAATGAGTTACACCACTATATTTTAAATATTATTAAAAAAAACTTGATGAATTTAATGAAGCACTTTCGGCACATCTCTTCATGTTACTATATGCGTACACAAATTATGGATGATGGAGATGTGGAGGACGAGAACAGGTACTCCAAAGGTACACGTTCACACAGAAAACTAGAATGGCTTCAGATACTACGGATATTGAAACGTATAGAAATTAAAAAGAATTAATTTAACAAATCGGATTTCTTATGGGAAACTACAAAATAAAAAAAATCCGTAAATCTCTTAATTATGTAACTCTATCACCTTTAAAAACTAAAAAAAAAAAAACAAACTTCAATCATACAGATGTGTACATTTAATAATTACCCATGATGATGTACTTGTGTAGCTTTGTTTATTTACTTAATACTAATTTTAAATTAAATCGATAATTTTTTGAAATCTATAAAAACCAGGCACTAGAAATCTTCAAGAAGATAACAGTTGTTATGACTATAAAATTGGGCAGGTTCAGACAACGAAAGTGACTTCATTTACAGTCAACTGCATTCTTTGAACTTAAAATTAGATTAAGGCAATAAGTTAGTTAAAACAGGTTTTGAATATTAAGGCGAAGAAACACAGAACATTTAATGGTATTTTGACGAAAAAAAAACAACAAATAATCAGACTAATAAAGTTCAACTTTAAGTTGTATGAAAAAGCATGATCAGCTGTCATTTTGACATTAGCAGACTTGACTTGATAGTTAGGTTAGGTTAGGTTGAGGGGCTGACAGTTGATGTCTTTACCGTCACACTTAAATCAATACAGATCCATTGTGATACCCGTGAGTATTGCTACTCAAGCTTATAAGAAAAACATATGTGTTCAGTGAGTCAAGCCATTTAGAGGCTTTGACGAAGTTCAGAATGTTAGTACCTGGCGTACTAGAGAGTTCTTTTAAATCCCCGAAGAAAAAGTTGCCAAGCAGTTTCTTCCTTTGATGGGAGAGTGTGGGACAGTGACACAGAAAGTGCGAAGTGTCTTCATGCACCTCCTCGTCACCGCATCCTCTGCATAGATCATCTGAACTGATTCTCATCTTTTTCATATGATAACCAAACAGATTATGTCCGGTGATTATGCTTAAGAGATCGAAGTGATACCTTTTGTAGCTGCATAATTCTTTCCGTTCTTTGTTTGTTAAAACAGGGCCAGATCTTTCTTGTAGTGCCGCAGGTGTCAAGAAGGTTCCATCTTTCATCGGCCTTAATAGTTATTCTGTTTGAGATTTCCTGTTTTAAATAACAGGTAGGGGTGCTAACTAGCTGAGCTTCGCTTTTATTGCCGCTTGGCTATCAATGTAAAAGGTGATATCAGCTCGTGGTATCGCCATCATTGATACCTTTTTAGCAGCTGTTGTCACTGCCAGGACCTCCACTTGGAAGACGCTGCTGTAGTTTGGAAGCCTAAGCGAGGCGGTTAACTTGAGAGATTCAGAATAGAAGCCTGCCCCTACACCAGTGTCAATTTTAGAGCCATCAGTATAGATAGCTGTTGACGACTCACTGGAGTATTATCTATCCATTCCTCTCTTCTTGGGATGGCAGCCTGGAATGGTTTATGAAAATCAAGTTCGGGTATTTTATAGTCTGCTGTAGTACTATGACCCATAACTTTATGAAGGATCTGGGCATGACCTATGGAACTGTTTATCCAGACTTTAGTTTGACTAAGTCTCAGGGCACTTTTGGCAGCAGATTTTTGAACAAAGAGGTCTAGGGGAATTAGATTGAGTATAACTTCCAGTCCCGCAGTTGGAGTGGATCTCATTGCTCCCGTAATGCCAGTGCACGCAAGTCTTTGAACTTTTGTCAAAGTTTTCAGGTTCGTGCTCTTTTCTAAAGCTTTCCACCATACCAAATTACCATAGGTTAGTATTGGTCTAATTATTGCCGAATACATCCATCTGATAATTTTAGGGTTTGGTCCCCAGGTTTTCCCGAAAATTCTATTGCAGGAGTAAAAGGCAATCGATGCCTTTTTGAATCTATCTTTGGTGTTCAGGCCCCAATTTAGTTTTTTATCTAAGATCACACCGAGATACTTTGCGTGATCAGAGATTTTAAGAGGGCAGCCTTCAATTGAAAGAATTTTAAAATCAGGTATTTTGCGCTTGTTAGTAAATAGCACTAGTTCTGTTTTAGCTGGATTGACTGTCAGCCCACAGTTCCTAGTCCATTTGCTTACCAACGAGAGGGCGTATTCGGTTTGTTCACTGATAGTGGGTAGGAACTTGCCAGTCGCTAGTAATGCAAGATCATCAGCGTAGGTTATTATCCTTACTCCACTTGATTTCAATTTAGAGAGTATGCCGTTCATGACAAGAACCCAAAGTAGCGGTGAAAGAACTCCGCCCTGAAGGGTGCCCCTTGATAGTTAGGGAGATTTTTCTTTCATTCTTGGCATCATGTTTACTGCATACACAGGCTAGAAGCTGGTTTAAAACTGTTATTAGGTTTCCACTTCAAATTAAAAATAAAGTAGGTCCTAATAAACAAAAATCCAATTCTTAAACAGACTCTAAATCTATCTAATTTGACTAAGCTAACACTCAGTGAATCAGTGAACTACCAGCAATATTGCACTACAAGATTTTTTTACATTACAAATATGGGGGCGGCTTTCCATTACCGCAGCAAGAATTTTCTTCTGATTTTTTTTTACAGTTAGGTAGGGGTCTCAATAAAACATATTTTAAATATTAAGGCGAGGAAACACCGTTAAGTCATACACATTTTTTTTTCTTTTTCGGGCTTAACCCTAAATTTTTTGTATTTTGTTTTTTGAGTTTTTTTTTAATTGATAGAACGGCACAGTGGTTCAGTATGGGAGAGCGGAAAAAAGTCTGTACAATCTGAACGGTTCAACGGATTTGAATGAAATTTGGCAAACATGTTTAGATTAGTCTTATACATATGTATTTGGTCAAAATTTGGTTGAAAAAAAATAATTATAAACATAATTTTTGTACGAAAGATCGGAAAAAAGTCTGTAAAATCTAAACTATTAAACGAATAAAATGAATGAATGAAATTTGAAACACATGTTTAGATTAGTCTTATACATTGGTCGCATTCAGAAAGCTAGTGGCTACATAGTCAAGGGATTCTGATTGGCTAAATCTAACTACAAAAGTAGTTGAAATTTCCCCTCCGACGTAGTGTAAAATTTTCGGCTACAAAGTTAGTGCACACTGGTTTTGACGTTTCACAATCAGCTGCTCGGTAAGGACACAAGAATTCAAAATGAAATAAATCATTTAGTATTTAAATACAAATAAAAATCACTCATACTATATCTTATATTCGGTTTTATTGAATTTAAAAACAAAACAAACTATTTAAAGTACTGAAAACACAAATGTTTCCTGTATTATATATTTGCATTTGTCATTGATATGACAGTTCCGGATTGACTAGCTTTGTAGTGAAGTTTTGCATTCACAAATCTAGTTGAAATTCGACTACGTAGTCACTAGCTTTATGAATGCGCCCATTCTTGGTCAAAATTTGGTCAAGAAAAAATTATTAGAAAAAAGTTATTGACATTTTTCTAAAATTTGAGGCTTTTGGTGTTATATTTAAATAAAAGTTTTTTTTAGTAAAATCTTAACTTTTTATTTTGAACAAAATATTATTATTAACTATGTATATTATAAAATTAAATAAATAAATATATAAATACATAGGTACAAAAAATAAATAAAAAACAATTATGAAGTAGTAATTTTATAACGTTAAAATGAGGTTTTTAGCGTCTGCGCCGATTGGAAGTATTTCCTTTTAATTTAATATAAGGTGGAAAAACATCATGTCCTTCGTCTTTGAGGGCATGTCTACTTTATATTGGCGTTTCGACAATTCTGCTTGTATAAATAATGCAAGAGCCTTATCCGGGTCAAATTGTAAGCAGGAAAAGCTCTCTGATGTTGCTGCATAGTTTATCTCTTCTTGAGGAAATATATTTCTAATTTCGTCCCTCTTATATATTTTAGCTCGATCACAGCATTTGTCAAAACTCTTTCGTGGTCTTCCCATATTAGTTGACGTTTCGGGCAATACACTTTGGGTTAGTTCTACTTCGAAAACTCCTTCGAGCCAATGAGTGTATTTTTTTTAAATTACTTTTTTTTTCTATGAACTGCGTTCCATAGATTTAAAAAATGAGACATAAAACGTTTCTTTAATTCTGACAGCACAGTTTCTATTTGCTCAGAAATTAAGTTGGGGTATTCCCTTACAAAATATAGTAGAAGATTTTGAACATCATGACCATTAGTAATAAGCTCACTACACAACACCGAATAAGGAATTTCGATTGAATGCATTGAATTCACTATATATGTACATATGTTTGTTATTATATTTCACTTCACTTTCACTTATTGGTTGATCAAAGAGTACAAATTTTTCTTAAACACCTTGCACAAATTCTTAATAACTCAATACTGACTTTTTTTAATTAATCCTTTATATATATAGATTTAATTAAGAGATTTTATTCTTATAAGCCAGGTAATACAAAATTATGCAATACACAACAAAAACAAAGCAATACAACTTTAAAAATAACACCTTTTTTATTTCTACCTGTCCTACTTTTAGCGAAAAATTAAAAAAATAAAGGATTATCCCTAAACCTTTTCTTTATTTTGTATTAAGCTCTATCATATAATTTAAAATATCATAAAACTATATTTTTTTTCGTGTGTTGTTTTCAAGAAAATTGAGTTCAAAGTTGAAAAAATTGTCCATGCAGAAATAAATGGTTTCGCAAAAACCGAAATTCCCAGACCTGATTCAATGTATTAATTTTGTTTTATTTTTAAAATAAAGTTTGACATTTTTTCTTAAAATAATGGGCTTAACCAGTTCATTCTGACAATTAATACCGAAGAAATCAAACTTTTTGGTAAACACCACCGTCAAAACCCAGTTCAGTGAAACATTTTTGATCATCCACATCTGCACGTATCTGCAGCTGATTTTTTCTGTGCTTTAACATGAATGTATGGAGCATATGCTGGCATACTTACTTTCTTGGTATCTTTTGGCGCTTTTTTTTTTTAAATCAAAAAGTTTTAAAAAAAACGCATTTTTTCCTAGTACTAAAGCTTCAGACTACTTATAGAAGGTATCTTTTATAAATAATCAATTTTTTTTAGATAATCGAAAATAGGCCCATTAAAATATTTAAGAAGCTAGAGAATTTATTTAAAGGAACTTCGGAAAAAAACAGCTCAAAATTTGTTGAAAATACGGTTCGCGATTTGAGTAAAATTAGTTTTCAACTTTGAGGGCTTGTAAATCAGAACATACAATATATGTATATGTTAAAAAATACTTTTAAATCATACGCTCGGGTTATCTAAGAGTACTTAAACATAAAGTTTAAAAGGATAAATATGACTTTTTAAAAAGACTTTTTTTCGCTCTCGCACCACTAGCCGGCGTACTAACAGCTAGGTATGTAGGGGGGCATGATGCTTGGCTCAATATAGGATTTGGGGTGAGTGCGAGTTTGGGTATATGCAAGTACTTTTTGCATTTAAGCACTAAAATCAAAGAAATCCCCAACAAACAAAAAATCAAGTATGGCAACACTGAACAAAAAACAGGAAAAAAATGTCAAAATCAACTATTTTTGCGTGTGTTGTATGTTAAAAGGCGAACTTTGAAAATTAATTTAAAATAGAAATAAATGTTTCCTCGCTCCAAAATCGCTATTAATTATTATTCATTTTCACATACATATGTACATATCTATTAAATAAAAAAACAGGGTGTCGAAATTCGTGCTGAGTCGAAATATCCTTTTATTTTAGGTATTCAAACACTACTTGCCTTCTTATTAGGAGTCAAGTCTAGAAGCTATTTCTGTTTAAAAGGTTTACACATGTTAAAGTGGAAGATATTGAAAGTTTGTTCAGCTAAAAAAATTATTTTTAGTGTAGTACCTACATTAAGTTGCTATTGAAAATAATTATTTAATAAAACTTAATGCAGCATACAAAATGTTTGATCCGTAAACCAAGAACAAAAAAGGAAGCGGTAATACTGAAATTGCATCACCGTAATACCAATTGTATTCACCTACCGCACATGCTTCTTTAGAGGCATTTATTCTTTTCATTGTATGCAAAGGTGGTACATATGAGAAAATATATGTGTATGCAAGTAGGAACATGTTTGCACACATGCAATGCAAAATTCATACTTTCAAGTTTTTCTCATAAAATTGCATGCTGCACGCCATATACAAAATTTATATTGCAGACGGATTCTATAAAGTTTAAAACGCGCGCCTCGCCGTTAATAAAAATTTAGAATGTCTGTATTATTAGTTACGTACTATGTACCTACATTATTTACGAAGAACTGAGCTATTTGTAAGTTTTTGTGATGAAGATTCAATTGTTTTAGATGATGACTTCAATTTTATATAAATTTAAGATGATAAGATTAGTTTTCCCTTGTTTTTATGTCAAGCTCAAAGAAGTAAAGTAGAATAATTTTTCTAATCATCTAGTGGATTGCCGAACAAAAATTTATTGAAAATATAATGCTTTAAACTGACGCATATTTTACACGAATTTCAGAAAATCTAAAAAAAGTTCTGACTCACTGCACTGACAACTTTTACTAATACTGCAGTAGGAGTGATATAAGAAATTAAGTTCAGTTCAAAGCAGTGGGTACATACATGCACAATATGCACTGCGTTGCGAGCAAAATTTAAAATCCGTCATGAAATAGGTAGGTATGTATATATCACTAAATTCTGAACACATTCCCATTCCAGCAAAGTGCATACCATCAATATAAAGCACACACCAAACCAAACCAATACTAGGCACCCCGAGAAAAGTAGAAAAGATGGTGGAATAACGACAACAGAGAACCAAAACGTATGCGACATGAGAAATTGCATTCTTTATTTCCTTCATTTTCTCTTCGTTATTTTTCATAATGACGGTTACGGCGGCGCGCGCGGCGGCGGTGCCGCACTGAGTTAAAGATATTTTTTTTTGTTTTGCATTCACATTGAAAATGCAACGACAGCGCACCAACCGGTCATGGTTTTAATTAATAAAGAAAACAAAATGGTGGTCGCAATCATGCATTGCGCCGATTGTGCACTTTTTTCAAAAAATAACAGAAACATTTTAAATAGTGCTCCTATTGCAGCACTAGCCACCACTATTGTTTTTAATATTTCCAAGTATTCAATTGTTGCAAACCATTACAATTTTAACGAAACTTTCTTTTGTATATATAAAATATATTCATGTTCGCCCATACAGTTTTTATCTATGTATAAGTGACTTTTTATCACTGTAAACCAGAAACTTAAAAATATCTAGAAAGGACGTACGATCTTTTTGTTTTGTTTTGCATATCAATTAGATTCGATTTGAAGTTTACGAATTCATGAAGCACACCCTCGTTAAGAATATAGGTAATGGAACACAATTATCAAGTCTTTATAGGTAGGTACCGCGATCACACAAAATCAGCTAATGCGTACAGTATCACACAATTTTTGAAATACACTTCAGGATATATATTTTTTATTTGCTCACTCTAACGATACACTGTTGAGGGTTTATATTTTGATCTTACATTTTAGTTATTGCTGGCTTGATACGATAGATATTTATAGAATTTAGTTTTAGTGAATATTAGGTGGGTAGGTTAATTATGCAAAATGTAATCATACCTTTATGATGGAAACTTAGTTAAAAACTGATATAAAATTTTGGAAAATTTTAACAAAAAATAAATTCAAAACAAAAATAAAAACGAAAAATAGCTGTGCTATCTATAGTAGCGGACGTTTTCAATTTGAATACAAGATACAACACCAGCAGAAAAGCAATGCACTGCGGCGAAGAACACATAAAAATGTCCACTAAAAGCAAAAACCAACAACCTACTAAAACTAAATGCTAACAAAACTCACACTAACATCAATGAATCCCCTCCATTAACACCATAATCAAACCGTATTTAATATAATCAAATAACAGAACACAGGACCGAATTCGCACTCAAATTTTGCAATTTTTACCAACACACACTTGTATTTGCATACGAGATACACGCCTTTTAGATTGCTCACACACACTTAAACAGCGTTTCCCAAGAAACAAATTTCAAAAGAAATAAGCAAAAAGCACAGAAGCATCATGTGAAACGAACAAACGAGAAAAAATCAACTGAATCCAAGCGTGACAATGCTGCAAAAGTATTATTTTGTTATTTCTATTTCTACGGTAAAAAAGTGATTGGAACTCAACGAACGTGAATCTTAAAAACTTAAAAACCGGCAGTCTTAATGTAGGTTTAGTCTCAGAAAACTCTCAAACTCTACTCTTCTTAAGAACTTTCAGCAAACGTAGATATAAATAAAAAGTCGCTGCAAGTAAACACATTAGCGTTACACAAGTGTGTATTTACTTGTTTACAGCTTTAAACATAAAAAGAGTTCATGAGTCGATTAACTAACCGGCAGAGGAGAAAAAATTTGCAAATTTGATAAGTACCTATCATTCTTTGAATAAGAACTTATATTGCATATGATTCATGTATGCAGGTCTTATACTTTCCCTTTGTGGTATGCCCTACACAAATAAAAATATACATTTATAAAGTACAACACATTCCAAATATAAAAGTTCTAAAAATTAAACAATACAAAATCCAATACATCGAAAATCCTTGCAACAACGAAAGCAAACTCGTTTCTTCTTTTAACTCAGTGCTTTTTTTTTTTTGTGAAATGCAAGCTGTCGACGTTCCACAATCCACAATCTGGAATTAATTTATTTTGATAAAAAGCTTTCCATACATATTGTTCTGTGTTGCTTAGTCACAATCCCTCACCATAGAAATAAAAAGCGCGGTAGATACAAAAAAGCTCGTATATTTATAAGTACGTACCTAACTACTAAGGTGAATTTCTACAATGATAGATTACACACTTCACATGTAATTTTCTAACCTCATTGTGTTAAAAATTAAATTTAGGGTGTATGACGTGTATACATACACTACGTAACATAAGCACTTTCCTAAATTCCACTTGTTTGTACTTACATACATAATAACTAGGTACCTTATGATATTAAATATTATCTACGTAGGAACCTAACCTACCTAGGTTCACATGTAGGTATCTTATTTTTATTTAAATAGGTAAATATTTCTATTTCTTCATTTTAGCTGTAATTTAAGTTTTATTAAAAAAACGGCAATTTCACAAGTTGTCTTACTATTATCAATAATGATATTAAATATTATCTACGTAGGAACCTAACCTACCTAGGTTCACATGTAGGTATCTTATTTTTATTTAAATAGGTAAATATTTCTATTTCTTCATTTTAGCTGTAATTTAAGTTTTATTAAAAAAACGGCAATTTCACAAGTTGTCTTACTATTATCAATAATGTGTTTTAATAAAATGAAAGAACATGAAATTGAACTTGAAGGAAATGCTAACAACAAAAATCTTTATCAAGGGGCACATAATTCAATACAGGTAATCATGCTTAAATTAAGCTGGGAACGAGAGTAGAGATGATATCTAGTTTTGCTTAACAACTTATTTGCTAGACACAATTAGTTTACAGTTTTTGTATTAAATACAAAAACCTACATAATAACCTAACCAAATATCGCAGTACACAGGTCCGGACAAAGCATATGTGCAAGATGTGCAAATGCACAGGGCGCAGAATTCTGGGGGCGCATTACCAGGGGCAAGAAAATGTAATCTGATCTTGCGCAAACGAATATGTACTACTATTTGCCATTTTTTTAACCACAAACATTCTTGCGCACTAACTAACATCACTTTCATTGTTGCATTCAATGAAAATTTAACTCAAGATATCGCAGAACTAAAAATCCTACCTACCTCATTTCCAAATATTTCACCCTGTTCGTACAAGAGAAAAAAAGAAAAAATCTCAACACAAAAAAGTTCCATGCCACCTTCTATGTGCAAGATTTATTTCATGCACACCGAGTCCCAAAATTAACATAGAGAGTATGACAAAGCCAGAGAGAAAAGAACTAATAGAGAGAACCAACTTCGACGGTTTCTCTCTTTTTGCCTACAAGCTGTGATTTGGCCACCAACTTGCATATGTATTAACTCCATATAAAAAAAATGTGGGGAACAAATACTTATGCAAGTTTATGTGCATACTCACCACGAGAGAATAAACTTTTCTCTCTTCTCACCACCTTTGAAAAATGGCGGATGTAGTCAGCTGTTCAGAGGTGTTCAAAGAAAATTCAAAATTGTGAATGAACAAGTTTTTGGTACTCTCATTGTGTTCGTTTGAGAGTAATATCATTCGAATATGAAGTGAAATTAATTACTCTTGTTAGGTGCCAGAACAATGAAGAATTAGAAACAATTCTAAATTACGCATTTAGAGAAATATTTGTTAGTTATTTGAAGCCAGTTTTAATCATTAAGTAAGTAAAATAAATTAGGTGGTGCAACAGTCCAATGAGAATTATGACCTAGAAACATAAGACTCTGAAAGCACTACAACTATTATTTTTATTATTAGCTTCGTTTATGCGTTTAATTTTCGCTCAGACTGTTAAAAAATGCAAAAAAAAACTCAGATTTGTTTCAATTTTCAGAGTTTATCGACTTTATTTTGTCGATGCGAGAGTTTCAGGAACATTGAAAACGAGAGTTACAGAATGTAAACATGGAACGTTGAAAATATTTGTATATACTCATCTCTTTTTTCCATTCCTATTTTATTTGTGTGTACTAGTTGTTTATTTTCTTTACATTACTCACGACATTTCCAAAATGCTGAAAATAAGTGATTTAAAAAGAGACTAAATAAAAAGACCGTCAACTTGTTACTTCTGTTGCCAATTTTCATTGCATAAGATTTGTGAATAGGTGATAAGCTATATTCTTACTGCTTTCAACTAAGGTAGTGTGTTGCTTTTAAAGGCTTAACTACATAAGCCGAAAAGTACTTTTGTACTAAAGTAAAAATATTTGTAATTATTATCGCAGCCAAATTTCATAATTGATTTTTTTTGGTGGATAAAAAAGCTGAAAAAGTATTTCAGGACAAATAAATGTTACGTTAACACTAAGTTCCAGAAAATATCGATTGATACCGCAATTGCAGAAGATATGGATATTTTATATAAATATTCCCGGTAAACTGTAGAACTTTATTATTTCCGCCTTTTATAATTCAATGTAAAATAAATTAATGCAGTATATTTTAGATAATACAGTAGTTAAGTTATTAGTTAAAGTATTACTATTGAAATAAACATAACATACATTTATAAAAAACATGTACTCGTTCATACGAGTATATACAAATAAAGTCTAGTCTAAAAAACCTTAACCTTGTAACACTCTTTCTGCACACATCCTTTCTTGTTTTGGTTGTTAATGCCATCTATCTGTAACTTAGAGAAATAAAAGAGAAAAACACCAACTTCCGGTATAACTTCTCCTGTTATTTATTGACAAACAAAAATGTTTTGCTAGAATTAATTTGAATTATATTTAGTATTTTTGTATATATAAAAACGACAAGATGTTAGTAAAATTAAAGAAAGAAATTCATGAAAATTACAAATATTATAATGAGACTTTAAAAAACATAGCCTTCTTGGCTATCAATAAACAAAAATGAGAAATGTCGCATTTCCCGGAACTGATGTTTTTTTGTGTACTCTTCTCCGAAGTGAAAACATGTATACACCGATACGAATTCAACACGCTATAAAAAATGAGAGTAAGAGGTTTCGAATTCGAAGAGACGGAGACGAGGAAATTTGGCTCTCTCATTTAGTTTTTTCTCTCTGACTGAACAAAGCAAAATACTTATTCATATTGAATCGTATGGGCTAGAACGTGCAGGTTTTGTATCACGCACCGTACCTGAATGTGAGTTCTCATCTACAAAAAAAAAAACAACTAACAAAATACCTATATGGAGTCGGAGTGTCTTTGATTTGTAGTAGAAGGTAGCACAGCAACCTACCGCTCTCTTTTTTCGGAGACATTTTTACATACGATTCAATATGAATAAGTATTTTGCTTTGTCATACTCTCTATGTTAATTTTGGGACTCGGTGTGCATGAAATAAATCTTGCACATATGAGGTGGCATGGAACTTTTTTCTGTTGAGATTTTTTTCTCTTGTATGAACAGGGTGAAATATTTGGAAATTAGGTAGGTAGGTGTCTTTGCTACAAATGGTGAATGGATGTGCAAGTTTTCTTTTTTACACACTGAGTATCGAAACTAACATGGGAGATATTTAAAAAAAAAAACTTAATTATACGGAATCATATGGGTCAGAGCGTGGAGGTTTTCTTATTGCACACTGTGTAAGAGTTAAGTGCCTGATTACAGGAGATGAAATTTTTAATAGAATGGAAAAGGAGCATAGAGCTTAAAAATTAAAGAGGGATGATTCTATGTGGAGTCGAAATGTTCTTGCGCAGGCAGTTTGTTTTTTTTTTTTTGAAAGTTAATGACTGTTGTAACGGCTACTTTTAATGTATATCTAGTCTGGTGCAGAATGCAGATTGTTTCAATTGTTTCAATTGTTTTTTCGCTTTGTTGGTTAATTAATATTAAATAAATAGCTATCAGTTTTTAATAGAAGTGACGTATTTTGTGACAAGACCGTAATGTGACTGACGCATTTGATTTTAGACAAGCTTGAATTACATGAAATTTTAATAAGTAACTGTCAAAGCCAAAGTTATGATAATGGTTCGAATATGAAAGGGAAAGAAGCGGGTGTTCAGAATAGAATTCGAACCCTGGAACCAAGAGCATTTTTCGTTCCATGTTGCCCGCATTCCTTAAATTTAGTGGTTAATGATGCTGCTCCGTGCTCATTTTATGCAGTTAAATTTTTCGATACAATTCAATGTTTGTATAACTTTTTTTCAAGTTCCATAACGAGGTGGGATATTTATAAGACAAAAATTCCAAGTCATACTTTGAAACCCCCTTCTGAGACTAGATGAGAGAGCAGGTTAGATGCATTGAGGCCTTTAAAAACAAATAAAGAAGAAATATATGAAGCCCTTATAGAAATAAGAAATCTAGAGGCAAAGACATTGCAGAATCGTTAGGAAATAAAACTTTTGATTTTACATTTATTTGTTGCCTGCTAATTTGGTTTGATATTTTAGAAAATATAAATAAAACTAGTAAATATTTGCAAAGTCCGTCCGTTAATCTGTAAACTGGAATAAGAGTTTTAGAAAATACAAAAAACAGTTTGATTTTAATGCGTTCCGATGAAAAATTTAATGAGTAGGTATGTTCAAATAACCGAGCGTATTGCTAGTTCTCTAGAAATACCAAATATGTTTCCTGTAGCTTCATCATTGCGATCTCAACGGTGAAAAATACTTTATGCTGATGAATGTCCTGAAACTATATTAGACCCGAAACAAAGATTGAAAGTTGATTTTTTTTTAATACTTGAAAGGTTTGATACGTATAGTATCAATTTTTCATTTTTAAGTAACATAAGCGAATGTTTAAAAAATAAAAATGAACGTGCTTCATGCCTTAATTTGCAGAATGTTTTAATATAAAGTACTTTTAAAGATTTAGATGAAGAATTGTTTTAAGAGTTAAGAGAACGTAGTTTTTATTAACTTAAAATTATTAAAAATTATCTTAGGACAACCATGACTCAAGAGAGATTGGTAGGTTTATCTATAATGTCCATTGAAAAGGAATTGTTAAATTTCATTTCTGAATTTGCAAAATGTAAGGCCAGAAAAGTAAGTTTCCAAGCTTAAACGTTTCCCCTATGCTCATTTCTTCGCTGCGTTTTAGTTCATGGTTTAGGCCTACTGGGGATACCTCAATAAAAAAAACGCATTGAAAGTCTACCTCCTGGGTAATGTGGGAAAGTCTTATGATTGTGTATCAGTTTATGGGTAAAAAAAATATAAAAAAGGGGCGCTTTCTACAAATCTTGCACAGGGCGCAAGTTTGGCTGGGGCCGGCCCTGAGTACAATAATCGCTTCATATACATATACAATCTAAACAGTCTTTTATAATTTCATTTAATTTAAATTTAAATACGAAATTTAATAAATTAATCAATAAAGAAATACATATTAAAATATGAATACCTAAGCATTTATGAAATATGTCCTACATGTACCTATTCAATTGAATAAACCCATCGGATAATAATACATTGTACTTCATAGTTCATTGTGTTCATAGTACATTATCAATTGTGGTAAGGTAAGTGTCTACCTATGCACATCAAATTGAAATCTAAAACTTACTGAACTTCTAAAAAACTTACATGAACAGATTTACGTAGGTACAAATAAAATGCTATGAAAATTACTCGTGGAAGAATATAATAACATTTTATAAATTTCTGCAAACTGCATGACTATTATCTCGTGGGTATGCAGAACCAATTATTTTCGTTTTATATGCTTGTTAGTGTTAAAAAAAGACTCAACGTTTTACGAATTAACGAAAGTGAATTGATTTTATTTGTTTTTGTTTAAGTGAAACAGTTTATGGAAGACCATGGCAGATCTTAGGTTTTTATTTTTTTAAATTGTCAGTTGTTGTTTGAAGTCAATATCTTTTTGTTGGTTTTTTATTATTAAATTTTTCTACAAAATGAATATACAAAATAGTTTGATTTCAATATCTATTTTTGTTAACGAGATCTTTAGTCGAAAACCTATTTTTACCAATTTTAGTAGCATTTCTAGAAATTTTTTATTTCTTACAAATTATATTTCTCTAAGAACAATATCTTGAGTTAACAACAAAATTTAGCACAGAATGAAATCATTTTGAAGTCCTTCATTTATTCAAGATATATCGAGAATGGAATATCAATTTTTACCAATTTTACGTACTAGTTTTTGTAGAAAACAATATTTTCTATAAAATGAAACTAGTTTGAAGCCAATATCTTAAATTTTGAAATAGATATTTGAGCCGAAAATCAATTTTTACCAACTTATAGTAATGTTTTTTTTTGTTTTTATTTTTTATAAAAAAAAAAAACTGTCAATTCGATTTTTTTCAAAATTTTACCAGATTTCAAAAACGTTATTCTTCGTTACATTAATTTATTTTGGAGATAAAATTATTTCTTTTCCCGTAAAATATTCGATGTGACAATTATTTTTTTCAGTTTTTTGATTTATAAAAACAACCGTTAATTGATTTTTTTCCAAAAATATACTTGTTTGGTACCACGTTACGTTCTATAATATAAAATTTAAAACGAGTCGCTAGCGTTATTGGTTCGAGAGATATTTTGAGCTAACCTAAATTTTCACTTTTTTAAAATTCTATGGTAAAAAAAACATCCACTCAATTTTTTGAGTCATTTCTGGATCATTCTGCATTAGCATTATTATATACAAACATTTATTTAAAGTCGATATCTCTACTGGTTCTTGAGCAATGGACGACGAAAAAACTTCCCGAACGTACGTACACACGCACGCACGCACGCACAGACATCTCTCTAAATATCTTTTATTTAGACTCTAGGGACCTTGAAACGTCGAGAAATATCAAAATTTTCAATTCGGCAAATTAAACCGATTACAATAACATCATATGGGAAGTTAAAAAATGTATGTACAGTTCATATTATGTAAAAAATTTATTAAAAAAACCGCTGTAACGATTTTCAAATAAAAATTTGGAAAAATTAAGCTTGTTTTGAGAAATCAAATGGCATTTAAATTTTTGAAAAAAGGTACAGGTACAGGTAAAGGTAAACAGACTCTTTGAGCAAGTTCGTACGACGCAGTGGTGCATTTTATTTTTTTAAACGAATGGAAAGTAATTCAAGAAAAATCTCATTAAATATTGAGCTATATAAGTGAAGAACTTGTGTCGAAACATTTGTAGAACTTCTAACTAATTTATTTACCGATCCGGCTCACAATGACTCTTCTGCACGAGAAATTCAATGGCCGTGTTTACTGACGTCATGAATCGTAGTTATCGAAAAATATGTGAATCTTGTCTGAAAGTGTTTTTCCCGTGATTCTGACTAAATATTCTATTTATTTTGTATAGAATAGACGTCAATTATTCCTAATTATTCGGTTGTTTTAGATAAAAGAATACACATTTTTAGATAGTTTATAAAAAAGGTACGTTGATTAAATTTAAGATGGAGAAACAATAGACAAAATAATATAGGTCTTAAAGTTTTAAAAAAAGAAAGTGTCCACAGTCCTTCATTTAGGGTCTAAATTAAAACATTTTCTTCTTCAATAATTTGCTTCGTAACTCTCCAAATGACAATTTAATGTTGGAAATATTAAAAACTATCCCTGATATTTTTGAAAAAAAACTGTGATTTTTTTAATAAAATCTGGGTTATTAATGTGTTATTTTTTTGATTAGGAGTTTATTAAGACATCGGCAACTTACTAAAAAATAATAATACTTTGTATAAAGCTATATCTCTAAACAAACACAAAGAACCCAACATTCGTATATTTGTTTATCAACTTCAAACAAATAACTTAAGAAAAAAAATTGAAGGCACTTTTTCAAGTAGAACAATCCAAAGTCAATCGCATTAAACAAAGGTTTTTTGACAGGAATTAAAAAATAAACTGATCAAAATATGGAAAACATAAAATTGGAACATTCTAAATAAATCTTATATTTAGAAAAATAATGATACATTTGTTTAGATACGGGGCCAAACCTGTAAATAAAATTAAAAATATGTGCTGTGCACTAAATCTTAGAAATGTTGCCTTTTGCTGTAGAGGACATACCAATTAAATGAGAGTTCACGAAAGATAACGAACCAAAGCATAATAAAGTACGCTTAATTGAGGGCCAATCAAAGTTATTTGATTTTAAAATAATGTAATGCGGGGTGAACTTAAAAAACTAGAGCCAAAAGCAAAAACACATCGTATAGTTAAAACAAAAATTTTTGAGGAATTTCACGGCTCCAACAACATGTGTCCAAGTGGGTTATTTTATGGTGCAAAGTTTGGATTCTGTTAGCAAAGGTAATATGGAAAACAAAAAACAAAGACAATTATTAAAGTACGAATTATTATATTTTTCGTGAAGCTATCGGGAGTTCATAAAATGTTCAGTACAGGGAAGAAATGATATTTGCCTTTCAGACTTACAATTATAGATTTATTTAAGCTATTTTACTGTAAAAGCTCTTGGATGATTTTCGTACTGAGCATAATCAATTCTTTCAAAAACGTAGGCTGGGTCACCAACTGTTTATTATAATTTCATGAATATAAAAGTGTTGCCGATAAACAAAATATAAACAAATTTATAACTCGCATCTGTTTAACTCTACTGCAACGCATTGCATACTTATGTATACTAGCACGTAATGTCGAGACCTTGAGAATATAATTTATTCTTTCGAGCACTAAAAGTGTACAAAATTTAGTGCATTTTAATGGAGTATTCACAATAAAAAACACAACACTTAATCGGCAACACTTTTCCTTCTCAAAAGCTTTAAAATAAAGAGCTCTAAAAATTCTATTAGACAAGAAAAAAATAGCATACAAGGGTTGAGTCTATTCCCTCCTTTCAGACGGGAGGGGCAATTTTCTTAAAAATTGACTTAAAACAGAAACAAAATTACTACAAAATAACGGTAACACATGCAGAGTCATCCTATAGCATTATAAAAAGCTAGACGTACATTCTATAACAAAATTAATCAATATAGTTGTTTAAGTGATTCATTTTTTAACTTGAAATTATTTTTTTTTTTCAAGCATTTTTTTTTATTTTATGAAGTTAAATATAGTTTTTGTTTTCAAGATTCAATGCTCTTTATAATTTTCAAAAAAAAATACCTATAAGCTTATGTGTTTGTAAGAAATAAATAAATTAAAAATTATTAAGTTCTTTTTTCCAAGAAAAACACATTTTTTTGGTTTTCCAAAGTTTGGTCTACTCAGATCAATTATTTAATTAGTGGATTATAGTTTCCTTAATTTGTGTTGCATACCATACGGTTTTCAGCAAATAATAAAAAACTAATAAGTGTATCAACTAGATTTTAACTTTCGAGGTTGAGGCAAATGTTCAATTCTACTACTTCTATTTATCTGCAGTGAAGAGTTTGTATATGTAATACGTGCAAAATCATACTTCACTGCAGACATATTTGCCAAAAACGACGACACTTTTATTACACGAAGAAATTTCTGATTTTTCAGTGTTGTTCATTCTGTGAGAGACATCTTTCATTTCAACTTCCGTTGTTTATTTGGTGTGCCTTATTAACTGAAAACAAAATTATTATTAATACAAAAATGGAATGGCAAGGACTGTACAAAATTGGATTCATCTAGTACCTAATTAGATATCAACTCGAATATTAAGGATTAGTCCATTTGATTTAATTCTTATCTGCTATATTAAATAAGATTTCTTTATGAAGGATACAAACGAAATGAAACAAATTCGAAAAACAACGAAGACGGGAAAAGTTTAACGTCCACAACATGCAAGGAATACATACATACATATGTATGTCCGGTAGTACACTCCGCATGTTTATCCTTGCATGAATGAAGTGCGAAAGAGAAAAATAATATTAAAAAACTGACAGGAGGAGCAAACGGAAACGTCAAATAGTTGCAGCGAAATATTATACCCATGCGACCTAGGACGATTTTCTTCAGTCTTGAGGGCCTTGCACATGAAAGCGAACAACGAACGAATGGACGAACAAACGTGATTTTACACATTTCAAAAAGTCAATTTCAAACAAAAACACATTTAAATTATAAGAAACCAATTGACACTAGACGTTAGACGGCTACAATCGCAAGAGACTGCAATGTCCTTTTCCGATCGAGTCTCTAATAACCTCTTAAGGAGTCCTATGCTGCTTGCATTTAGCATTGAAAACCAGTGGCAACATTGTCTTGCAGCCATCAGAGATGCCGCATCTGAAGTGCTAGGTTTCACACGGCCACCACAGCGAAACCCCTGGTTTGACGACGAATGCCGGCAAGCGCACGCAGCGAAACAACAGGCATACAAAACGGCGCTGCACAGAAGGACCAGAGCTGCTCGCGAGCTCTACGAGCACAAGAGGAGAGAGGAACACTGGCTTCTTAGATGGAAAAAAAGAGAGCATGAGAAGCGCGCGATCGAGGAGTTAGAGGGATGTCACAACAGGAATGAGGTTCGTAAATTTTATCAAAAGTTAAAAAAACCTCCCAAGGGTACCAGCCACGAACCGAAGCCTGTAAGAACGATCAGGGGAACATCGTAGTAGAACCACAGTCTATGTTATATAACGGCGATGACGAACCGAATTCCGCTGTAAGGGAGATAGAACCATTCAACCTAGGCGACGCAGATCAACAATTCCGCCTACCCGACTTCGACGAAGTGAAGATAGCTATATCTAAACTGAAGTCAAACAAATCTGCTGGAGCTGATGGCATCGCTGCCGAACTATTCAAAGCAGCAGGCAATGACTTGGTAGGGAGCATGCACCAACTCATCTGCAAAATATGGTCGGAAGAAAGCATGCCCGATGAGTTCGTTTGCCCGATACATAAAAAAAAAGGAGCCCCTCTAAATTGCGCCAACTATAGAGGCATCAGACTCCTTAACATTGCATATAAGATCCTCTCTGCAGTATTATGTGAACGTATGAAGCCGTTCGTCAACAACCTGATAGGTCTTATCAGTGTGGCTTCAGACCAGGAAAGTCCACTATCGACCAAATATTCACACTACGGCAGATCTTGCAAAAAACCCAGAAACTTCAAATCGATAACCACCATCTCTTTATCGGTTTTAAAGCCGCGTATGACAGCATCTATAGGGAAGAGCTCTACAGAGCAATGTCTAGTTTTGGCATCCTTGTCAAACTTATCCGTTTGTGCGGAATGACGATGGAGAATGCACGCTGCTCTATCAAGGTCGTAAAAGATCTCACCGATGCATTTGATGTCAAAAAAGGTTTTAGACAAGGCGATGCACTGTCATGCTACTTCTTCAACATCGTTCTGGAAAGAATTGTGCAAAACTCAACCGTCAACACTAGAGGCACAATCTTCCAAAGGTCCATCCAATTTCTCGGATACGCAGATGATATATTGTTATAATTGGAAGATTAAAGCGTGATGTCAGTGGAGCGTTTTTGAGCATTGCGACGGAGGCGAATAAGATGGGTTTAGTGATCAATGAGGGCAAGACCAAGTATATGCTGTCATCAAAAAAGGACATTGAACAACGACGTCGTGGACAAAACGTAACGATGGACAGCTATAACTTTGAGGTAGTTGAGGACTTTGTCTACCTAGGCACCGCTATAAACACAGACAACGACACCAGCGCTAAAATCAAACGAAGAATAACTCTTGCAAATCGTTGCTTCTTTGGACTTAGAAGGCAATTGAGTAATAAAGTCCTCTCTGGAGCATCTAAAATCACCATCTATAAGACACTCATCATGCCGGTTCTCATTTATGGTGCTGAGGCCTGGACCCTATCAAAGAAAGATGAGAGCGTCTAAGGATGCTTTGAGGGAAAAATTCTTCGGGTGATTTTTGGTCCCGTACGCATAGATGGAGAATGGAGGAGAAGATATAACGACGAACTCTACGGGCTGTACAGCGACACTGACCTAGTTAACAGAATTAAAGTCCAACGGCTTAGATAGCTAGGTCATGTAGAGCGAATGGACATCAACGCTCCAGCCCGGAAGATCTTCGAATCCATTCCCAAGGGACGGCGCAGTAGCGGAAGACCGCGACTCAGGTGGCGAACACAGGTGGGTGAAGACCTCAACCAACTTGGCGTGCGAAACTGGAGACAGCTAGTTAGGGACCGAGCTGGCTAGAGACGCATCTTAGTTGAGGCCCAGGTCCGCCCCGGACTGTAGCGCCACCTTAAATAAGTAAGTAGTAATTGGCACTAATGCATTTTGTTCTCTAAAACAAGAAAATTTTGTAAGAAAATTTTGGTAGTAACGAATTGCAGTGTGGTTGCTACGAACTGTTAAACTCTATTCGCGTTCCACATACCATCCACTTTGCAACGAAAAAATTGTTTACGCCTCAAAATTATACCACTCTTGTTTTGTTTTTTGTGTGAAAGATCATGGCTGAGGAAAATGGAGAAAAGGGTTATTCAATTCGTCGCTGTCTGCGAATAATCGTGTGTTAGAAGTCTTGGCAGAAATGTCGGAGATTCAGCGGCGTGCTGTATAAGACGACACTACTCTAAAAAAGCTTTACTGAATAGGTTTAATATCAACTCTGAGGAATTATTGAAAAAGAAATGGCTCTAATTAAATTCAAACTTGAGACCTTATTTAATTTTTAGTATATAAAACACCAAAAGTTATACAAAATCCAGTTATGGGTTGTATATGTATGTATATGTAAGACATCTTATGAAATGCATACGAGAACATATATATTAATATATACATATATGTATATAATATAGATGAATTTATAGTAAAATTAAAAAAAAAAACGTGACAACATTTTATTCTCAATTTAAGTAACAAGTTTTGGGTTAGTATTTTTCGAGACCAAACAAAAAAAAAAACTAAAAAAAAATTGTTCCTTAAAGGTAACTTCCCATTTTTTAATTGCTCCTTACTTTAGATGGATGAAAATTAAACATTTTGTTTTCATTGGTGCATTATGATATAATATTAAAATGAAGTACTTAAAGTAAGAGCACACTCCCGTTAAAGTATGAATATTTTTTTTATTTTTTTGTATGTATTTATTTATTTGTGTTTACATATTTATTTGCAATATTTTCCCTCAAACTCATAAATATTAAGATATACACAAGCTGTTCAAAAACAAATATTATTTTTCAGTAGTAAGATAAAACTTGATATCATATCTTTGTGGTGTGCAATGACAGAAAATATTGTAAGCTCTGTAACGTTGGGCCCTTCCAATTATTAAATTAAGAGTGGACTTTAGAATTTGGAAAAAATTACCAGGATAACAAATAATAAACCATAAATGCCAAGTCCAATGGTTTATTGTTATGAGTAGACTTCAATATTTAAATATGTTTCCTCGCAATAAAATTCCAATGAATATAATTTATTTGCGCATTTCTATTAAATAAACCGCCTGTTTAAATTTGTGTTTGGATATATGTACATATGTATGTACTTTAACTCCGAATTAAATAGTGAACAAAATTTTACTAAACTGGACATTACAGTCATTTAAGACTGTTGAAGCTACTATTAACTCGACTTGAAACGATTTAAAGATTTTTTTTTCAAAATCAATCGAAAAAAATATAGCTCGCCTAGATACCTAGAATATTATCGACTTTAAAAATGGACTAAGCTCTTAGCGCTTGCTTTTTTCAATACCTCAAGCGTTATACTGATGTTATTAGTGAAAATATGGACGTACTAAGCGCATCAGTTTTTTCCATAATCATCCATGGTAAAAAGAAATTGAAATTGAATTCATTTTAACTTATATTTATTTAACACTCACTTTTTATATTCCTTGTTGTAGATATGTACATATGTATATATTTCACGAACAAAAGTTTATAAATTTTTAATTAAATTTCAAAAAAAAAAAACTTTGGAACAAAATTAATTACAGATTATTTTTTAGCCTTTAAAAACCGATTTGTTTTATTTTTTAACCGTCCGAAATGAAGTAAGTTTTTAAATTTTGTATGATACAAAATTTTTTGACAGCAAAATCAATTCGAATTTTGTTCGTTTTGAATAAACAATTGTGTATAGTATAGTAAACATTTACACAGTACAATGTGAAACGTACAGTACAAAACGTAATTTAGGTTTGTTAGTTGCTAATGAAGCGTGTATAGCGTGTATAAATGTGCCTGAATCCGAAATAATCCCTGAAGTGAAACCGTTAACCTTTACAGGAATCTAAAAATTTACTAAAACAGTTGATTCTAAGACAAAACCAAACGGATTAGTGCTCTTCATAATTGATGCTTTTCAACCTTTTGCAAATATAAAAATATGTGCCTGAGTACTTACCCCATGCGCGGTTTGGCACAAAAACAAAAATGCAACTACATGCAAATGTGGAATGAATACAATCTTCCACTTAATGTCGATGCCACGTGTAAAGAAAAATGTCTGCTTATTGCCTTGCCCCATTAATCTGATTCCAAAGACTGTCCAAAATTAATCAAAATGAAGTTAATTTCAAAAATACAATAAAACAAAACAAAGTCTATAACAGCTAGAAGAACAATCAACGTCATCATAAACTCATATATCTTCCACTCAAAATCATTTAAACAACTACAAATTACTCCTCAAAAAAAGTAATAGTTTTAAAAATATTATTACAACCTCCATTATAACCATCAATAGCATTTTATAGCCAACCCCCAAAAATTTTAAAAACGGTGTTCAACTCAACCTTTTCCAATACCTCCCAACGTCTTATCCAAACCAAACAATTACTATATTCAATTAATAAAAACAATTAAATCCCAAGACTTGAGGTTGAATCTTTTTTGGGAGTCTCAATGCTTTAACTTCTGGACAATATATTATAAAACTAACTACCCTGTGAAATCTGAAATCTCTTTCAACTACCAGAGCAATGCATTGGCGACACTCTATTCTTTAGATAATCACCAGCTTCAGAGCTACAGAGATCAAAGTATGAAATTTCTTTTAAAATGTATTCTTCGCCTCATACCCTACAACAAATAAAACACCACGTTTCTTAAAGAAAAAAAAACTAGCAAAGCTAAATATTTTAAAGATTTCACCTCAGCAGTAAATCTGAACTTCTCCACATCAAATATTTGAGATTCCATCCGGGCAATTCAGTTCCCCATTCAGTTCAACTTTTTCGCACGTTCTTGGTCAAACGAATTGAACACCAATAACTTTTGAACTACATCAAGGACATAAAATCTACTAGACTTTCCCATACGCCGCCGCTTATGGTTGCTGACAACAAAGCAATAAACAAAATAGAAAATCGTATAACATGAATTGTATTGGAAAAATGTCCCAATCTTTTAAAAGGTAAAACCCCAAGTAGGGACCGTATTTCATATTCTATTTTAAGACAATTAACCCATTGATAAATTAAGTATACGACATCTACCGACTATAAAATTATTACAAACCTTTTGCCTCATTCTTCAAATCGTAGGCTGACCAACTTGAAGAACCTGACCATTGTTTTTTTAGATGTTTTGCTTGCAACATTACCTTATAAAAAACTGTGCTAACTCTCTATGTAAACCTCTTACAGCCCTTTTTCGTCTTTCAATTTCTCAAGCCATCTTTCCAAAGCTTCGGAAAGATTCCGGTATATGCGTCGGATCATACCTAGAGAACCAGCAGTATAGAGTTTTCCTCAAGTTTTCAATCTCTAATCCTATTTTCGCAAACTCAGGTAGTCTAGTCTTAGCAATCAACTAGGACTAGGTTATTAAAGCATTAGCGATTCAACTGTCTCTATCATGACATGCAAAAATTGAAGGTCACTTCATCTCATTCAATCTTAATCCAACAAGATCTTGACTAACTCCAGACGTGGTGCGACCCAAATTTCTTTTAACTCAATGCCAATTTATAAAATTCCTGCGTAAACGATTACATCTTCCCTCCGGAACTTATAGTCTGCACGATATTGCCATTAAATCTGCCTATTCTATTCGAGACCTAGGATTTATTTGCTACTTCGAATAATGATTCCGTACTACTTATTTACAAAATTATTGTTCTCGGCCAATCCCTAGTAGTTGTTTTATTAAAAAAGTTTCTAGAAAATAAACCCATACAAGATAAGAGATTCTTTAAAAGGTTACCGTCCGATATCGCCTATGGCATTTATATCTAATGTGTTAGAAAATTACCCAAACGTCATTTTTGTTTAGTAGAAACTAAACAATTGACTTACATCAGCCAAGTAGCCTCTAAACCCAACAGAGGATTTAATATGATCAAAAGCTCGTAACCACGTATTCATAGTGGTTATCGTTAGATTTTCAGAAAGCGTTTGGCCGTATAGAAATAAACAAGTAGAAACTTTGGTCCTACTTTCTTTCTTTTATAACGAAATATTATTTATTAGGGTAAGTAATTCATATTTTTCAACTAACACACTAAGCAATGGCAATCCACAAAGTTCATCATTGTGTCTAGTGTTATGGTTTAGATCTTAACTATATAAGCATCATGATTGAAAAATACAAGCTTCTTGATCATTCCGTTTATGCTGATGATATCTATACAGCTATACCATTGGGAATCTCAATGATTTAAAGAAAGCAAAATAAATTTCAAAAGTTGTAAAAGGAAACCGTCTTGTTTAAATCTTAACAAGAACCTAGCTACAAAAAGTAACAATGTAAATTATGATTGTTTTCATTATTATTATTTTGTCGAATTAAAAATTTTGGCATTTCTCGACGTTTCAAGGTCCCTAGAGTCTAATTAAAAGGTTTTTAGAGAGATGTTTGTGACTGTGTACACCTGTGCGTTCGGGAAATTTTTCTTCGTCGTCCATAGCCCAAGAACCAGTAGAGATATCGACTTCAAATACATTTTGTTATACAGATAATAATGCAGAAAGATGCAGAAAGGACTCTCAAAAAAATTGAGTGGGTGGTTTTTTTACCATAGCAATTTAAAAAAAGGTGAAAATTTTGGTTAAGCCTAAATATCTCACAATCCAATAACGCTAGCGACTTGAATTAAATTTTATATTATATATTGTAACGTGATACCAAACAAGTATAACTCAAATATCTTTTTCAAAAATTAAGGTATTGGTTTCAAACTTATTTCATCTTATAGAAAATATTGTTTTCGACATTCAGTCAAATTTTTATAAAAATCCGCCAGTCGGTTTTTTTCATACAAATTAAAGTCTCGTGAACAATAGAAGATATTGACATCAAATTAATTTTATTTATCCAATTTGTATTTTTTTATATAAGAAATAAAAACTTTTAAGAAACGCTACTAAAATTGTTAAAAATTGGTTTTCGACTAAAAATATATACATATATGCAAAATATTATTGTTAATGTTTAACTGACAACTTTTTTAACAAAACATGAAAAACTACAAACCTTTTAAACATTATTAGTATTATTATTTTTATTATTATTATTATTATTATTATTATTATTATTATTATTATTATTATTATTATTATTATTATTATTATTATTATTATTATTATTATTATTATTATTATTATTATTATTATTATTATTATTATTATCATTATTATTATTATTATTATTTTAATTCATTTCTCATTGAATGGTTTTGTGAGTACAATTTTAGAGACCTTAAGTCTAGATAAAATCCATACTATACTACGTTGCTAACTTCATTGTAAAAATTTTCTAGTTACATGACAAGTATCGATTATCACAGCCTTTTGCATATTTTTTATGATAGAGTCTTTTAGGTTTAGAGTCTTTATCCCATTATATAAGTTCTTATGTATAATCCCTACACTGGATATAACAATTGGTATAATTTTCACTGATTTTAATTGCCACTGTGCCTTTATCTCTGTTGCGAGTTCGGCGTATTTGTTGATCTTTTCCAGGTACGTTTTATCCATGTTACGGCTTAGTGGGACTGCTATATCTATTAGAAAAGCTTCCCTCGTCTTCTTGTTGACGAATGTTATGTCTGGTCTGTTATGTTCTCGTCGGTGCATTGTATATATCGTTCTATCGAAGTAGATTTTCATATTATCTGTTTCGATGGCGGGCTCTGGCT